>SJYT01076098.1:97562-134570 GCA_006410635.1 Cephalophus harveyi
AAAAAAAAAAAAAAAAAACTAAGGCAGAAAGATGCCATGCAATTGAAGACACCAACCCTCTCAATACCAGATAAAATCAGTTTGACAGTCTGTTTTAATAGAACATAACTGGAAATTGAAGTGATTTTACTGAGGGAAATTTCATTGGATAAACATTTACCATACATTAATTTACCTCTTTAGCAATTAATTCTATTTTAAGGGGTTAGGATTTAAATGATTTGGAATAATGTCAGAATATATTCTAATGAACTTATGCCATATGACTCTGTACCATATGTGATCAAAGTTAATTAAACTGATTTTTTAAAATGATGTCGTTATTTGTTGACAGTGTGGATATAACCCTTGGAACCTAAACATTCCAAGTATTGGAAATGAAGTCATAAAAATAGTTCAACCGTGCAAAGATTTAATATCTTTTTAAAGACATAGACCTGGGAGAAAAGGATTATCTGTTCATATGGTCAGAGTAAACAACCCACTTTTGGGCCCAACAGATGGAGGCTTTGAATCTGGGGAAGAGGAAGCAGAGAAGAATAAAAATGAAAAGCTTAAAATGACCATTTGGACTATGTTTTTTAAAAATCTTCTTTCCTACTCAGTGTGAACCCAGAGGCTCATTGTTACAAGTATAAGAAAACATAAAACTCCTCTGGGTCTGAAATTTCTCAGTCTTTATTTTTCATTCATTAAGAAGTATGCTTAATTTTTATTATGCATAGTTAATTTTTTGAAAATTGATTAAATAAGACTATCATATTTTGCTTTATTTTTAATAATTTATTTCAGCTCCTTTAATATTTTATCTTGGTAAAACTAAGATGTGTATAAGAGACAGGGATATTATTGTATTATCCTATTTCCTCCAAGTTTCAAGGACAAACGCAACCAATAAATGTCTGAAATGAATAGAATTGTTTAAGTAATCCCAGAGGATCGATTAAAAAAATAAAGAGTGTGTTCTTCAAAAGTTGAACCCCACTCCAACAGTATAAAAAGCATCTAATACAATTACCTTGAGATAAGAAAAAATAATGAGAAACAGACATTGGAAAATGCATCTACTAGAGAAATTTCAGCAGTGGTTATTTGTTATATGGGCTTCCCTGGTGGCTCAGCAGTAAAGAATCTGCTTGCAATGGAGGAGACACAGGATCAATCCCTGGGTTGTGTAGTTCCCCTGCAGGAGGAAATGGCAACCCACTCCAGTATTCATATAAAATCAATATTTGATAATGAATTTTAAACCCATGACTTCTTAATTTGCTAAAATGAAAGCCTCTTTTTCACTGTAACAAGTACCATTTTCTACACGCACACACAAATTGTTACTAATAGTCTCATCAGCTGATATTTTGAGTTAATATTTAATGAAATGATGGAGAAAATATATTAGAGATGTAAGTATTGCAATGCAACATAAGATAACTAAGTGTTTTGCAGTTTCTCAGACTCATTTTTGCTTGAAAAAAATAGAATAAAAATGAAACATTTCATTTGTTCCAGACACCATATAATAATTTGAGCTCTGGTGAATAAATTTGACTAATATTCTATTTACTTTATGTCAAAGAAAATTTTATGAGTATATAATTTATGAAACCAATATTTCTTACACAATTCCAAGAAGTAACTTTATTTTTCCATTCAGGAATAAAATGTTTGAATGCTGTGAGTTTGAAATGAGAAAGCAGAAATAAAACTCTGATCCGACACTTCCCATGAATATTCCCAGGCCAATTTGTCCTCCTGATACCCACCTCAATCCTTTCTTTTTCCCATGAGATTCCCCCACTTTAAGGTTAACCTTTCCCATCACTTTCCCACTGGGATTCTCCCTGATTCTCTCCAGTCCAGCTGGGCCAACCTTCTTCACTACTCTGTATATCTCTCTCTCTAGCAGGTGGATTTGGCTGTACCAGTCAGAAATGTAAAGCTTGTATTAAAATGATCATGCAACCTAGATGTCTATCAGCAGATGAATGGATAAGAAAGCTGTGGTGCATATACACATGGAGTATTACTCAGCCATTAAAAAGAATACATTTGAAGCAGTTCCAATGAGGTGGATGAAACTGGAGCTGATTATACAGAGTGAAGTAATTCAGAAAGAAAAACACCAATACAGTATATATGGAATTTAGAAAGACGGTAACGATAACCCTGTATGCAAGAGAGCAAAAGAAACACAGATGTATAGAACAGTCTTTTGGACTCTGTGGGAGAGGGAAAGGGTGGGATGATTTGGGAGAATGGCATTGAAACATGTAAAATATCATATAAGAAATGAATCGCCAAAATAAAATGATCATGCAGCCATAACTGAACTAAACAAGTCTAAATTTAAAAGAGAAAAAATAGCTAATAGCTCTGAAGTGTTCATTGATTGCCAAGCTCTGTATTTAGCCCTTTTAAGTGTATCATCACTTCAATTTGCCAACAATTCTATCTGACCTACACAATTATAAGCCCCCTGTTACAGATAAGGTGACTGAAGCTTGAAAAAAGATAGGTAATGTTCCCAAGGTCATGCTGCAAGTAATCTTCAGTGAGAGAGTACTTCAATCCAGGTCTTTCCGACTATAAAATCTATTCTACTAATCACTTTGGTGTACATACTTTCCTCAGGATTTTATTCTATGTTTAGCATCAAAAACTCCTTTGAGATGTAAATGCAGAATTTATAAGAAGCAGCATTTAATAGAAGAAAACAACTTCATTCTCTTTTTAAAACAATGTACTGGCTTTTCTTATCAAATGTGTAACCACTATATGAGGAATTTTCAATACACACTTCCATTATTCATTTACATATATGGAAATCAACATGATGAGGTTTTCCACTCACTATTCAAATATCATGACTTGATATTACAGTAAGTCAACAATAAAGTACTCAAAATAATCTGATTTAGACTCTTTTCATCAGAGTCTTCATAGCTAAATAAGGCAAGGCAACTATTCATTTAAGAGTTCCATATGAAGAAGGCATTTTTAATTTGAAAATCGACTTGCCTCTCTTTCAAATGTTTATGTATAGATATACTGCGGAGACCTAAATCAAATCCTTTATGACTATACAGTGGAAGTGAGAAATAGATTTAAGGGACTAGATCTGACTGACAGAGTGCCTAATGAACTATGGACGGAGGTTCATGACATTGTACAGGAGACAGGAATCAAGAGCATCCCCAAGAAAAAGAAATGCAAAAAAAGCAAAATAGCTGTCTGAGGAGGCCTTACAAATAGCTGTGAAAAGGAGAGAAGGGATAAGCAAAGGAGGAAAGGAAATATATACCCATTTGAAAGCAGAGTTCCAAAGAATAGCAAGGAGAGATAAGAAAGCCTTCCTCAGTGATCAGTGCAAAGAAATAGAGGAAAACAATAGAATGGGAAAGACTAGAGATCTCTTCAAGAAAATTAGAGATACCAAGGGAATATTTCATGCAAAGATGGGCTCAATAAAGGACAGAAATGGTATGGGCCTAACAGAAGCAGAAGATATTAAGAAGAGGTGGCAAGAATACACAGAAGAACTATACAAAAAAGATCTTCATGACCCAGATAATCACGATGGTGTGATCACTCACATTCACCTAGAGCCAGATATCCTGGAATGTGAAGTCAAGTGGGCCTTAGGAAGCATCATTACGAACAAAGCTAGTGGAGGTGATGGAATTGCAGTTGAGCTATTTCAAATCCTGAAAGATGATGCTGTGAAAGTGCTGCACTCAATCTGCCAGCAAATTTGGAGAGCTCAGCAGTGGCCACAGGACTGCAAAAGGTCAGTTTTCATTCCAATCCCAAAGAAAGGCAATGCAAAAGAATGCTCAAACTACTGCACCATTGCACTCATCTCACATGCTAGTAAAGTAATGCTCAAAATCCTCCAAGCCAGGCTTCAGCAATACGTGAACCGTGAACTCCCTGATGTTCAAGCTGGCTTTAGAAAAGGCAGAGGAACCAGAGATCAAATTGCCAACATCCGCTGGATCATGGAAAAAGCAAGAGAGTTCCAGAAAAACATCTACTTCTGCTTTATTGACTATGCCAAAGCCTTTGACTGTGTGGATCACAATCAACTGTGGAAAATTCTGAAAGAGATGGGAATACCAGACCACCTAACCTGCCTCTTGAGAAATCTGTATGCAGGTCAGGAAGCAACAGTTAGGACTGGACATGGAACAACAGACTGGTTCCAAATAGGAAAAGGAGTGCGTCAAGGCTGTATATTGTCACCCTGCTTATTTAACTTAGCAGGTCAGGAAGCAACAGTTAGAACTGGCCGTGGAACAACAGACTGGTTCCAAATAGGAAAAGGAGTATGTCAAGGCTGTATATTGTCACCCTGCTTCTTTAACTTCTATGCAGAGTACATCATGAGAAACACTGGGCTGGAAGAAACACAAGCTGGAATCAAGATTGCCAGGAGAAATATCAATAACCTCAGATATGCAGATGACACCACCCTTATGGCAGAGAGTGAAGAAGAACTAAAGAGCCTCTTGACGAAAGTTGAAGAGGAGAGTGAAAAAGTTGGTTTAAAGCTCAACATTTAGCAAACTAAGGTCATGGCATCCGGTCCCATCACTTCATGGCAAATAGAGAGGGGAAACAGTGGAAACAGTGTCAGAATTTATTTTGGGGGGCTCCAAAATCACCACAGATGGTAATTGCAGCCATGAAATTAAAAGACATTTACTCCTTGGAAGGAAAGTTATGACCAACCTAGATAGCATATTCAAAAGCAGAGATATTACTTTGCCAACAAAGGTCCACCTAGTCAAGGTTATGGTTTTTTCAGTGGTCATGTATGGATGTGAGAGTTGGACTATAAAGAAAACTGAGCACCAAAGAATTGATGCCTTTGAACTGTGGTGTTGGAGAAGACTCTTGAGAGTCCCTTAGAGTGTAAGGAGATCCAACCAGTCCATCCTAAAGGAGGTCAGTACTGGGTGTTCTTTGGTAGAACTGATGATGAAGCTGAAATTCCAATACTTTGGCCACCTGATGTGAAGAGCTGACTCACTGGAAAAGACCCTGATTCTGGGAAAGATTGAGGGCAGGAGGAGAAGGGGACAACAGGATGAGATGGCTGGATGGCATCACCGACTCAATGGACATGGGTTTGGGTAGACTCTGGCAGTTGATGATGGCCAGGGAAGCCTGGCATGCTGCGGTTCACGGGGTTGCAAAGAGTTGGACATGACTGAACGACTGAACTGGAACTGGATGCTGTGGAGAAGGAAATGGCAACCCACTTCAGTATTCTTGCCTGGAGAACTCCACGGACAGAGGAGCCTGGTGGCCTACAATTCATGGGGGTTGCAAAGAGTTGGACACAACTGAGCACAGCACACTAATGTTCTAGACATGGTTCATCCCTTGGGAATATAGAGGCAGAAGACAATCGACCCTTCAAAATAGTCACACTTTAGTGGATAAGAATGATCAGAAAACCCACAAATAAACACTACATTGTGCTGGATAGAAATGAGCACAGACTGAAGGGAGAACTAGGTTGGGGAGGGGCCTGTTATGGGGATGGGGAGGGGATGTGTTTAAGGGGGTCTTAACAGGTCAGAGGAGAACTAGGGTAAGTTTAGGGATAGCAATTCAGGCTTAGGAGTATTCATGGAGATCAACAGTGAGATTCTCTATTTTTGCTCTCATTTCAACCTCACAACAAACCTGCAAGTTACTTATGAATATTCCCATTTTTCAGACAATGAAATAGCAGAGACTGGAGAGTGCTTATCAATGTTTACAAGTATGAACATCAGATAATAAATGAGTGTGACAATCATATGACGTCATGATTCAAAGACACAGCAAAAAAGGGTAGTTGATTAAGACCAGCTGGGCCAGGATCTCAACACAAGTGAAGCCAGAGACTAACATCAATGCCATTCCAAGCTGGAGTGACTAGGTTTCTAAAGATATCAGAGGTCCTACTGAAATCCCTTGGAGTGAAAAATCCCCAATGAAAAATTGGGGAAAGTTCATTTTGCTAAGAAAACCTCCCCAGACATTTCCCACATCTATCTATTCCCTGGTCCAAACCAGGAGAGCAGGCAGGCTCTCATAAGAGGCTGCTGAACAAACAGAGACTGCACGGTTTCAGTACAGCTTATATTAAATAAGAGAACAAACTCAAACACACAGGGTGGACAATACCCAGTGATGCAAATCGGTTGGCTTTATGTTATCATACTGAAAGACTAATATTACCTGTTCATTAGGAAACAAAAACCAGGGTGAGTGAGCAAACCAGTCAATTTTCAGATTTTCTTGCCTTCCAGGAAAGAGTTACATATGTCAACATTGACTCAGCAGGGCTCATTGCCATTTAGAAAGAAAGCTGGGTTACACCCACTAAGGTTTTTGTTCAAGCTATGACAATATTCCCTATAGAACATCAGCTTCTGCATTGCTAGGGTCATGATCTGGGGTTTAAGTAAATGAAAACATTTTCCCCAGTTACAAAAATCAAATATATCTAAATGTAGGTGTGTTTAATTTTATAAAGGACTCATATTTTACTTCTAAGAAAGTCAGTTTAAGAGTCTTTGAGATAAAAATGCAAAGAGGCTTATCAGCTCATAAAACAGAAACAAGGCTGGATTTAGGCATATCACCATAAGGCACTCAAATGTAACCAGGCCCTGGTTTTCCTGACTCTCCATTCTTCTCTTTTCCATCTTTGCTCCCTTCTCCTCTTGTTGTTGTAAAATGGCTTTAGCTTAACCCTAACTCTGCCCCTAAATCCCACACATCCCACTTTCACATGTAGTAGGAAAGGTGAGCCTAAAAATTTCATGGCTGCAGTCACCATCTGCAGTGATTTTGGAGCCTAAAAAAATAAAGTCTGGCACTGTTTCCACTGTTTCCCCACCTATTTCCCATGAAGTGATGGGACCAGATGCCATGATCTTCGTTTTCTGAATGTTGAGCTTTAAGCCAACTTTTTCGCTCTCCTCTTTCACTTTCATCAAGAGGCTTTTTAGCTCCTCTTCACTTTCTGCCATAAGGGTGGTGTCATCTGCATATCTGAGGTTATTGATATTTCTCCCGGCACTCTTGATTCCAGCTTGTGTTTCTTCCAGTCCAGCCTTTCTCATGATGTACTCTGCATATAAGTTAAAATTGCCGGGAGAAATATCAATAACCTCAGATATGCAGATGACACCACCCTTATGGCAGAAAGTGAAGAGGAGCTAAAAAGCCTCTTGATGAAAGTGAAAGAGGAGAGCGAAAAAGTTGGCTTAAAGCTCAACATTCAGAAAACGAAGATCATGGCATCTGGTCCCATCACTTCATGGGAAATAGATGGGGAAACAGTGGAAACAGTGCCAGACTTTATTTTTTTAGGCTCCAAAATCACTGCAGATGGTGACTGCAGCCATGAAATTAGAAGACGCTTACTCCTTGGAAGAAGGGTTATGTCCAACCTAGATAGCATTTTCAAAAGCAGAGACATTACTTTGCCGACTAAGGTCCGTTTAGTCAAGGCTATGGTTTTTCCTGTGGTCATGTATGGATGTGAGAGTTGGACTGTGAAGAAGGCTGATCGCCGAAGAATTGATGCTTTTGAAGTGTGGTGTTGGAGAAGACTCTTGAGAGTCCCTTGGACTGCAAGGAGATCCAACCAGTCCATTCTAAAGGAGATCAACCCTGGGATTTCTTTGGAAGGAATGATGCTAAAGCTGAAACTCCAGTACTTTGGCCACCTCATGCGAAGAGTTGACTCATTGGAAAAGACTCTGATGCTGGGAGTGATTGGGGGCGGGAGGAGAAGGGGACGACCGAGGATGAGATGGCTGGATGGCATCATTGACTCGATGGATGTGAGTCTGAGTGATCTCCGAGAGATGGTGATGAACAGGGAGGCCTGGCGTGCTGCAATTCATGGGGTCGCAAAGAGTCGGACACGACTGAGCGACTGAACTGAACTGAGGAAAGGTGAACCTTTTTCCCAAAAGCTCCTACATGTGGTTCTGAGATAAAATCCAACTGGTTTAGCTTTGGACTCCACCCACCCTGGAAGAAACCAATCATTACAGCCACGGAAATGCAGTATGTTGATAATCCGGGGGAGGGAGAGGCCAACATGAGAGACAGAGTCAGCATCCTGGTAGATGGTAATTTATAGCAGAAGGTCACACTACTTCAGTATTGAGCTGTATTTTAAAATGCTGTCTTGGGACTTCCCTGGTGGTCAGTGCTTAAGAATCTGCCTTGTAATGCAGAGGATTCAGATTCAATCCTTGATCGGAGAACTAAGATCCTACATGCTTCAAGGCAACTGACCCCTCATGCCACACCTAGAGAGCCCTCATGCCTCACCGAAAGATCCACATGAGGCAATGAATATCCCTCAGCAATTAAGACCTGATGCAGCCAAATAAATATTTATAAAATAAAATTCTGTCTTTCCTGTTTTCTCATATGCTCATATGTATTCCTAATGCCCAGAGTCACCTTCACCATTCATTCCAAAGTTACCCCACACAGGTAACTTCTGTTCTTAATTATGGGGGTTTTATTCCCCAAGTATCCAGGTTCACACAACAGGGAATAGTGAACATGCCAGATGCTTAAGTGGGATGCAATGCCTGCTGACTTCTGTGGTTGATCCCTAAGACAGTTCCCATGGTGTCCCTGCAGGTCCTCAGCAAAGAATAAAACCAGAGGCAGCTGCTTTTGGGAACACAGTAATTTTTCAAGCATTATCTCATTTAATCCTCATGACACTTTCAAACTGTGGTGCTGGAGAAGACTCTTGAGAGTCCCTTGGGCAGCAAGGAGATCAAACCAGTCAACCCTAAGGGAAATCAACCCTGAATACTCATTGGAAGGACTAATGGCTGAAGCTGAAGTTCCAGTACTTTGATCACCTGAAGCAAAGAGTTGACTCATTGGAAAAGACCCTTGATGTTGGGAAAGATGGAAGGCAAGAGGAGAAGAGGGTGGCAGAGAATAATATGGTTAGATAACATCACTGACTCAATAGACATGAGTTTGAGAAAACTCAGAGAGATAGTAGAGGACAGAGTAGCCTGTCATACTGCAGTCCATGGGGTTGCAAAGAGACAGACACAATTGAGCAAATGAACAACCTCATGACACATCTATGAGGCAGGTAACAGTATCATACCAATTCTACAGATGAAAAAATGGAGTAAAATAACTTGTCAAAGGCCACACAACCAGTCAGGTGAATCAGATCTATCTGATTTCAAAATCCATGTCCTGAATTATTTTGAGAGAATGATGAACCTTCAAAAACTCCTCATGAGAATATGAGCTCTTGAAGGAGATGAGTGGGATCTGATTAATCTTTGTGATCTTTATCACTACTGCAAGCATAGTACCTAGCACACTGGTGCCCTATCAACTCATTCACTCATTTATTCATCCACAGATCTTTGCCTAGCCCTGCCGGTGTCCTCACGGTATCAGCCCTTGGTGATACAGAGCATGCAGACTTCACTGGAGTGAGCTGACTTTCTCTAGCACTGAGAACACAGAATAATCATATTTCTGGGCTGACTGTATAGGGCAGGGCATATACGTGGATAAATTAGAGGACACACAACTTCCCACCAGAAGAGGTCATGGAGTTGGACCCTGAGAAACTCTGGAAAGAAATTCAGCTCAACTCCAGACAATGGAGATCTAAGCTGGACCCTAGATTTCTAATTAAGGGTAGCCATGTTCCAACACCTGGCTTGGGTGTGGGACCTGCAACTCTGGTTAGTGGAGCATAGAATAGACTCTACCTTTGGGCCAGGGGGTTTGAGAGCTCAGGCGGCTTGTGAGCCAATCTAGGCCTTGCCATTTAGTAGTTTTGTGACCTTGAACAAGTTGTAAGATGAAATAATAAGAGCATCACTCTTATAGCATTGTGACGATTACATGAGTCAATATGTTTAAACACTTTGAGTGTATATGTGTTCGTAAATATCAATGCAAGCATCACAGCCTGGCACTGATATCCCATCACACAATCCAGGATACCCACTGCCTCCTCCATGTCTCCACAACACATTCATCAGACTCTTAAGCAGCCAAGAAAATTGTTGAGAGTTACCACCTTCAAGACTGCACTCAGCGGACACAATTACTCCCTCTGCTCCCTGGCTGACTACATCACAGTTAATAGTGGCTCTAGAAAAGATGTACCGAAAACCAGAAGCGGGATGAAAAGAGTGAGGTCCATAGAGCTCAAAGCTGAAGGAGGTGCTCACACTGAGGATCATCCGAGTGCATCTGTCCATGGCTTTAAGAAGAAAAATTGCAGGGATAAGATTTCAGCATTTGAATTATTGCTGGACACACCGTTTGTAATAGCGTAGTGTTAGTTACCCAGTCGTGTCTGACTCTTTGTGACCCCACGGACTGTAGCCCACCAGGTTCCTCTGTCCGTGGGCTTATCCAGGCAAGAATACTGGAGTGGGTTGCCATTTCCTTCTCCAGGGGATCTTCCTAACCCAAGGATTGAATCCAGGTCTCCTGCACTGCAGGTAGATTCTTTATGATCTGAGTCATCAGGAAAGTTCTCAAGTATCGAAGAGCAATTTATTTTCTGTACAAGTTTTATTCCTCAAAAGTTTTAAAAATTGAATTACAGCTTTAAAACACTAGGGGAACTTGTTTCTTATGGGAATTAACTTGTGAATGCATTTGCAGAACCAAGACTTCTTTAGAGAAAAACTTATTATTAACCAGAGACTGGATTGTTCCATGTTGTGTTTGACTGAACTGCCTTTCTAAAAACTGTCATACGTTATGCATGCAATGTTTGTTTTCCTGATAGCCGAAGAAGTAAATTCATGGAAGGATATCTTTGTGCAAGAGGAACACAGCCTTGAGGGAAGTAAAGCATCAAAGAGTCTCAGAAAACTGCCATAGATTTTTCTACATTATTGTAGGTGTGCGTGAGTGCTAAGTTGCTTCAGTTGTGTCTGACTCTTTGCAACCCCGTGGACTGTAGCCCACCAGGCCCCTCTGTCCATGGGATTCTCTAGGCAAGAATACTGGAGTGGGTGGCCATGCCCTCCTCCAGGGGATCTTCTCCACCCAGGGACTGAATCGACGTCTCCTGTGTCTCCTGAGGTGCAGGTGGATTCTTTACCACTGAGCCACCAGGGAAGCCCACATTACTGTACACAAGGCACAAAATAGAATCTTAAAAAGTTGCAGCAAAGAAACTGCCTGCAACCCAGGAGAACTGGGTTTGATCCCTTGGTCAGGAAGATACCCTGGAGAAGGAAATGGCTACCCACTCCAGTATTCTTGCCTGGAGAATCCCATGGAAAGAGGAGTCTAGGGTGCTACAGTTCACGCAGTTGCAGAGTCAGACATGAACGAGCAACTAACACACTTCAAATACCTCGAGGGCTGTGCAAACTCTAAAGCAATTCTGATCTTGTTAGGTTTGGGCCACTTGATAATTCTCCTCTAAGAAACATATTTTATCTTTTAAAAATCCACTCTTTTCTTCTATTTTGTGAATATGTGTTACTCTCAAAATATTCTCTTCTTCCTTCTTGAGTTTATTCTGTAGTTCTCTTTTAAAATTTTCTTAAGTTGATTTAAATTTTCTCGAGTTCATTAGTTTTCTCTTTCTTTTGGACATATGCATTTACAGCTTTAGCTGCATCTGTAAGTTTTGCAGTAAGTGTTTTCCTTCTCAAGTTCTGCTTCTTTGGTGGCTCAGATGGTAAAGAATCTGCCTGCAATGTGAGAGACCTGGGTTTGAGCCCTGGGTTGGGAAGATCCCTTGGAGAAGGGAATGGCTACTCACTCCAGTATTTTGGCCTGGAGAATTCCATGGACTGTATAGTCCCTGGAGTTATGAAAAGTTGGACACAACTGAGTGACTTTCACTTCTCAGGTTCTTAATATTTTAAACTTTCATTAGATTTCCTCTTTGTTTCAGAACACACTGAAGGTGAAGGTGAAGTCACTCAGTCGTGTCCGACTCTTTGCGACCCCGTGGACTGTAACCCACTAGGCTTCTCTGTCCATGGGATTCTCCAGGCAGGAATACTGGAGTGGATTGCCATTTCCTTCTCCAGGGGATCTTCCCGACCCAGGGATCGAACCCGGGTCTTCCGCATTGGAGGCAGACGCTTTAACCTCTAAGCCACCAGGGAAGCCCCTTCAGAACACACTATGAGTGTTTAAAGTTTTCAAGCATGTAGATATGGGGGCAGAGATAATGTTTTTATCTAATTATTTCGCTTTGTGATTGAAGAATGTGGTCAGTGTAATTTCAATTCAATTACTGAGCTTTCATTTGTGACTTTCAACAGACTCATATTTTGGAAATTTCCATATATCTTTGAAAAAAGGTATTCTGTAATTGTCTTATGCATGATTCTAAATATATTTTTTATTGGATCAACTTTAATCATTGTTTTGTATATAGAGTAATATGTTACAAATTACCATTTAAATTACATATTGGTCACTTTCTCCTTGTAGTTTATTCAGTTTTTCTCTATATAATTTGATGATTATTTTCTTAAAAGAATACAAATTTCTGACTATATATTCCTGATGAATTATTTCTGTGTAACCTGTCTCTTATACACATCTTAAGAAAATTTTAAAAGAGAACTACAGAATAAACTCAAGAAGGAAGAAGAGAATATTTTGAGAGTAACACATATTCACAAAATAGAAGAAAAGAGTGGATTTTTAAAAGATAAAATATGTTTCTTAGAGGAGAATTATCAAGTGGCCCAAACCTAACAAGATCAGAATTGCTTTAGAGTTTGCACAGCCCTCGAGAATATATTCCTGATGAATTATTTCTGTGTAACGATGTGTTTTTCTTTTTGCTAATAATGCTTTTAAATAGCCCTATATCAGTTACATTTTGATTTTTAACCACATGGTGAATGTTTTCCTATTCCTTTATGGTAAAAATTTCCTTATAAATATGTCTTGTGTGCCTGCGTGTAAGTCGCTTCAGTCATGTCTGACTCTTTGCAACTCTATGAAGTATAACCCTCCAGGCTCCTCTGTTAATGGGATTCCCAGGCAAGAATACTGGAGTGGTTTGCCATGGCCTCCTTCAGGGGGTGTCCCCAACCCAAGGATGGAACCCGTGTCTCTTGCATCTCTGCATTGGCAGGAGGGCTCTTTCCACTAAAGCCATCTAGGAAACCCAATAAATATTTTTGGGTGTACCTACTATAAAAAAATTACTGAATTAGTTGTTGCTATCACTTTTGCTTTTAAAGTCCAATCTAGAGATTCTAGGCAGTGAATAGTGACAGTGTGGTTTTCAATCTTATTTATTCACTTATTTTTAATTATTTTTTTTATTTTACTTTACAATACTGTATTGGCTTTGCCATACATCAACATGAATCTGCCATGGTTGTACACGTGTTCCCAATCCTGAACCCCCCTCCCACCTCCCTCCCCGTACCATCTCTCTGGGTCATCCCAGTGCACCAGCCCCAAGCATTCTGTATCCTGCATTGAACCTAGACTGGCAATTCATTTCTTATATGATATTATACATGTTTCAATGCCAATTAACCTTATTTAATCTCCACATTAAAGCAAACATAACAAATTAAATAGCAAAACCAAAGGTAAATTGAAATTTACCAAAAGACTAGGCAACAGCTATAAGAATCACATAGTATTGGCACTTGTGTAAGAGAAAGTGGAGGGAAGCAAATATGGTTGTATTTAATGATGAACAGAATCCCAAAGAGCTAATAGTCATTTGCTGGGGAGCACATTGGGTCAATTTGAGAAACCAGATGAAACTGAGAATGGATTCTCTCTCTAACACCAAGTGAGTTCAAGGAGCATGAATAAGGGACTGAAAGGGCTGAAACAGCTTAACTCTTATAAAGAAGGTTGAGTGTTGAAGAATTGATGCTTTCAAACTGTGGTACTGGAGAAGACTCTTCAGAGTCCCTTGGACATCAAATATTCAGAGTCCCTGAATATTCATTAGAAGGACTGATGTTGGAGCTGAAGTTCCAATACTTTGGCAACCTGATGTAAAGGGCTGACTCACTGGAAAAGATTCTGATGCTGGGAAAGATTGAAGGCAGGAGGAGAAAGGGATGCCAGAGGGTAAGATGGTTGGATGGAATCCCTAACTCAATGGACAAGAGTTTGAACAAACTCCGGGAGACAGTGATGGACAGGAAAGTCTGGTGTGCTGCAGTCCATGGGGTAGAAAAGAGTTGGAAACAATTTAGCGAATGAACAACAACAATCCTTACAAAGTCTCAAAATTTTAATGGATCTCCTTCCAGTTAAGGAACCATACTCTGGAGAAATTATTAGAAGTTGAATAAAATTGAGCAATTATAGAAAATTAAGATTAAAAAAGAGAATATTTCCACCCAAGTGGAGAAAGGAAATCTTGGGAAGCAAGAGACCATAGTCTTAAACATTACATAAAAATAACAAAAAAAGAGGAACTTTGTGACATTAGAAGAGCTTTCCAAAATTCTGCCTTAATATAAAGGGTCAGGAAAACTAATTTCACATAAAAACTTAATGACAGAGAAATATCAAGTTCAAATCCCCTATGTTATAATAAGAAATGAGATAATATGGAGCATAATAACATTTTCAGAGATGATGAAAGCATGCTAGAGAGGTATGTCCACAAAATGCAACTTACTATTTAAAAATTGGTTAAAAGACATTAAGAAGATGACATTGAATATGAAAAAAGAACATATATCAGAATTGTTCAAGCTGAGAATCTAAGTGCTAGAACTCAGCAAAGAACTAGAAATAAAATATCCTCTGAGAAATGAAGACAAGAATAGAAAGATACAGTTTGGAAAAAACATTCAACTAATGAGCTAAAGGATAGAAGGTGAAAAGGGAATTTTTTAAAGTCAGTGGGAAGAAACACTTTTTTTAAAAGTTTCAAGAGAAAGTGACAAATACAAAGATGAGCAAAGATTATCTAATATACAGATACTAGGAGTTCCTGAAGAATAGAACCAAAGCCAAGAAGCAAAATAGAAAACTTTCTTAAAAAAAAAAAAAAAAGGATTTGAAACTACATATTGAAACATCATACTGGGCCTTTCCTAACTTTATTGCAAGACTCAAAAAGTGCCTGAAATAAAAGAAGAGATATACGATGCTCATAGATGACATGATTCAACATCATAAAAATATCATCTCCTCAAATTAATCAATAAATTTGACAAAATTTCAATTCAAACCCTACAAAAAGTTGATCCTAAAATTCACATGAGAGATTAAACGGCCAAGCAGTTTTGATAAACAAGCTAGTGTCCTCAACCTCCCAGACATTATAATTCCTAAATCAAAATTGTAGTAATTAGGATAGTGGTGGTTTGGGTAGCATAATAGACAAATAGACCAATTGAATAGGTCAAAGAATCCAAAAACAGAAACACATAAACGGGAATTTGAATCCTGAGCCATGATTGACTTATTTGATTTTATTTTAGAGTCTGGAATCCAGCATTATGTCAGGGCTCAGATTTCACTATTGTAAGACCTTGAAAGTGAAAGTGTTAGCCATTCAGTCATGTCCAACTCTTTTCGACCCCATGGACTGTAGCTCACCAGGCTCCTCTGTCCATAGGATTTTCCAAGCAAGAATACTGGAGTGAGTAGCCATTCCTTTCTCTAGGGGATCAATCTTCCTGACTCAGAGATCTTTAACTCAATAAGACCTTACGGCTCTCCTGGAATCATAGCTTTGTTATAAATAAATTTAAATTTTAGAATGTTCAGTTTCCAAATAGTATAGGTTTTTTTTTTTTTTTTTTTTTTTTAAGATTTTCCATTAAGGTAGAGTGAAAAAAAATTGGCATGGAAGGTAGAAGTCAATTGTAGTGTTGTCTTTTGTCAGTGGCTAGTGACTTCACCCATCTTAACTCATTTGAGGATAAAATGCAATAATATTCACAAAAGCACTTCAAAAATTTTCAAGTATTCCTCTGTCTCAAGGCCAAATATAATTATCTGTTAGAGCCTTTATCATAATCTGACACTCTTACTCAACATATTAAATGAATTATAGGAGTTCATCCTGAAAACAAACTTACAAGGACAGTGTATCACCCTCGTTTTATGCTTGACACATATGAGGGTACAAGGGATTAGTAATTTACCCAAGGTCAAGGTCAATTAGCTAGGAAGTAATGAAGCATGGACCTACATTTATGTCTGTTGAACTGCAGCACTTGATCTCTTGATGACTCCTCCACAGTCTTTCTATGAAATATTGTTATTGCTCTGTTTGAAATTGAATGGGTACATTTTCAATATTAAAATCAGAGTAAAGGGAAAATTATATAATCTGAATTAATTAAAACCAACCAGTTATCTCTCCCCAAAATATCTTCATAGAACTAGGTCAACTTTATTTTTTAATAGACTATTTAGCCTGTTGCCAAGAAATGCACAGGTGCCTAGTAGGCACTTCTAAAAAACAAATTTTTTAAAGTGTGAGAAACTTGGAGAGGATGCTGTTTCCTGAAACAAGAGTCAACTCCTAATGCCCCATTTATAGACCAGGTCTTACACTGACACATGAAGAAGCTCTTTTAATTAACTGGTTAGGAATTTAATATCTTCACATATGCAAGGCAAGTCGACTTGCCCAGGCAACCAGATACACCAAGCTTTGTATATTAGTTCTGCTCTTTTGGCTTTTGAATGAACTTTCTAAGTCATGGGCATTAAAAATTGTCTTAAGTAAATGGTTTTAAACTCAAGTGCTCTTTGGGAAAATGAGGATATGCTAACCAGTGGAGGAGAGTACAAGGTGACCAAGCAAATTAAAACTTAACAATAATAATATTAAAGAACAAGTGCCCAAATAACAAGATCTAAGAGATTAGTTTGCTGGATATCACATGGTTCTCACTAAATGTGGACAAAGAGATCTTTAGTGCTTTGCCAAAATATGAAGCTATCAGACAAACTATCCCAAATGGATATCTGCTTTTGCATGGCTTTTTCAGAAACCATTTCCAAGAAGTTAAGGTGAGTTTTGCCACCTTACTATAATGGTGAATTTGAAGGCATGTCTTTGGTCTCAGTAACACTGTCAAACTCAGGTCGTTTTCATACTTGTCTAAGTGTTCCCCTGAACTCTCCTACCTTAACAAAAGTGAGGGTAGTTTTCCTAAAAACATAATATGATTTCTTCTGATATTTGTCTTCAAGAAACTGAAGGGTTGCACTTGGGATTAGCATAACACTTTCTTATTCAATTTCTTTGTGGTATCATTTACACTTTTAAATTTTTCTTAACCATTTTATTTGAGCTATGTCACCTGGGCCCACAAACTATCTCTATGAAATTACAATCACCTTAAGGGTAAATGTTATAGTAATTCTTATTTATATTTAAATTCTCCCACCAAAATTCTTAACTGATTCATGTATAAGTTCTGCAAATCTTTTGTTTGTATTTTTTGTCTTCCATAAAATTTAACAAAGATTATTACCCAGAGAAGACAGGCAGTAATTTATTCTTTGAGTAGAATAAAATTTGTTTAATTAAACTTTTAAAGATTTAACTACTTTCTATATCAAAGTTTGTAACTTTCATTTTTCCTCTCATTCAACATTTACTGAATATCTGGCAGAAACACAATATTACTCTATTTCTCTTGAAACAGCTTTTTTACAGAATTATAAAAAAAAAATAAGCTCTTAGAATTTGATAGCTAGAAGGAACTTTGAGGGTTACTAATTCAACACACTGATTTCAGAGACAATGAGGGAATTTTTCAAGAGCCATAGTAGTGTCAGACCTAAGGGAAAATAGCTGGTTGCGGCCACAGTGGAAAATAACAGCTAGATATTTTGACTTTGGTTTCAGGACTTCCTTACTTTTTAAATTTTCTAATATGTTTATAGATAAGAAATTCATCACAATATGACATCCGTGGTACCTGGAAATGGTTACTGGTTCCTCTTGACACAGTGACTCTAATAGAAGAGAAATAAACCTATATTAGTGGAAACAGTGTCAGACTTTATTTTTGGGGGCTCCAAAATCACTGCAGATGGTGATTGCAGCCATGAAACTAAAAGACGCTTATTCCTTGGAAGGAAAGTTATGACCAACCTAGACAGCATATTCAAAAGCAGAGACATTACTTTGCCAACAAAGTTCCGTCTAGTCAAAGCTATGGTTTTTCCAGTAGTCATATATAGATGCCAGGGTTGGATTGTGAAGAAAGCTGAATGCCAAAGAACTGATGCTTTTGAACTGTGGTGTTGGAGAAGACTCTTGAGAGTCCCTTGGACTGCAAGGAGATCCAATCAGTCCATTCTAAAGGAGATCAGTTCTGGGTGTTCTTTGGAAGGATTGATGCTAAAGATGAAACTCCAATACTTTGGCCACCTCATGCGAAGAGATGACTCATTGGAAAAGACTCTGATGCTGGGAGGGATTGGGGGCAGGAGGAGAAGGGGACAACAGAGGATGAGATGGCTGGATGGCATCACTGACTCGATGGACGTGAGTTTGAGTGAACTCTGGGAGTTGGTGATGGACAGGGAGGCCTAGCGTGCTGCAATTCATGGGGTCACAAAGAGTCAGACACAACTGAGCGACAGAATTGAACTAAAGAATGCTTATAATCACAGTTAAGAAACATAATAGTATTTGTACCTTTTGTTTCAGTAATTCTAGTTTTTAGGGATTTATCCTGGGGAAATCATCAGAGGTACACATAAATATTCAGATACAAGACTCTATAGCAGGCTTTTTATCAAAATGCCTAACCATAAATTATGTGACACCTATATGGCAGAATATTATACAGTTTGAAATGAGGTGCAGTTACATAACAGAACTTACTTAGTATAATGCTAAGTTTTGAAAAGGTAAGATAGCACAGTTTAGTAAAATGAAATTAGATGTGTGCGGCAGTCCATTCTAGTCTGAAGAAAGCAGACTCATAACTATGGTTATTTCAGAGTAAGAAATCGGTGATTTTAATTTCTTCTTTTACTTTTTCTGTGTACCCAATTTTATAAAACAAGCTTGTATGCAGGTATACTAAGGGGAGTGAAAACGAATATTACTGTAAAAAGAATACCTTTTAGTCAAGGTAGACCCAGCAAATGGCCAAGCTGAACTGACATCCACAGGGGGGAAAACGTTGTTTAAATGAAACCATAATACCTCTTTATTTTAAACATTTTAATGAGCTCTTTTCACTTGTCATAGTTATCTTTCCTTTCTGGACTGAACCTGAAGGGCACCCACAGAGCAAGAAAAGTTCCTAAAGGATAATAACCCTTGGTAGCTTGGTCACATTTCTAGCCAGGAGTCCCTCTCCTTCCCTGCCACACACTCTCAACCTTACCTAACCTGCATTTGGGATCATAAGGCGAACCCCATCATGCCCCTTCATAACTATATATGATCCCAGGACATCCCATATAACCTGGACTGAGATTCCTATATGTCTCTGTCTGTCCTCTAGTCTGATCTCATTTCTCACAAACCCTTCTAGTACAGCCTGGGGAGCGCTGCCTGGTCAGTATTCTGCATTGTCAATCTCTTCCTTGAATATCTCCCACACTTTGCTTTTGAACTGAAACCTGTCTCCGGGGGCCATTTCTCATTAGAGAAGGATAGGAGTTTCTTTCCCATCCTTTACCACCTGGCCTGAGGTGGGTTATATGTCTTGCAAAATGCTGTCCTCCCCTTCTCTATAAAAACCACTTCCCGTGAAGCTCAGGCCATCAAAACATATCCTATCATGGAAATATATTTATTTAATGTTCTGCACTGCTAGCTTCAAATCTGAGAGTGACGATGCTTCTTAATTGTATACCTAGTGTAAAGCGTTAGTTGCTCAGTCGTGTCCAACTCTTTGCAACCCCATGGGCTGTAGCCTGCCAGGCTCCTCTGTCCATGGAATTTTCCAGGCAAGAATACTGGAGTGGGTTGCCATGCCTAGAATAAAGCCACACTTAAAAGGTTCACCTGGCTTTAGGTCACAGTTGCGCTGCAGCCCTGGGGCTGTAAAATGAATTGTCATTGGTGTCCTTTGTAAAATGAACTAAATGTTCCCATAGATGATGCTGAAATGGTTAGAAAAGAGAGAGGTTTAATTCAGAGCATACTACCCATTTGACTACTGTGTCACAAAGGATGAAGGAAGGAAATGAGCCAACCATCCAGGATGAACAAAGGAAAAGCCCTATGGACCATGGCAGCCGTGGTCCCTGGCACTGTCCAGGCACAGAGCAGACCCTCTGATGTATTTACTAGCTGACTGAATAATGGTTTTTAATGCTATTCCATATACTCCAAATTAGTTTAGCCTACAAATTTCTGTAGCCTGACATTTCCCATTCAACAAGCTACAATTTAGCATGTGACTATTTTTTTGATTTGACTGGTTTACTTAAAGTCAGGGATTTGTAGGGTCTAACCCACAGAAAAATAGACAATGAGTGGACTTAAAAGCAAAAAGAATTATGTTTATTTATAACTCCAAAATCAAAGTCTGAAGGTAAAGCACTCTCTGATCATATGGGGCTTTCATTTGATTGGATGGTTACTTTTATCTCTTACAGTTTTTCCATATTTATCTTTATATCTCCATATATATATCTATGCAAATGGCCCCAAGCAACATTTTTTCACTCATTTTTTGAAACATTTGGTTTCCTTCAGCAAATAATTATCTAGTTCCTTCTATGTTCCAGACACTATGCTAGGTGCTAGGAATGCAGCCATAAACAGCACAGATAACGTCCCTGTTTATCTTCTACCAAAATGGTAGGTAAATGCTTTATAGATTTTGATTCCATTTCATTCTGTTCTATTCTAATAGACTTAGAATTATATAATAAAACAATAAATATTATTTCAATAGACATTTTTAGTTAATAAAGTAGTTTCACAGCCAATATCTTATTTGAGGTTCAAGAAAACTCCATGGGAGGTTGTAGAGAAAAGGAGAAAAGGGAACCCTCTTACACTGTTGGTGGGAATGTAGGTTGGTACAGCCACTATAGAGAACAGTATGGATGTTTCTCAAATAACTAAAAACAGAATTACCATATGATCCAGCAGTCCCACTCATGGGCATATATGCAGACAAAACTATAATTCAAAAGATACATGCACCTCTGTGTTCATAGCAGCACTATTCACTATAGCCAAGATGCAGAAATAGCTTAAATGTCCATTGACAGAGGAATGGATAAAGATAACGGTACATACACACACACACACACACACACTGGAGTACTACTCAGCCACATAAAAAAGGAAGGAAATAATCTCTCTGCCTGCAATGTAGCAGACCAAGGTTCAACCCTGGGTGAGGAAGATCCCCTGGAAAAGCGAATGGCTACCCACTCTAGTATTCTTGCCTGGAAAATCTCATGGACAGAGGAGCTTGGCAGGCTATAGTCCACAGGATCGCAAAGAGACAAATACAACTGGGTGACTAAGTGAAAAAAAAAAGCCGTTTGTGGCAACATGGATGGAACTAGAGATTATCATATCAAATGAAGTAAATCAAAAAGAGAAAGACAAATACCATATGATATCATTTATATGTGGATCTAAAATAAGGCACAAATGAACTGATCAACAAAACAGAAACGGATTGACTGGCATAGAGGACAGATTTGTGGTTGCCAAGGGGGAGGGTGGAGTAGGAGTTTAGGATTAACAGAGTCAAATTATTATATACGTGTGTGTGTGTGTGTATAACAGATAACAACAAGATCCTACTCTATAACACAGTGAACTACATTTCAGTATCTTGTGATAAACCATAATAGAAGAGAGTATTTTTTTTTAAAAATATATGAATTATGTAACTGAATTACTTTGCTGTACAGCAGAAATTAACACAAATATTGTAAATCAACTATACTTCAAATGAAAAAACATCCTATGGGGTAGGAAAGGGAACTAGTTTTACTGGTATTATTTTACAGATGACACTGTCAAGACACTGAACATAATGACATTAGCAGGTATTGCTTCTAAGGGACTGAGACTCACACGGGGACAAGGCAGGGGAGAGAGCAGGAGCTAGCAGAGAAAAGACAGTCCATACACACTGCCCACCATCACTGTTTGGAAATTTCTTAGGCTAGTTTATTTATTCATTTTGACTTTTATGGGGCTCATGCTGCTGCAACAATTCTATTTATCACCATCCTGAACCTCTTACTTTGGGAGGTCTGTTGATCAAGGCCAACTTTGATGCTCATCTTAAACAACTCTCCTTCTCACCGGCCTTCGACAAAAGACCCCTCTCACCAGGAAACCTACCTACCTTGCAAGCAAAGGATAAGATCTTTGCCCAGAAAAATTTACCAGCATTCTCTACAGTAGTGTTTACACTCCTTGAATACAGACACTGTGTCTTCTTTTTAATGAACTTATACAAAAAGCTTCTAAAAGCATATAACAAGTGCATTCTTGAAGAGGTCTCTTTCAGGTCAAATCATGGGGACTTCCCCGGTCATTCAGTGGTTAAGACTCTGTCTTGCAAAGCAGGGGACACAGGTTTGATCTGTGGTCAGGGAACTAAGATCCTATGTTGCTTATGGAGCAGTTAAGCCCATGTGTCATAACGACTGAGCCCAAGTGCCACAACTAAAGAGTCTGCACCACAGCAGAAGACCCCGCATGACGCTACAAAGATCCCGTGTGCCATAACTAAGACTCAAGGCAGCCAAGTAAATAAATAAATAAAATACTTCTAAAACAATGTCCAATCATGATAATTACATAGACGAATACAGTTTTATATAGAAAGGAGACCAAAGTCCTAAAAACTAGATATCCAAAACAGGAGGAGGAAATGCCACGGAACAAATCTGCAGGTTGGTCATATTTATGTCTGGATCTTCAAGTTATTAGTCAGCTGGCCCACCCCTGGACTGTCCAGCCGGGGACCGCCATCCAGGAGCATGTGTATGCACTGTGTTCCCAGAGGAGTCAGAATGGCGAATTTCTATTTGGTTACCTAGTCTGATCAGCAAGATATTTTTCTCTCTGTGGTTAAAGTAGTTATGTTTGTATCTCTTTGTGCTTTTTAAATTCTGAAGAAATTCAAAGAAATAGCAAAGAGAAAAGCCAGGGACTGTCAATTAGGTCAAGATAAGCATGTGCAAAAGTAGGGGCTTCTCTTCCTCTTCCTCTCTGGATCTGGGGGAGGGGAGAACAAAAGCAGCCGTCAGATGGAGCCCAGGTTAATCTTGAATGCTGCTTGCTTAATTTGACTATTTAAACTTTTTAGTTAGTTTTTTTTTTTTTTTCACTTCTACATCTTACAAGAAGAGTATTTTTAGATCAAAGAAATACCATATTTTGTGAGCAGGTGGAGAGCTAGAAAACTCCAGTCACCAGGTGTCACACTATCAAACAGCACACCAAGTATAAAAAGTGGAAAAATAACCTTCTAGGGTATCTGGGGAAAATTCCAAGGAAGGCCAAACAATGATTCTCCTAACCCCTGGCAGCAATTTTCCTTTGCAACTTGACCACAAAGAAAATATGATTATGAAACAGATATAAGCTAACAAGGGACAATTCCAAATTCATATCTAGGAAGAAGCTGGCAAAAAGCAGAGGAGAAGGCAGGGGTAGTTGCTTTCAACATCACTGGCTTTTTCTCTTGTTATTCTCCAGTTCATCCATGCTTCACTGGATAACTTTCCAGGCTCCAATAAGACATCGTCCTTTCCAGGAAGGAAGGACATCTGGTTCCAGTCAATTCACCAACACTGTGCCAGCTAGTGAGGGGTCAATAGAAATGAAAATAGACATTAGCCTCAAGCTGCCAAGCATCTCATGGAAACAGAGACGCCAGGCATTCTATGAACAACAAACTGATATAGTACCCAGTGTGGGCCAGGCATGATTCTAACAATGCACATTCACATGGGTAAAGGTAAAGTGAAAGTTGTTCAGCCATGTCCAGCTCTTTTTGATCCCAAGGACTATACAGTCCATGGAATTCTCCTGGCCAGAATACTGGAGTTCCCTTCTCCAGGGGATCTTCCCAACCCAGGGATCGAATCCAGGTCTCCCACATTGCAGGTGGATTAATTTACTAAAGAACAAAAAGATAGCTGCAATATATATATGTGTGTGAATTTATGCAGACTCTAAGCGAATAAAGGGTACTGCAGTTGTTTATGAAAAGAATTAGAATTATTTCTAAGAATAACAATAAATAATGTTTCAGTAGTACCATACAGCCTTACAAGACACTTTCACATTGGGATTTTATTCAATGCTCAAAAAAGCCCAATGGGGTAGGAAAAATAGCTAGTTTAATAACATTACTTCACAGATGACAAGTACAAGGAGTAAGCAAGTGGGGTCAACTTAGAAACATGCAAACTGAACTGGAAACACTAAATTCCAGGAGGGGTTACCTCTAGAGACCCAGGAAGGGTGAGGAGTGGGATGGGAAAAGGAAAAGGAGGTGACTTCAAGCTTATCTGCAAGATTCTATTTATACTATTTAAATAAAACACAAAGCAGAAGGGAAAAAAGGTGAATTTTAATTAATACTTTCTGATGAATAAACAGTTCTTCCTCTATGAGACTCTGATTTTCTGCATTTTGAAATATCTTTTTTTTACAAAAAGTAGAAATAGGCAACAAAAAGGAATCAATGGCCTTTAAGACTATTTATACTTCCCTCTGTGTTTTCACCACATATTACAAAAACTAAATGTGATCACAGAAATGGAGCTTCTAGCCTAGCTAGTAGCAACAAGCATTACAAACAATCCTTTCCTTTTATTTTCTTTTTTATTCATTTTCTTTCCTTTCCTTTGCTTTTTATCCTTCTTTTCTTTTCCCGGATACTCAGCAATTAGATTATCCTGTTTTATATAACAATTAGAGGAAGTTGTTTAAGTGTCTTCATCCATTCCTAGGTTAAAGTATCCTGAAGCCTGGGCCTCTGTCTCATATCTGTCTGTCTTGCATATTTTATGGAGTGGTATCACATTTACTTAATAGGCACATAGTAATAAATGTTTGTTACAGGACATATACACACACATACAAACAGGGAACTTAATTCTAAATGGTAGTAGCAGTGCCTGTTTCACTTATTTTTTCCTGAGTCTTGCTCTTTCATTAGGATTCAGGGTTGTTTTTTTTTTTTTTTTTTTTTTTTTAAGCAGTGATTAAAACCAACAACAGCAGCAACACCACCACCACTCAGGATTAGGCTCACAATGTCTTTTAAGTGCGGCTGTCTGAATTACAAGTCCTCCTGAACTTGTAAGCAAGATTTGGTTGCATTATACTTGGAGAAAAATCAGGACTTGGTATTGATTTTTACCCCCTGATCCAAAGAAAGTGCAGGTGTTTAAGCATTTATGAAATTGATTGACTCCCCTCTAGCAGCCAATTGATAGTAAGTTTAAGCTTCAGAGTGAGGCTGTAAAAGGTTTGATTATATTAACAATACTCAAAGTCATGGGTTCATAAATCTTAAGAGAAAGGATGCATATGTCACATATAACACATGAAAAAAAGTTGTTCTTTTATCATGGATAACTCACTATTGTGTGGAAACCTAGTTGATCAGCTATTCCATTATTTGAGTAAGTATCTGATGTCTTGTTTTCTTTCAAGAAGGCAGGTGCAGGATGAAGCAGGAAGCCTGCCAAGAAAGATGATAAATTACCATTTGGTGCTGGCGACCAGAGCTCTATGAATGCAGGGCTGCCAGGAATTAAGAGGGAGAGTAACCAGAAACGAGGAGGGACATGACTTCTGACTACAACTGTGGAGGTGTTTGCTTTTTGTCCTCATTATCTTTGTGGTATTTTAAGGGTCCCTGTTAGTTTTGTAACCTGCAGAATGAAGTGCTGTTTTAAAACAACTGTACATCACCTCAAAATATTATATTACAGCTGCTGAGGTCAAATACAAAATCAGAGTTGAGAGAGCACAGCTCAGTGACAGCAAATAAATGCCCTAAATAGACAAATAACACGGTAAAGCCAGGGTGCTGCATGGCTGCAGCTTTGTTTGGGAGGGATATCTGGGCCGAATCCCTGGGAAGACCTCTGCCCCAAGTCAAACTGCACAGCAGTGTGTTCAGGTTGGGTTTCACCCTCCAAAACTAGGAAGAATCAAACAATAGCAATAGTAATGGCCATAATCACAGTTTTTGGAATGTCTGTTCCATGAAAATCTCCTGCCCTACAGGTTATCTTTTCTGCTATCTTGTTATAGGTTTATAAATCAGTGTTTAATGTTCATGCAATGTCTATCAGAATCACCATGGGCCGTGGCTGTTCTTAATTTATTAAACTCAACAAGATTTACTGAGCACCTAGAAAGTCCCTGGCATTCAGCTGGGTGTTGGGGATATACAGATAGAAGATCCAGAGCTTCTGAAGCCATGGTCTAGTGGAGGAAAAACAAATCCAGTGCAGAGGCCTCAGTAGCATGGTAATGATCCATGGAGCACCACGGGAGGGCCCCTGGGAAGCCAGGCAGGCTCAGGTAAGGTTCTTAGGAGTGGTGACATCTGCAGCGGGAAAGAGGCGGGGGTGGGTAATTACTCGAGGCATTGGGGAAATAATGAGCTAGAGATGTAGCCCTTTTCAACACTCTAGCTTTATGAATGAAAGCGTTTTGGCTGGCAAGATGTGAAAAGAGACGTTCTCAGGGCTTATACCACAAAGGATTCTGGATTTCAGATTGAGTTTGGAATTTATTCTGAAATTAATGAGCTGTCCCTAAGGATTTTGAGCAGGGGAGTTATGTGATATATCAGCACTTGGCAACAAATATTTACAATACAATATAGTGGGCACTCTGATAGAAACATGATGTAAGTACTATGCAAACATAGAAAAGCAGTTATTTACTGTGGGAATGGATTGAGGTAAATCCAAGAGGTCACTCTGAAGATGGGTTTTAGAGGATCAGTAGGGGTTCACCAGACACAAAAGGAATAGATAGCCTTTACTGAAAGACTATCAAGAGAAAGAAAAAAGAGAGAGAGAAAGGGGAAAAAAATTCAACAGAACTTTGAAGAACTCTACTGTACTGCCTCTGATATCTGATATAGAATGACAGAAAACAGACTCCCAGGAAAGAGTACAAGGTCAAGACTAGATAGGATTGGAGGCCTTGAACCACTGAAATTCTCTTGCTCTAAAGAGAATTTAGAGAGCAGTGAGTCTGAACTCCTCCTTCTACACAGGAGAAAACTGAAGCGCGGGGAGGGGAAGTGACTTAGGGCCCAGGGACACACCTCGTGAGAGCAGGGAGGGCAGGGCAGGCCCCCCGACTCACCTAGCATGACTTTCCTCTCTGTCAATGGTCACCCAAGCCTTTTCCTCAAGTACTTTTCCAGGCTGTCTGCTTCCAATAAATCACACATTCATTACATGCATAGGTAAAGTCTAGTTTGCTCATTTGTTCCAGTTTATTTTTATGCTACCTATGTGTTCACAGCAGACATGAAACAGAGGGATATTTTTAACACAGGTTATTTTGCTCCAACACCTGATGACGCGTAGCTGTTGGGACATTAGTCATTCTTTCTATGCTGGTGTGACTCAGTCTCAGACCATCTGGGAGCTGGAATTCGTGTTTCCAGTTTAGACTTACCACTGGCCCACTAGGTGACAACTAGGAAACCTTGCCCAGGTTCAGTTTAATAAGAGAAAGACTATGACCCTCCTCTTCCATGTAGAATCACTAAGGTTTTTTTTGTTTTGTTTTTTTTAAAAAAAAACAACAATAAAAGAACAAGAATGTGTTTTGCATATATTATACACTATCTAACTAAAGCTATAGGTAAAATTCAATAGATATAAATGGTGGCTTTTAATAATCATTTTAAAAATGAACATAGCATTATGTTTGGGCATAATCTATGATAATGGAGAGTGTACCACTCTGCTAGAGGACACATCTTAACTGTAACTTTAACTCCATCATCCACTCTGTAATCTTGAGCATATCATTTAACTCTCAGGGCATATTTTCTCATCTACGAAATGTAAGGTCTGGATTCTTTCATCCTTAGTGTCATGACTGAAAAATAGGTCTAGTTTACTAATATACTAGGGTGCTGTATCTAAAGGTCTAAAGGGCAAGAATAAGGAGGTGGTATGGGAATAAGATAATTAAATTAAAGAAAACAGAAATTAGGGAAAAGAAGAAAGGGAATGAGGAGGAGAAGGGAGATAAGGAAGAGGTGGGTGGGGAGGGCGGCGGGAATGGAAAGGGGAAGAGAAGCCCTTGCCTCTTACATGATTATTTCATGGGTCTCAAGCAGCACTGATGTATGTGCAGTTTCAGACTAACACACTTGCAGAATTCCTCCCAATACTGATTATTTGAACTAGAAAGTTAAAGTTCGAGAGCAGAAAGAACTATTTGTTTTTCTGGAGTGTGTGTGTGTGTGTGTGCGCGCGTGTGCGTGTGCACACTTATTTTAAACTATATTTTCATTTGGATGGAATAAATGAATCCTTCTCAAGGTTTAACATTTTCTGTCTGGAATAAAAAAAAAAACAGAATTATACCCTCTTCAAATTTGATAAACAGAAGTTTTCAGCTGCTGTTCTTTTGATCTAGTCAAACACTTTATGCTCAATTCAAAACTGATCTCCTTTAGCTTCCGAGGTCCTAATTGATATGCCAGGGTTGAACTCTCTTTCCTCCTGATATTTTACCTGCTTGGGCCTATATTAACTGCTCCATTCCATCTTGGAGTTTTCTTTCATGAGAAAGGAGATGATCTTTAGAGGAGAAAATCACTCATTTTTCCCATCTATAGTTTATTTCTAAAATTTAAAGTAAATGCCTTACCCAAGTTCAACTGGATTTCAATCCTTAAATTCCACATTTTTATCAGCATCTCCTACATTCCATTTTCCTGTGGCTGATCATCCAGAAAAGAAGAAACTTGTTTCTATGGTTATTTCATCTACAAGCTTCAGGAATAACTATTTTAGTGGAAAGTCTGACATAAAAGTAAAAAAACATGTTAACAGAATTAGAAAAAAATGTAACAGATATCTTTTAAACTATACAAGAATATCGTGAATAACTATATACCAGTAATTTTGAAACATACGTTAACCACATTAAGTTTTGAGAAGTAATATAAAAAGCCAATATTGAAGCAAGAAGAAAAAGAAAACTAATGCACCAACATGTTAAAGATATTAACACTGTATGCAGATGGTGACTGCAGCCATGAAATTAGAAGACGCTTACTCCTTGGAAGAAAAGTTATGTCCAACCTAGATAGCATTTTCAAAAGCAGAGACATTACTTTGCTGACTAAGGTCCGTCTAGTCAAGGCTATGGTTTTTCCTGTGGTCATGTATGGATGTGAGAGTTGGACTGTGAAGAAGGCTGAGCGCCGAAGAATTGATGCTTTTGAACTGTGGTGTTGGAGAAGACTCTTGAGAGTCCCTTGGACTGCAAGGAGATCCAACCAGTCCATTCTGAAGGAGATCAACGCTGGGATTTCTTTGGAAGGAATGATGCTAAAGCTGAAACTCCAGTACTTTGGCCACCTCATGCGAAGAGTTGACTCATTGGAAAATACTCTGCTGCTGGGAGGGATTGGGGGCAGGAGGAGAAGGGGACGACCAAGGATGAGATGGCTGGATGGCATCACGGACTCAATGGACGTGAATCTGAGTGACCTCCGAGAGATGTTGATGAACAGGGAGGCCTGGCGTGCTGCGATTCATGGGGTCGCAAAGAGTCGGACACGACTGAGCGACTGAACTGAACTGAACTGATGCCTAAGAGCCTTTCCCTCTGCTCCCTAAAACCCTAAGCTCAGGCAGTTCTATGCAAAACTTCAAAGGAACCAGTAATCCTGATCTTAGATAAACTGTTACAGAGCTAAAAACAATACAGAAAGGAACCCAATTTGTTTCATGGGGCTATAAGTTTATACCCCAAATTAGGTAAAGACATATAAGAAGATTAGAATTAATTTCACTTAATAAAATAGAGGCAAAACTCTCAAATAATTTTTTTAGAAATGTATCATGATCAAACAGTTGTCTTTTTATAAAAATCAAGATAGATTTTTTTAAATTATATGTTCACCTCAGTGTGTTAGAAAAAATTTTTTAATGAATTTCAATACCAAGCCAAATTTTTAAAAATTAAAACTACAAATAGGAGAGAACTTTGATAACATGGTAACAAGCTACCAAAAACTTATAGCAAGCATTACATTTAATGAAAAGCATTTTCAGTCATTTTCTTAGACACTAGAGAAAGACAGGAGTGACTATTGTCATTATCATTCTCCCTAGTGTTTGTGGAAGCTTACGATCTTATAATACCTTTCCTAACTACCCCCTGTCCTCTCTACCAGGCTCATCTTTAGCCAGCTCTCCCCTGGGACCCTCCCATTAGCAGAGTGGACTTCCCAGGGCATTGTTATCCAGCCTGACTCTGCCACATCCATTGAGAAGCTCTAAGAGTTACCATGTCTGGATTAGTTTCTTATGGGGTCACTGCTCCTTTCTCCTGGGTCCTGGTATACACAAGGTTTTGGTGACAAACTTTATTTTGGGGGGCTCCAAAATCACTGCAGATGGTGACTGCAGGCATGAAATTAAAAGATGCTTGCTCCTTGGAAAAAAAGCTATTACCAACATAGATAGCATATTAAAAAGCAGAGACATTACTTTGTCAACAAAGTTCTGTCTAGTCAAAGCTATGGTTTTTCCAGTAGTCATGTATGGATGGGAGAGTTGGACTGTAAAGAAAGCTGAGTGCCAAAGAATTGATGTTTTTGAATTGTGGTGTTAGAGAAGACTCTTGAGAGTCCCTTGGACTGCAAGGAGATCCAACCAGTCCATCCTAAAGGATATCAGTCCTGAATATTTATTTGAAGGATTGATGCTAAAGCTGAAATACTTCAGCCACCTGATGCAAAAAACTGACTCATTTGAAAAGACCCTGATGCTAGGAAAGATTGAAGGCGGGAGGAGAAGGGGATGACAGAGGATGAGATGACTGGATGGCATCACCAAAGCGATGGACATGAGCTTGAGTAGGCTCCAGGAGTTGGTGATGGACAGGGAAGTCTGGCGTGCTGCAGTCCATGGGGATGCATAGTCGGATATGATTGAGTGACTGAACTGAACTGAAGAGTTACAATGTAGTTCTCCAATTGCCTTTCCCCCTATGCCATCAGAAGGCTATTATTTCTCAGATGGGAGCTGCTTCTTCCACTGGATCCCAAAAGAAAGGAGGCAAGACTGGATCCATTCACAGCCAATTGTTACCAATGGGTAGATGCAATCACATCTTTAATTTTGGAAACCTCTGAGATTTGATAGTATTTCTTATCATATTGTAACCTAATGAGGGTTGATAAATACAGTCCTGGAGATCTTTTCCAACATAAACATTTTTAAAAATTAGATATAAGGGCTGAAAGAGAAAAGGCAGAATTTTCATAGTTGTATGGTATTATGATTTATAATAAAAACCCAATAATGCAAAGAATTATTAGAACTCACAAATTTCACATAAGTCATTGCATATAAAAATCAATTAAAACATCAGTAAGTTACACTAGCAAAAATATAGAAATGGTGCTTACCCTAAAAGAGTGGACTGTATGTTCCCATTCTTATGTGTGGGCTATCCATAGTGATTTCCATCCAAAGCTTTCAGTCTGGAAGGTGGAATAAAAAGAATAACTTCACAGCAGAGACCACTGATGAACATTGCCTCAGCTGAGTGATCAAGGTCAACATCAACATTGTTAAATTATATTGATAGCACCTATTTTTGACATGATGTGATGAGAATGGGACTTTACTTCTGTGAACCTCCTCCTCAAAACCCACAATCCTAGTCTAATCTTAAGCAAAACATCACACAAACCCGAACTGGGGGACATTCTACAAAATGCCTGACCAATAGTCCTCAAATTGGTCAGTCATCAAAAATTACCCCTTCATCCATGTGGATTAGTAAGGTATACTGTGACAATTGTTGTTGCTGTTTGGTTTCCCAGTCAGGTCCAACTCTTTGCAACCCCAAACCAGGCCTCTCTGTCCCTCTCCATCTCCTGACATTTGCCCAAGTTCATGTCCATTGCATCAGGGATGCCATCCAGCCATCTCATCATCTGATGCCCTCTTCTTCTGCTCTCAATCTTTCCCAGCATCAGGGACTTTTCCAATGAGTCAGCTGTTCGCATCAGATGACCAAAATACTGGAGTTTCAACTTCAGCATAAGTCCTTCCAAGGAGTATTCAGGGTTGATTTCCCTTAAGATTGACTGCTTTGATCTCCTTCCTGTCCAAGGGAACTATGTCTCCAGAGCCATAGTTCGAAGGCATCAATTCTTCGGTGCTCAGCCTTCTTTATGGTCCAGCTCTCACAACTGTACATGACCACTGGGAAGACTATAGCTTTGATTATACAGACCTTTGTCGGCAGAGTAATTTCTATGATTTTCAGCTTGCTGTCTAGGTTTATCATAGCTTTCCTGCCAAGAAGCAAAAGTCTTCTGATTTCATGGCTGCTATCACCATCTGCAGTGATTTTAGAGCCCAAGAAGAGGAAATCTGTCACTACTTCCATCTTTTCCCCTCTATTTGCCATGAAGCAATGGGGCCAGGTCCCATGATCTTAGTTTTTTTAATATTTAGTTTTAAGCCAGCTCTTTCACTCTCCTCCTTCACCCTTATCAGGAGGCTCTTCAATTCCTCTTGGCTTTCTACCATTAGAGTGGTATCATCTGTATATCTGAGGTTGTTGATGTTTCTCCTGCCTATCTTGATTCCAGCTTGTAATTCATCCAGCCCGGCATTTCTCATGATGTGCTCAGCATATAGATTAAACAAACAGGGTGACAGCAGGCAGCTGTTACAACGTCAGGTAACAAACAACCCTGATCACAATGTTTTACAACAATCAGTATTTTTCACTCTCCAGCTTGTAGAAACAGAATTTATTTTCTTGGGCTCCAAAATCACTGTGGACAGTGACTGCAATCATGAAATTAAAAGATGCTTGATCCTTGGAAGACTAGCTATTACAAACCCAGACAGTGCATTAAAAAGCAGGAACATAATTTTTCTGACAAACATACATATAGTCAAAACTATGGTTTTTCTGGTAGTCACGTATAGATGTGAGAATTGGACCATAAAGAAGGCTGAGCGCTGAAGAAATGATGCTTTCAAACTTTGGTGCTGGAGAAGACTCTTCAGAGTCCCTTGGACTGCAAGGAGATCCAACCAGTCAGTCCTAGAGGACATCAGTCCTAAATATTCATTGGAAGACTGATGCTAAAGCTGAAGCTCCAATACTTTGGCCACCTGATGCAAAGACCTGACTCATTGGAAAAGACCCTGATGCTGGGAAAGATTGAGGTAGGGGGCAACAGAGGATGAAATGGTTGGATGGCATCATCAACTCAATGGGCATGAGTTTGAGCAAACTCCGGGAGAGAGTGAAGGACAGGGAAGCCTGGTGTGCTGCAGTCCATGGAATCACAAAGAGTGGGACACGACTGAATGACTGAATAACACTTGTAGATTGGGGTCTGGGTCTGCTGGGTGTGGCTGAGCTCAGCTGGACTTGACTCCAGTAGGTATCCAGGATACACCTTAGGTTTAAGTCAGCTTCTCACGTCTCTCCTTGCTCTCACTGGAGCACTACCCTTGGCCAGATGATACATTTGTTTACAAAGAACAAAAAAGGACACATTTTCTATAGAAAGTCTCAGTGGCATTTTTGATTATTGATTTTATCTTTTCCTATGGTAAAGGAAAATAAAACTAACTCACTTCAAAATATGCTTCTGGAAATTAATTTTTCCTCCACTTGATAAAAGTATGCTTTTCAAGAATCCTCTTTATTCCTCCACTATGAAAAAAGAAGCAAAGAGATTAAAAAAAAAAAAAAAACCCAAGGACATAACATTACAGGCCAAGCTTGTGTGGTTTGTCAAGATGAGGTCTGTCCAGTTGTATATGCAGAAGGCAGTGGAACCACTTTGAGGAGTGATGCTGGGATTCTCATGCTGACCTCTGCCCACAGACTGAGCTCTGACTGGCACCCTTCATCTGTCAGTCAGTATTGGGGTGAGGAGCCCCATCTTATCTGCCAAGCGAAAGAGCAGGCACACTAGTGTCCTTACTGATGAATCAATGGCACGTGCCACCTCTTTGCCTGCTCACTGTAGCAATGTGGACGTGTCACAAGGGTTCTACATGGGGAAACCACCCTGAGGGAGAGTTTAGTAAAACCTCAGGACAGTATTTTTCAAGTTATTCCGTAGAAGCACCTTTCTTCTTAGAGGCAAATGAGAAATGCACAAACACTCCAGGAAACCAGAAGGTAGAACCTAAAACATCCTGGCCTAAGCAGAAAATGTCTTTCAAGTCCCTCGACGGGGCTTTAAAATGTCATATGACTGTTTCATTTGATTTCATATTCTCTTATTTAATGTAAAACAATGTTTTAAATTGCCATCTGGAACTGAAAATGTTTCCTAGCATTTTAGCCTGTACCTTGATCTGCAATCAGCATATTACACGGGCACAGAGTGAGGTGCTGACAAAGAATGCAAGATCTGGTGGCTGGTAACCTCAGACCTGTCCACTTGTCCATTTCCACAACCACTATTGTAGTTGTTTAGTTGCTCAATCGTGTCTGACTCTTTTGTAATCCCATGGACTGTAGCCCGCCAGACTCCTCTGTCCATGGGATTTCCCAGGCAAAAAGTAGGTTGCTGCTTTCTTTTCCAGGTAATCTTCCTAACCCAGGGATCAAACCTGAGTCTCCTGCGTTGGCAGGAGGATTCTTTACCACTGAGCTACATGGGAAGTCACTAGTCCACGTTACCACTATTCTTTTCCTAGACCATGGTTGTAGGGCCTCTAAGTTGGACTGCCTGCTTCCACTCTTTGGTCTGTATTCAGGGTGTATCTGACTAACAAAAACCCTTCCACACCTTTTCATCACTATCAGTAGAAAATCAGAATCTTTATCAAGGCCTCCAGGCTCTTGGGTCTGGCCTCCACCAATTTATTCAACCTGATCTCTGATCATGATCTCCTCGCTCTCTGTGCTCCAGACATACAGCCTCAAGCCTGCTAGTCTGTTTCCTCTCCCCAGACTTAGACCAACCAGTTCTCCTCCTTAAACCTTCTTCCTTTAACCCTTATTTTTGTTTTGACTCCCTAATAAATCCATTTTCTCCTATTCTACATTCTGACAGCTCCTCCTATTTCCCACTCACTGGCACTAAGCTCCTCAAGGTGAAAGGTAATGTCTTCTTTCTATCTGTTCTTGGCACCTAACACCTTCCCTGACACATAGTAGCTGTTCAATAAATGTTTTGAGACAGAAAGAAAGAATGAGCTAGTGAAGAGTTCATCTTCTTACAAGTCCAGAAAACTAAGACTGAAAGAGAATAAGTAGCTTAAAGAATTTTCTAATGCAATACATACTTTGTTAGCACATCATTGACCAGAGATGTATTAACTCCACAAGTATAAGTTTCTGCAAAAATCCCCCAGTCAATAATGTGTTAAAATTCCATTTTAATTGGATGGCATCACTGATTCAGTTGGGACATGAGTTTGGGCAAACTCTGGGAGATAGTGAAGGATGGGTGTGCTACCGTTCATGGAGTCGCAGAGTTGGACATGACTTAGCCATTGAACAACAACAACTACTAAATGTTAGACTGAAAGCTTTGCTCCAGTTCCACCCAAGACACCTTTCAGGTAACTCCAGGGATGAGGAAAAAGTAAGAGACAGAATCTCCTCAAAGATTTGAGACAGAATTTATGAATCTCGTGAGTCTTGATGCCTGAGTGTTCCTAATCCAAGTGGTTCCCCCAAGAATGTAAAATGAAATGGCAACACTGCTGATGATATAAATAACTATTTGGAGTTTTTATTTCTTACTCCGTCATGCCTATTTGGAAACACGGAAAAATAGAATGTTTTATTAATAAGCACCATCCCTTGATGGTGATCCTTGTATTGACTTGAGGCCAACATGAAAAGAGGGTGGAATGAACTGGAAATGAAAAGCAGAGCATTCACTCGATAATCATCCCACCAACTTATGGAGGTCCACCTGCTACTTAGAGGTACGAGGATATTATACTGACATTCCCTGACCACAGGTGGCTCAGGGCCTCCAGGGAAGACAGGGCATCATCAGAGAGTCACTAACAGTCTGTGCCTTGGATGTGGTACACAAGCTTTTTCAACTTGTTTCCTCATCTCTAAAATTAGGGAAATGGCAGTACTTACCTCTTAGAATTGCTGTGAGATTAAATGGGATGATGACCGTAAAAGACTTACCTTGGTGGCTGGCACATAGTCATTTATATCAGTTGGAATGTTTTTGTTTACAAGAGACAGAAAACTTGACCAGCAGTGGCTTAAATCATGTATTTATTTTTCTGTTAACAAGCAGCCTGGGGTGGGTGATCCATAGAACTGTTTAGCAATGATAGGCATCTGGCCCTGCATCTCCAGAATTCTCCTGACCTGCCTTCACGGAGTAAAAACACCTGCTGCTTTTCAAGTGCCTCTCTTTTCACAGCAATAAGTAGATCTTTCCTAAGAATCCCAAGAGACTTTCTTATATGCTCCATTGGCCAGAAATATGTATTAAGTGCATAGTACAGGGCCTGGCATCTACTAACTAATTGGTACAATTTAGCTATTAGACGATAGTGATGCTGGAATGCTAAAGTAGGAAGTCAAGAAACACCTGGAGTCACAGGCAAATTTGGCCTTGGAATGCAGAATGAAGCAGGGCAAAGACTAATAGAGTTTTGCCAAGAAAATGCACTGGTCATAGCAAACACCCTCTTCCAACAACACAAGAGAAGACTCTACACGTGGACATCACCAGATGGTCAACACCGAAATCAGATTGATTATATTCTATGCAGCCAAAGATGGAGAAGCTCTATACAGTCAACAAAAACAAG
>SJYT01076098.1:135015-195678 GCA_006410635.1 Cephalophus harveyi
GCCTCTTGATGAAAGTGAAAGAGGAGAGCGAAAAAGTTGGCTTAAAGCTCAACATTCAGAAAACGAAGATCATGGCATCTGGTCCCATCACTTCATGGGAAATAGATGGGGAAACAGTGGAAACAGTGCCAGACTTTATTTTTTTAGGCTCCAAAATCACTGCTGATGGTGACTGCAGCCATGAAATTAGAAGACGCTTACTCCTTGGAAGAAAAGTTATGTCCAACCTAGATAGCATTTTCAAAAGCAGAGACATTACTTTGCCGACTAAGGTCCGTTTAGTCAAGGCTATGGTTTTTCCTGTGGTCATGTATGGATGTGAGAGTTGGACTGTGAAGAAGGCTGATCGCCGAAGAATTGATGCTTTTGAAGTGTGGTGTTGGAGAAGACTCTTGAGAGTCCCTTGGACTACAAGGAGATCCAACCAGTCCATTCTGAAGGAGATCAGCCCTGGGATTTCTCTGGAAGGAATGATGCTAAAGCTGAAACTCCAGTACTTTGGCCACCTCATGCGAAGAGTTGACTCATTGGAAAAGACTCTGATGCTGGGAGGGACTGGGGGCCGGAGGAGAAGGGGACGACCGAGGATGAGATGGCTGGATGGCATCACTGACTCGATGGATGTGAGTCTGAGTGATCTCCGAGAGATGGTGATGGACAGGGAGGCCTGGCGTGCTGCGATTCATGGGGTCGCAAAGAGTCGGACACGACTGAGCGACTGAACTGAACTGATGATGGTGGTAATGGTGATAATGATGGTGGTGGTGGTGATTGTGATGATGGTGGTGATGATGCAATTGAGAGGCAAAACATATGTACTTTATGTTTATAATCAAGACCATCTGTCAACTTCTGGATCCATTTTTCCCTCTTCTAAGGTCTGATACAAAGAGATGGAATCACAGAATACAGAAGCGTATTGGACTAAGTTAAGGTATTGTTTGAGAGAGCAAAAAGGAAGGACAGTCACAAACAAATGGAAGTAGATAAAATAGGATATCATGGGTATACCAGGGAGGTTGGTAAAGTTAGAAATACCATAGAATCATAAAGCATTATCCCTGAAAGTCCTTCTCATTACCAGAGTAATGAATGAGTCTTCTCTGAAACCAGGGCCCAGAGAAGGTAAATGATTAACTCAAGGTAACACAGAATTTAAATTAGAACTTAGGTTTCCTAAAGCCTATAATTAAAAAAAAAAAATTGTTACCAAAAAATGCAATCTAAAGGTGAAAGAAATGCCTAAAATAAACTCTGATTATTAGTGGAGTCAATCACTGCCCATCTGCCATAATTTTACCCTCCTATCCTGGCATAAAAAGAGTTAATAAGCAAGTGTTTTCTGGTTATAAACAACAGAAAATACCAAAGTTTCCTTGTTTTTCTGAATGGCACAAACATCTGATAAACAAACCTTGCTTTCAAAAGATTTCATAATCTAAAGTGTGTGCTTAGTCACAAGCTGAACTCTTGATTCCTTGCCCCTGAAAACAAAGAGAAATCTCTAATTCAGTAAAATATAAATGATCTGGGATCAAATCATGGTTTGTGTCCCCTTGAAAATGCTTAGTTTCTCAGAAATAGATTCACTGACAGAGAAAACAAACTATGGTTAGCAAAGAGGAAAGAGGGGAGAAAGGGATAAATCTCAGAATTAATAGATTGAAAGAAAGTGAAAGTTGCTCAGTCGTGTCTGACTCTCTGCGATCCCATGGACTGTATAATCCGTGGAATTCTCCAGGCCAGAATACTGAAGTGGGTAGCCTTTCCCTTCTCCAGGGGATCTTCCCAACCCAGGAATCAAACCCAGGTCTCCCACATTGCAGGTGGATTCTTGCTTCTCAGAAATAGACTCACAGACAGAGAAAACAAACTATGGTTACCAAATAGGAAAGGGGGGAGGAAGGGATAAATCAGGGATTCAGAATTAACAGATACACATGACTATATAGAGGGTTCCCAGGTGGTGCCAGTGGTAAAGAATCTGCCTGCCAATGCAGGAGATCCGAGATATGCAGGTTCAATCCCTGAATCAGGAAGATTCCCCTGGAGAAGGGAATGGCTACCCACACAAATATTTTTGCCTGAGAAATCTCATGGACAGAGGAACCTGGCAAGCTATAATTCATAGAACCACAGAGTTGGACATGACTGAGCATACTGCTATATATAAAATAAACAACAAAGACCTACTGCATAGCATAGGAAATTATATTTAATACTTTGTAATAACACATAATGGAAAAGAATGTGAAAAAGAATACAAACATATATGTGTGTATTTAGTATATAAAAATGCACACACACAATATATATATATATACACACTTTGCTGTATACCTGAAACTAACACAACATTGTACAATAAATCAACTATATTTCAGTTTTTTAAGAGTCCAGTTTCTTTGTCCCTCTGGAAATAGAAACAGCCTCTCAGATCATAATCCCATTATATTTAACAGCTTTTATTCTACCTTGTTTCTTGATTTAGCAATCTGCCCATGGACTGGGTACATATACAGTAGATGGGAAATAAGTATGTGTCAAATGCTATCCCAACATTAATAAATACCTAATCATCTATATCTTAAAAAGATGGTATTAACTTGAATATCAGAGAGACAAAACACAGTGGCACATCAGAGGAGATGGCAGCCAGAGCTAAATCTCTAATAATACCTAATTTATATAAGCATCTTCCACAATCAGATGTTATGCTATGATTTTGACATGGATTGTTTACTGCATTTCATCCTTACAACAAGCCTCTGAGGCAGGAATGGCTATTGTCAACACCCACTTGGGAGATGAGGAAACTGAGGTTTAGAGAGCATCAGCCAAGTGGAAAATGATGGAGCCAGGATTTGAATAGTATTGATCAGGGCTGTATTCAGTTGTGTGTAATAGGAACCAGATTTCAGTGGCTTAACCCAATAAGGGTTTAATTTTTCTTACATAACAAGGAATTCAAGCATAAAGAACTCAGGGCTAATAACCAGCCCAGGAAGTCATCAAAGACCCACAGACCCAGCTGCCTTCTTGCTTCCACAGACATCACCCTTAACCTGTGGCTGTTGTCTGCACAGCCAGAAGAGGACTTCTGCACCTCCAGGCACTGCATCTGTCGGGAAGCAGGAAGAAGCAGAAAAGCAAGAGACAGTCAGTTGTGTCTGACTCCTTTGCTGCCTCATGGACTGTGGCCCACCAGGCTCCTCCATCTATGGAATTTTCTAGGCAAGAATACTGGAGTGGATTGCCATTCCCTTCTCCAGGAGAATCTTCCTGACACAAGGATTGAACCCAGGTCTCCTGCATTGCAGGCAGCTTCTTTACCATCTGAGCCACCAGGGAAACCCATGAGAGACAAAGGACATGTTACCAAATCTGTTCCTTTTTTATCAAGAAAATGGTAGCTTTTCCAGTAGAATTTTATTTATGACTAGTTGACCAGAACAGGTTGCTAACACAGCTACTCTAGCTGCAGGGAAGTATGGAGATGTGAACATTCAACCTAGCACATTGTTGCCCTAAATAAAACTCAGGTTCTGTTACTGAGAAGTAGAGAGATTGGGTAGACAACCAGCAGTCCTTGTACTGAATCCAGGCAGCTATTGGACATTAAAGCGCAGGAAATAAATGTGCTCTTAACCTCGATGCCAGCACAGACATCAATATCCTATCCCACCGTTCCCCACCAAAACACCGTCTGAAGCCAACTCGTCACTGGAGTGACAAGTTTTTTGTTGTTGTTTGTTTTTTTTTTACATAGCTTCTTCTAAAAACCCAGTCCTGGAGCATAGAGGGAGGAAGCCTGAATGCTGTCTGGGTCCTATAATTATCACTTGCCTCCCACTCCCCTTTTCAATGCAGTAAATGACCATCAAGCCTTCTGCTCCCCGATGACCAAACACCGAAAATAATTTTCTTTGAGAAGACTTTGTTCCACCTAATTTGTGAGTAAAATTTCCTAAGGGCAGCAATGAAAGGTCTAAGATAATGAGGAAGTCTTCAAACTCAAGGGAACTGATGAGATCTGCTCTCAAAGTCACCATACACCATTAATCAATTGTTACTAGGCAGAGTCACGGAACCCAGATAGAGGTCAGCAGATCACATGACCCACGGCCGGCCAAACGGCCAGCATCCTGCTGCTTAAACGAAAGCAGAAGTGACTTTGTAACTCTTCCCACTTAGCCGAATTCATAACTTATGCTGATTTTTATAGCCAGGGTTCAGTTTAGACTGTGGAGAGCCACTGAGTAAAATAAAGTAAAAAACCCAGAGGTAGGTGGGAAAGTGTGTGTGTGTGTGTGTGTGTGTGTGTGTGTTGACAGGGGCCGTGTTATCAAGTAAACAAGATAAGCTGGCAATAAGATTTATAAGAAAAACAAATTGGAAATAAAAATCACATTTTAGCAGATTACCCAGTTTTACTTTATGTGTCCTTATTTGAAAATTACAAGTACCTTTACTCATTATTTCCATACACATCTAAATTTATTCTTGTCCCCCTTTTTTTTTCAGTCTAAATCATAAATGCTGTGTTTCACCATTTTCCACAGGGCACAGTATTTTGATTTTTCAGATGCTCTGTAAACCTAAATAGTCATTATTATGTCAGACTTGGACACATCTTGACCTTCTTTGACTTCCGTTTGTTACTGCTTATATGCTAAGGTGCTTCAGCTATTTGTTAGAGTATCTTTAGATGGTTCTGAAAGGTAGATAACTGAACATCTCAACATTACCTTTAAGTATTTCTTATGTTAGCAAAATCCAAAACTCCCTCTCTCAATGAAAACGGAGATTTAGTACATTCTTCCTCTGATCCTAGAAATTTTTTAGCACTAAGGAAAAATATAAATTAAAATATAAAATCATGTATTACAGAGGGCAGGGCAATTTTATTTAATAAATAATTCCCACCTACATTGGTTCAGGCTGTTCTTTTTAGTCATACTTGGGACGAAATGCTGGGCAACAACCACGTTTAACAGAAATACCCAAAATACCATCCAGAGAAACAAATTGGGTCATAGTAAGGTACTGTTTCCATATCCACTTAGATATGGAACAGTTAGTGCTTGGAAGTTCCCAGTTTAGTTCCTAAAATAAAAGAAGTCCTCTAATTTGTCAAATAAAAACTTTCCCACACTTATACCAAAGCAGAAAAATCTGTGCAGCTCAAACTTACCATGACAAAAGACAAAGACACAAAATGATTTAGTTTAGGATCTCTGGTGTATATTTTTAGTTTAGGCTAAATCTTTTCTAATATCACCAGTTCTTTAAGTTCTAGAAGTCAGAGACCATGCCCAGTGAAATACTTTGGAATCTTTCTGACAAGGGTAAAAGAGAAGCAAAAGTTAAATCTTGCATGCATTTCAACCAGCCTTCCACAGTTAGTAATTTATAGTATAAAAATAATCAAAAGAATACAAACAAGAACATGTAAGATATATTCATCATATTAATTATGAAAATATTTGCTAATAGTGAAACCTGCAAGTCACTAAAATATCCCAAAATAATGGATTGGTGAATTGCATTATGACTATGCAATGAAATTCTCTGTAGGTCTTTGAAACAGCAATAAAGGTCACTATTTATTGATATTGCAAAGATAGCCACAGTTCAGTGTGACAGGGAGGAAAATCAGCTTATAGAACAATGTATGCAGTATGAGCTCATTTTTGCAAAAAGAGTACAAAGATGCAATATGTTAAGAAAAAAGTATTAAAAAGATATGCTCCAAAGTGTAAACAGTGGTTGTGACTGTGTTTATTAGGCCACAGACAATTTTCACTTTTTTCCACAGTAGACAATTCATGTCAAGGTCTCAGCATAGTATCTGACACATGGTCCATATATATTAGGTACTATTCATATTAGGGTTTTAATTTATCAGTCATTGACTCTGATGTGTCACTGTTCTTTGTCTCCTTCTAAATAATTTCTTTTTCTTTTTTTCTGACAATAATGAGAAAACTATGCAAGAAGTGATTTCCATTTTGAGAAAAAAAAAAGGGGGCTGAGGGAGGGTTAGGGAGAGGTTTCTGCACCAATACTTGTCTTCCCATCTGGGTTAGTGACATGCATGCAAAGGGCCTAAAAACAGAGGTGGAGGGGAAGCGAGAAGGAAGACTTTGCCACAGTAAATGAAAAGCAAACAATATGCATATCAGCATCCCAAGATGTACCACTCTGCTGGGAAAATCCAAGACAAAAGAATTTTCGGACACAGCAGTTCAAAGCATATTGCACCTGTCAAAACGTCTGTCATCTTCTATAGAAAGGCACCATTCTAAGAGAGAAAAGGGAAACTTTCGCAAAGTCACTCAGGAACAACAGCTTACTTTGTCTCCTTCCTCTGGTCAACTCCTCCATCTGAAAGCCATTTAGCTCCATGCTATAGCTTGCCTGGAAGGACCAGACAATAGGAAGGTCTCTTTCATTGTCAAGGACAGTTACACTTTGAAGATGACGCTCAAAAGAGGTTAAAATGGGTCAACAAGCAATTGTTGGCCCTATGCAAGGACATGCGAAGAGGACATTGTTAAAGTCACACACACACAAAAAAAATCTCTATCTCAAAGAATTCAACTTTAACCTAGAGGAGGTGTGGGAAGGAAGAAATTAACATGCAATACTGGTTTTATCCCAAAGAGGAATTAGGAAGGGAAGGGATCTACCCCAAGAGAATTAATCAATAGACAGTTTGGGGATGGTCTTTGCCATTCCAAATATCCATCCACACTGTATATTAAGAAGATAAGTGTAATTTAGGGCAAAGTGAGAAAAATGTGACTTTTCTAAAAATAATGTATGCAAGTGCTGTTAATTCCATGCTGGCTATTACATTTGTTAAGAGTTTTATTTTCTAGATTCACTTTGGGAAATGTGTTTGGCATGTAGTCAGATGATAGGTAAAGGTTTGGTGGGTGGATATATTTAAATAGTAGCAATTTCTTTCGTGCAATTTCTTAGATATCTTTAAAAGGAAAGTCTCAGAACCCATCAGAGCAAAGATGATCTAAAAAGAAATAACAAGAAAAATATGTATCAGCCCAACTCTATACCTATATTCACAGCCTGATTCTGCCTTGTTTAGGCCATGGGACTCTGGACGAATAACTTAACCTCCCTCTTGTCAGTTTCCACTTGTGTAAAAAGAGGTAACAACAGGCCATCAGAAATCCTAGGAGGATTAAAGGAGAGACTGCATCCAGGAGAAATGAAAACATATATTTACACAAAAGCTTGTACACACAAGTTTTTCATAATAAAAATGTACACACAGCATCATTCGTAATAGTCAGATAGTGGAAATAATGCCAATGGAAAAACAAAATGTGGTCTAGCCACACAGAGGAATATTATTCAGTCATAAAAAGGAATAATATACTGACATCCTATAACATGGAAGAATATTGAAAAACTATTTTAAGTGGAGGAAGCCAGTCACAAATGACCACATATTATATAATTCCGTTCATTTTAAATTCCCAGAATAGGGAAATCCTTAGAGACAGAAAGCAAATTAGTGATTGTTCAGAGCTGGAGAGTGGAGAAGGAGAGAACAGAAAGATGATAGCTAAAGAGTATAAAATTTCTGTTTGAGTAGGTGAAATTTAAAATTTATTGTGATGATGGCTGCACAAATTTGTCAATACACTAAAAACCAGTGTATTGTACACTTTAAATGGATGACTTGTATAGTGTACAAATTATATCTCAATAAGGTTGCTAAAAATAAACAAAAGAGACCAAGCAAGAATGATGGACAAACCTTTGTGGCAAAAAACAAAACAAAATACTTTTTTTAAAGGAGGGTGAAAAATACTATAGTAAAAGAATCAGAACTGTGCTTGACACAGAGTAAGGGCTCAATAAACACTGAGTATCAGTAATTATTTTTATAAGTAAGTATAATTCATTGTGAATAGCTTTGGAAAAAAGAGTACTGTTACGTAGTATGACTAAAAGTAAGACTGAAATTGCAACTTTAATCTTAAAAGATTAATCTTTAAATATATTTCAAAATTCGACCTTATCCCCTGAAATCTAAAGATAATCCATTCCTAAATAGTCTACTTAAAAGGTAAATTTCAAAATGAAATGCAGCCCTTTTTCTTCTTTAATGAGTTTGCTATGTAAGTATATTAAATTATCTGTGATTATCAAATCTTCTTTAAGCTTTGGAAACTGACTAACTACAGAGTCAAAACATGAGAAATGTGATAAAGCTCTTTCATTATGAAATACACTTACAACTGGAATCATTCTTTAAAAAAAAACTTGGGGGTACTTTCCTGGTGGGTCCATGGTTAAGAACCCACCTTCCAATGCAGGTAACATGGATTCAAACCATAGTCAGGGATCCCACAAGCTATGTGTCATGGCCAAGATTTTTTTTTTTTTTTTTAAGTTTAAAACCACTTTTAAAAAGAAAGTTACTTGTGATGGTAGATACTGCCGACTGTCATTTTGTACTCTGAATTCTTCTAAACTGAAGGTTCTTAATGAAATATTTTGTTAATTCATCAACTATTTACTTCATTTCTAAAATACAGAATGTTGAGCATGAGTGTTGGAGGAAGTCACTGTCTGAACAAATTGCTTTGTCTGTTTCCTCATCAATAAAAGAGATACTACAGTACTACTTAACCCCACAATGCTCTGATGAAGGTAAAGAATACAGAGACATGATCACCTGGTCGCCAGAAATAATACTCACTGCCAGTGTAAGGCAGCTGTATCTAGAAGCCTTCCATTAGCCCTGCATAACTGATGGTGATATTTGCACTAATTGTTGTTGATACTTGTAGGAGAAAATGGCAATCTGCTCCAGTATTCTTGTCTGGAGAATCCCATGGACAGAGGAGCCTGATAGGCTACAGTCCATGGGATTGCAAACAGTCAGACACGACTGAGTGACTAAACCACCACCACCATTGTCTATACTAGTCACAAAATAATTATTTGCATTTGCACTGCAGTTGTGCTTTTCAAAATGCTTTGATTTGGTAGAAACTTGATCCCCAAAGTATCCCTTGCAGTAAACAAAATGTTACCCCAATTTAACTGAGAAGATACTGCAGCCAAAAGATAGAGAGACGAGACGCTAAGTTCAGATCACATTTACAGGAACGTACTCCCGACTCTTCCAATCCAAGTCAGCCCAGCTCCTGAGTTCTTCCTTACCTCTCCCTCTACGATGTCCTGTCCCTTCCACCACTTTGATGCAGGTCAGCTCTAGTAATCTTGGAAAGTGCTACCATCTTTAACAAACCTCAAAACCACCTTCCCTTTCTTAAGTTTCTGAGACTTCATTCACAGAGGCGATGTTGCTTCACACAAAAAGAACAATGTGACGATCATTTCTGCTCTTCAAAGTGTTCAGAGATATATGTCATCAACTCACAACACTCACCTCCCACTCTCCACTTTGTTACAAGGAAGAGAGGGATATAAGTAGAATTTGTAGACTTACCTCACTTAGGTACCAATAGCATGAAATACAAACTATATATGATATCTATACAGATAGAATATACACATATATTCATTGTACTTATAGTTCTAATGACACAGTATACAATAATGTGGCTTATATACAAAAAAATATTGTTTAGTACATAATAATATCACATATAAAGCTTCCCTGGTGGCTCAGACAGTAAAGAATCCGCCTGCAATGCAGGAGACCTGGGTTCGATCCCTGAGTTGGGAAGATCCCCTGGAGGAGGGCATGGCAAGCCACTCCAGTTTTCTTGCCTAGAGAATCCCATGGATAGAAGAGCCTGGCGGGCAACAGTCCATGGGGTGGCAAAGAGTCGGACACAAATGAGTCAGTTAGCATGTATAATTATAAGCTTCAAAATATACAAATGTATATATAATCATTAAGAATAAAGCTTCCTCATATGTGAAGTGGCACTAATGACAATAGTAACTACTTCATGAAGCCAGTGTGAGGACTTAAATGAATTAATATATTCTAAATGCTTAGAACAGTCTCATATAAAACACACACTCAGGAAACATTATCTGTCATAACTATTACTTATCTTACATATTAAAAAGGATTCCTCACTTGTAAACATTGTTCACTAGAGATGCTCTTAAATATTTTGTTTCTTCCATGTACTAGTTTTATCACTATTTTTCAACGAAACTTTCAGAAAAACATTTTTTTTCCCTAAAGCGACACATTATCTTCTTAGGAAGACTATTATAGCATGTGATAATAAATATCACTTATGGCAAAACCAATACAGTATTGTAAAGTAAAATAAAGTAAAAAAAAAAAATCCCTTAAATCAAATCACATACCCCCAGAAAAAATAAAAGCAAGCTGTAACCCAAAACCTTAGCAACAATGATTTTTATATTATAGGACCTTGTTCTAGTCCTCAGTCACACTCCAATGCGAACACACATATTATTTATTTCTTAAAATTGATTCGTACTCAATTACAATTGTTCAAATCAACATTATTTTCAGAAAAAATGACAGAAACATTTAACTATGCTTACCTTGGGTAATTTTTGTCTAAGTTCTAGTGCCTCTCAGAAAGACCTGAACACCCGTACCCCATAACCATGACAGTCAAAATTGCATGTTGATGGAATTTTGATGGTTCTTTACCATCACTATGTAAACTATGGTCATAGTTAGGCCAACTAAGCTCCCAACCATATGCATCCAAAATGAGGTAAATTAAGACAGCTCATTACATTTCCTCCAAGGAAGAACGGGTTTCTGGAGGAATTTATGAAGGATTGCTCTCTTTAGCGTTCATCCTCACTTTTTTTAAAAGAAGCCCCTACTTTGACCTCTACTGGTTTACATGGATTCTAGTATATTTAGAAGAGTTTTGAGTCATGTTGTCTCAAATGCATTCCACAAGACACTAGTGTCCAAGGTATTTATAGGCATTATATTAAAAAAAAAAAGAAAACAACAACAACAAAAAAAAACACCACATCAGAGTTCCCTGATCACAAAAATGTAGACATACTACATATAGTATATATATGGTAGTATACATGCTTTATATATATTTGATATATATTGAACTGAAGGGGAACATGCAGTAGGATTTTATAGCCTCCATGTATCAAATTCTATAAATCCAAGTTTGTGGAAAAATTGCAAGAAACTTGCAATTCAAACTGTGTGTGAATGTCGTGGTAATATTGATTTGTGTTTCACTCTGTGAAAAAAACAGTACATTAAAAAGAGAAAAAACTAAACTCATAAAATCATTGGCTAAATTAGTTTCTGCATTGCCTCACAGTGAAAAGCTGCTATGTTTAACTGACCTTAAACCAAAATCGAAAACACTGCCTAAAACCACAAGTTGATATAGACGTTTCCTAAGTGTCTCTTCTGCATTAACCTTAGTTCCATGTGTTTCAAAGGCCTCCAAAGAGGTCCTAGCTTCAGGGTTCTGACATAAAAACCTTAATATAGCCTGAAGAATTCCCCTAGGCACATGGGGAGTAATCAAATTTCATGTTAACTATTAAATTACAGGTATTCAATTATGTTTTCCAAACCTCTGTTTAGAGATTCAAAAGGCCCTTAGAAAACATCCTTAAACCGAAGCCCAAGTTGGCAAGTGAAACCGTTTACCTGCGAGAGCAGAACAAAGCGGGGTCGGGCCCATCCCTGCGGCACACGGGGAAGTGGCACGCGAGGTACCCCATCCCCATTGTGAGGTGCAAATTCTTTGTGACACTGGGAGACACCGCAGAACAAAAATACTATTAGAAATGCTTCAAAGGGAACATTTTTTGGCTGCGATAGAGACTTTTGACATTATTTATTAGGTTCAAAACGGCCTCTGTGAAGCCTGACAATGGTTCTGTGGAAACCAGTACATCTGAGGCCCTTTCTGTTGTTCCGGGCAGGCATTGACTTGAAGATAGGCAGCCCTCACCGAACAATTCCCTCGCAGCGGTCAGCGTAAGTGAGCATTCACCCCCGGCCTGGGAGGGGCCTGTGAACAAACCGTATGGAAACGCGGGGGTGGGCGGGAGTGGGGAGAGGAGCAAACCTTGATTAACCTCTTGGAGAGGAGACGGGTAGGAGCACTGGCAAATCCAGGAAGGGGCGCTCCTGCCAGACTACTGTGGAGGGAGGCGTCTCTCCCGGGCCCATTTTCCTCGGGGGAACGAGGATGCTTGGGGAGCATCTTCGGTGCCATGGCAACTGCGCCTATTCGCACTGGATTTCCGGGCGCGCCTGGGAGCCGGCTTTGGGAATCTAGGCTTGCGGGTCGGTGCACCTACTGGGGCTGCTGTCTTCTCCACCAACTCCAGTTCTGAGGAACTCCAGGAGACTCTGGGCGATGCAAAGGGGGTCTGGCTTCTCCGGAAGAAGCCAATGGCAGTGTAGATGTGTATAAGAGACAGCCTCTGTCCTCTGTCACGGAGTTTGCTCAAGTTCGTGTCTATTGAGTCGGTGATGCTATCTTAATGATCTCATGCTCTGCTGCTCTCTTCTGCTTTTGCCTTCAATCTTTCCCAGCCTCAGGGTCTTTTCCAATAAGTCTGCTCTTCGCATCAGGTGGCCAAACTATGCTTCAGCTTTAGCATCAGTCCTTCCAGTGAATATTCAGGGTTGATTTTCTTTGGGATTGACTAGTTTGATGTCCCTGCAGTCCAAGGGAGTCTTAAGAGTCTTTTCCAGCACAATTCAAAAGCATCAGTTCTGTGGCACTCAGTTTTCTTTATGGTCCAACTCTTACATCTGTACAGGACTACTGGAAAAAAACCATAGATTGACTATACAGATCTTTGTTGGCAAAGTGATGTTTCTGCTTTTTAATATACTATCTAGGTTTGTCATAGTTTCCTTCCTCAGTCGTGTCCAACTCTTTGTGACCTCATGGACTATAACCTGCCAGGCTCCTCTTTCCATGGCATTTTCTATGTTTCTTTAAGAAAATAAAGTGCTATCTATTCCTTTCCATATTGTTTGAAAGAACCTCCTCCCCCCAAAACAATTTTTACAGAATCCTCCTAAAACTTTTAATTTCAAGGAAAACAATTCAAAACTTCTAAAGAGAGGGAAGAATGAGTGACTAAAATAAAGCCTCATATTTGAAATTTGAGGAAAGGTTTTGAACAGAAATTACTCTGGAGTTAAAGATCATGGAAAAACAAACAATTTTACAGCCCTTTTAGACTATGACTGACAATCTAAAATTCAAGAGGCAATCATTTCATGAGTTTTATTAGAAATGTCAAACCATGTGAAAATTAAAAGTGCTTTAATCTGATGTTGGCTCTACACAATACATAAATATACACTAATAATAGATTTAATTTTTTTTCTTTATTTAAACTATATATATATATCACATGCATTTGTATGTAGATATATATATATATATATCAAATCTTAATATATGTCATACATATAAAATCATTTTCGGGGGACTTTCCTGGCAGTACAGTGGCTAAGATTCCCCACTTCGACGGCAGGGGGCACAGGTTAAATCCCTGGTTGGGGAACTAACATCCCATATGCCATATAACAAGGGCAAAAAAATCATTTTTATGTAAGAAATCCTGCCCATTGACCTATGCAAATTAAAATCTAATTCTTCAGTAGTGTATTAAGATAACGTACATGCTTTAAATTGCTTTTTATGAGCTTTTAAAGGACTTTGAATAGCATGCAGATGGCTCAATTATTTGGAACAACCCAAGACATCACCAGATGGCCAACACCAAAATCAGACTGATTATATTCTTTGCAGCCAAAGATGGCGAAGCTCTAGACAGTCAGCAAAAACAAGATGGGGGGCTGACGGTGGCTCAGATCATGAACTCCTTATTACCAAATTCAGACTTAAATTGAAGAAAGTGGGGAAAACCACAAGACCATTCAGGTATGACCGAAATCAAATCCCTTATGATTATACAGTGGAAGTGAGAAATAGATTTAAGGGAATAGATCTGATAGACAGAGTGGCTGATAAACTATGGACGGAGGTTCACGATATTGTACAGGAGACAGGGATCAAGACCATCCCCAAGAAAAAGAAATGCAAAAAGGCAAAATAGCTATCTGAGGAGGCCTTACAAATAGCTGTGAAAAGAAGAGAAGTGAAAAGCAAAGAAGAAAAGGAAAGATATAAGCATCTGAATGCAGAACTCCGAAAAATAGCAAGGAGAGATAAAAAAGCCTTCCCCAGTGATCAGTACAAAGAAATAGAGGAAAGCAATAGAATGGGGAAGACTAGAGAGCTCTTCAAGAAAATTAGAGATACCAAGGGGACATTTCATGCAAAGATGGGCTCAGTAAAGGACAGAAATGGTACGGACCTAACAGAAGCAGAAGATATTAAGAAGAGGTGGCAAGAATACACAGAAGAACTGTATAAAAAAGATCATGACCCAGATAACCACGATGGTGTGATCACTCACCTAGAGCCAGACATCCTGGAATGTGAAGTCAAGTGGGCTTTAGGAAGCATCACTGTGAGCAAAGCCAGTGGAGGTGATGGAATTACAGTGGAGCTATTTCAAATCCTAAAAGATGATGCTGTGAAAGTGCTGTACTCAAAATGCCAGCAAATTTGGAAAACTCAGCAGTGGCCACAGGACTGGAAAAGGTCAACTTTCATTCCAATCCCAAAGAAAGGCAATGCCAAAGAATGCTTAAACTACCGCACAATTGTACTCATCTCACATGCTAGTAAAGTAATGCTCAAAATTCTCTAAGCCAGGCTTCAGCAATACGTGAACTGTGAACATCCAGATGCTCAAGCTGGTTTTAGAAAAGGCAGAGGAACCAGAGATCAAATTGCCAACATCTGCTGGATCATCAGAAAATCAAGAGAGTTCCAGAAAGCATCTATTTCTGCTTTATTGACTTTGCCAAAGCCTTTCACTGTGTGGATCACAATAAACTGTGGAAAATTCTGAAAGAGATGGGAATACCAGAGCACCTGACCTGCCTCTTGAGAAACCTACATGCAGATCAAGAAGCAACAGTTAGAACTCGACATGGAACAACAGACTTCGGTTCCTAATCGGGAAAGGAGTACATCAAGGCTGTATACTGTCACTGTGCTTATGTAACTTATATGCAGAGTACATCATGAGAAATGCTAGGCTGGGGGAAGCACAAACTGTAGTCAAGATTGCTGGGAGAAATATCAATAACCTCAGATATGCAGATGACACCACCCTTATGGCAGAAAGTGAAGAAGAACTAAAGACCCTCTTGATAAAAGTGAAAGAGCAGAGTGAAAAAGGTGGCTTAAAGCTCAACATTCAGAAAACAAAGATCATGGCATCCAGTCCCATCACTTCATGGCAAATAGATGGAGAAACAGTGGAAACAGTCTCAGACTTTATTTTTGGGGGCTCCAAAATCACTGCTGTTGGTGTTTGCAGCCATGAAATTAAAAGACACTTACTCCTTGGAAGGAAAGTTATGACCAACCTAGACAGCATATTCAAAAGCAGAGACATTACCTGTCAACAAAGGCCCATCTAGTCAAGGCTATGGTTTTTCCAATAGTTATGTATGGATGTGAGAGTTGGACTATAAAGCAAGCTGAGTGTTGAAGAATTGATGCCTTTAAACTGTGGTGCTGGAAAAGACTTGGGAGTCCCTTGGATTGCAAGGAGATCCAACCAGTTCATCCTAAAGGAGATCAGTCTTGAGTGTTCATTGGAGGGACTGATGTTGAAGCTGAAACTCCAATACTCTGGCCATCTGATGGGAAGAGCTGACTCACTGGAAAAGACCCTGATGCTGGGAAAGATTGAGGGAAAGAGGAGAAGGGGACAACAGAGGAGGAGATGGTTGAATGGCATCACCGACTCAATGGACATGAGTTTGGGTGAACTTTGGGAGTTGGTGATGGACAGGGAGGCCTGGTGTGCTGCGGTTCATGGGGTCACAAAAGAGTCGAACACGACTGAGTGATTGAACTGAACTGAACTGAAAAGCATCACTGGCAAATTCAAAAAAATATGCAGACTTCAAATGCATATTGTATTCCCAACAGTGAGTGTTGAACTGTGTGCATATGTGCTCAGTCACTTTAGTCATGTCCATCTCTCTGCAACCCCATGGACTGTAGCCCAACAGGCTCCTCTGTCGATGGGATTCTCCAGACAAGAATACCTGAGTGAGTTGCTATTTACTTCTCCAGGGGATCTTACCTACCCAGGGATCAAACCCAAGTCTTCTGCATTGGCACTCAGATTCTTCACCACTGAGCCACCTGTGAAGCCTTTGCATTTCTTCAAACTAAGCAAGTATCTGAGGGAAGAACATAATAAAATGTAAACCATCTAGTATATAGTAAGTGCCTGATTGTTGCTGTTGTCGTTCAGTTGCTAAGTTGTGTCCGACTCTTTGGACCCCATGAACTGTAACATGCCAGGCTCCTCTGTCCTCCACTCTCTCCCAGAGTTTGATCATATTCATGTCCATTGAGTTGGTGATGTTATCTAACCATCCTATCCTCTGCTGTCCCCTTCTTCTCCTGCCCTCAAGCTTTCCCAGCATCGGGGTCTTTTCCAATGAGTCGATTCTTTGCATCAGGTGGCCAAAGTACTGGAGCTTCAGCTTTAGCATCAATTCTTCCAATGAATATTCAGGGTTGATTTCCTTTAGGATTGACTGGTTTGATCTCCTTGCAGTCTAAGGCACTCCAAAGAGTCTTCTCTAGCACCACATTTCAAAAGCATCAGTTCTTCAACGCTCAACCTTCTTTGTGGTGCTCAGTGCCCAAGTGCTATTAGTGTCGTATTTAGAATCTTAAAATAGGAGTACTCTGACATGGAGTCAGAATGGAAGCTTGAATCCTGGCTCCTCCCTCCCTAAAGTAACAGAATCTCTATAAGAACCTCATCTAAGCCATGGGGAGATAACAGTTCTTTTCTTGGAAGGTACCTATATGGACCATAATTGCAGATGCATATTCAGATTTTATTATATTGCCTTATACATAAGGCTCAAAGTGTATTAACTAGCCAGCATCCTCAACATCCCATCATCAAGCCCATCCTCCCAGAAAAGAAGAATCTCTGACTCAACATCTTTGGTGGAGGTCTCCCAGCACCAACCTTACAATTTACAGCCCAGGAAGGACATTATCCTCTAGTTCAAAGAAGGCTCTCAACATCTCTCTTTCTTCTATTGGTCAATTCCAACAAACTGTACAAATATTTGCATCAAAATCAACCCATAGAGTTGCCTAAAAAACCATATGGCCGTCATCAAATAAAATCTACAAACAATAAATGCTAGAAAGAGTGTGGAGAAAAAGGAACACTCTTGCACTGTTGGAGGAAATATAAATTGATATTTAGCCATTATGGAGAATAGTATGAAAGCTTCTCAAAAAAACTAGATATAGAACTACCATATGACCCAAGAGTCTCCCACTCCTGGGCATATACCCTGAGAAAACCATAATTCAAAACAACACATGCATCCCAATGTTTATTGCAGCACTATTTGCAATATCCAGGACATGGAAGCAATATAAATGTCCATCTACAGATGAATGGATAAAGAAGATGTGGAACATATATACAATGGAACATTACTCAACCATAAAAAGGAATGAAATTGGGTCATTTGTAGAGATGTAGATTGACCTAGAGTCTGTCATATAGAGTGAAGTAAGTCAGAAAGAGAAAAACAAATGTCTAATGTTAATACATAAATGTGGAATCTACAAAAACTGTATGGATGAACCTATTTGCAGGGCAGGAATAGAGATACAGATGTAAAGAGCGAACTTGTGGACACAGTTGGGGGAGAGCAGGGTGGGATGAATCAGGAGATTAGGACTGACATATATACACTACCATGTGTAAAATAGATAGCTAGCAGGAACCTGCTGCATAACAGTGAGCTCAGTTTGATGCTGTGTGATGACCTAGAGGGATGGGATGCTGGGGAAGTTCAAGAGGGAAGGAATATATGTATACCTATAGCTGATTCACTTTGTTGTATAGCAGAAACTAGCACATTATAAAACCATAAAGGAGCTACATAAAATGAGTCTAATCTTTATTCTACATGACGCTTTCTAGAATATTTGGAGGTACACATTGTTTCCTTACATTTCCTCTCCTGCAGTCAGTACACCACCACTATCCTCACAACCACCATTTAGTCAGCCCTGCTGTGTTCAGGGAATTTTATATCAACAACATCTCATCAAGGCAGTGATTGTAAGCTTGCAGAAAATACCAGGCTCAAAGAACATTTATGGGACTTGATCACGGCCAAAAACTGAAACAGGAGACAGCAGAAATTTGAGGTCAAGTCTTTCTGGTTCTGAGCTCAGGTTTCCATGATTTCAAAGCTTATTCTTTCTGGTCCATCTTCATTCATCCTATTATGCAGTTTTATACTTAATTTTTATATACATTAACTTGTGCTATGAATTTACACCTTCCTTATCTGTGTGTATGTGCATGCTAAGTCATTCAGTCATGTCTGACTTTTTGGGACCCCATGGACTGTAGCCTGCCAGGCTCCTCTGTCCATGGGATTGTCCAGGCAAGAATACTGGAGTGAGTTGCCATGCCCTTCTCCAGGGGATCTTCCAGATCCAGGGATTAAACCCGCATCTCTTATGACTCCTGCATTGGCAAGCAGGTTATCACTAGTACCACCTCCTTATCTGTAAAGTGGGAATAATAGCATTAACTGTCCAAGAAAGTTATATGAGGATTTCATAAAATAATGTGAAATGCTCAGCACAGTATCTGGCATGTGGTGAGAGGCTAGGTTGCTGGTGATGATAATTGCCCTCATCACCATTATCAGGTACAATAACTGAATCATCAAACCATGTGTCATTAGCTCACACCTGTTCTCTCCTCTAATATAATATATGGCAACAAGTGGATTTCCATGAAAACTTGGCAACTACAGTTTTTATAGAATGTTCTAGAACATTATCTGCCATTGAGTCAGATAATTTTGCTTGTTTCTGTTGAAGTTAAAAGCAAAATATGGCCCAATGAAACGAGGTAAAAAACAGAAACCATGAACTGATACTCAACCAATGGGACAGAATCTCCCTTGGAACTGCAAGAGGGCAGGTTCTGAAGTCTCATTGGCCCCTGGATGTGTGTCCCTGTGGCCTCCAGGTGCATAGTATTTACCAGGTGGGCCTGAACACACGTTTTTGTCATTCACTGTTCTAGAAATAAACTACCCCAGGTCCGTTTGGGTGTGCCTCTGGCTCCCATGTTCATGTTTTGCCTGACAGTGAAGATGAGTGGGGTCTCTTCCCACCCACTGGGTGTTGTTGGTCTGGGGGGGACTCACTTCTCCATGGCTTTCTTCTTTGCAAGAAGCTATACTGGCCGCAGGAGGCCCAGGGTTGCTGTACTGGTGAACGTAGAGCAGTCTTCTCTATGCCATTGGAGACTCAGTCCTTTCTCTAAATACTATAAAAGGTAAACTATTTTGAAGGAATACACTTCAATATCACCTACTAAATTAATGGCAGGAAGGGTAAAATCAAGTCATGGATGGGTTTTGTTTGTTTGTTGCACGTTTCTTTCCTGAGCAAACAAAATGACAAAGAAGTCAAGGATCCAGGTGCCCAAGCAAGAGAAGAAGAGAAGAGAAAACACGTGGACTGGAAGAAAAGACATGGACCGTGCTTTCACTGAGGTCAAGCTATGCTGCAGGTGCTGAATGAGCGCCTGGGCACGCTGGTCATTTAGCCTCATCAGAACATCATCTAACAAACAGAATTACTGGCTCTATTTTTTTCAGTTCAGAAAGCTAGTTTGAAGCTTATGGGTTTAGTTGAGTCCCCCAAGAAGATATGTTGAGGTTTTAACCTTCTATATCAGTGAACATACATTATTTGTTAATAGAGTCTTTGTAGATGCAGTCAAATCAGGATGAGGTTGCTGTGTTTTGTGTGACTAAGTCTCACAAAAGTCTCTTCCGTCATGTGTGACTCTTTGCGAATCTATGGACTGTAGCCTGCCAGGCTCCTCTGTCCATGGAATTCTCCAGGCAAGAATACCAGAGTGGGTTGCCATACTTCCCTCCAGGGGTCTTCCTGACTACCCAATGATCAAACCAGCATCTCCTGTGCATTGCAGATGGATTACTTGCTAAAGCATCAGCGAAATCCTGAGGTTGTTAGTGTTAAGGCCTTAGTCCAATGTGACTCGTATCCTTATAAGAAGAAACAGACACACAGGAAGAATGCCAGGTGATGGCAGAGGCAGAGAGTGGAGTGATGTAGCTACAAGCCAAGGTAACCAAGGACTGCAGCATCCTCCAGAAGCTAAGAGAAAGACATGAAATGAATTCTCCCCTAGAACCTCCAGAGGGGGCCAATCCTGATGACACCTGAATTTCCAACTTCTGCCTCTAGAACTGTGAGATAATAATTCTGTTTTAAGTCTTCCAGTTTGGGGTTTTTGTTATGACAGTCCTCAGAAACTAATATACCCACAAAGGGTCCAACTCACACATGTTATCTAAGAATAATTATTAACAGCAGCCCTTTTCACTGAAAAAAAAAAATTGTTTAGATTTGGGGAATAGGAAAGAATAAAACCTAAGAGGTAAGGAAGCGTGGAGTGGAGAGAGGAATGAAGTGGATTTCTTCGGTTCTATTGTGTGGCAGAATTATGCCAGGATACAACAACTCCTTTTGTGGGGGAAAAAAAAATTTTTTTTTAGATTTTATAATGTGGACCATTTTTAAAGTCTTTATTGAATCTGTTACAATATTGATTCTGCTTTATATATATATATATATTTGGCCTTGAGACATGTGAGATCTTATTTCCCTGACCAGGGATCAAACCTGTGCCCCTGCATTGGAAGGCAAGGTCTTAACCACTGGACCACCAGAGAATCCTCCCAGGGTGTACCGACTGTTAAAAAGACTTGCATTCCCTGTGCTCAAGGTTCAGTCAAGTGGCAAAGACGCTCACCATGTTAGGTACCAGGACACACCATTCCTAAACCACAGCTTTGTCTTCAGTAGGGAATCAAAAGAAATGCCTCCAGAGGCCCCACATGTAATATTAGAAATGAGAGAAGAGGTCAAGTGGGAACACCCTGCGAGTATATTCCATCAGAAGGGGCAGTCACTTCTCAGACCCTCTTTTATTGTCCTGAGGGAAGGTGGGCCCAGTGAAGACAGATTTTTCTGGATTTCAGAAGAAGCAGACATATGGTTTTTATATATGTAAAAGCTTCTGATTTCTAAATATTGGTAACTCAGTTTAGAAAAATATATGGTTTGGATTCCACATAACATCTGCTCTTTGAATCACCACAGGCCACCAGTGTGCATCTTTGAGCTGCAGCCAGCCCTATAAAAGTCACACCATCATTTACCCCCTCTCATACCGTCTTCATCTCAGAACATGATTTGTTAAATACTTGGCTTGGAGCCATGGGGATTTGTTTGCAAGCTCTGTGCCTAAGCAGACTATAGAGTTCTAGAAGTCTCAACTTCCTCCAACACTTTAGAAAGACCCAGCTTTTCAATTTAATCTTAACTGTCTCATCCTTTTCATCATAAAGCCCAGAATTTGAAATGGTAAACAAATCTATTAGTCTTTCCCGAATGCAGAGAAACTTCTAGAGTCTTTGAAAAGAGTAGCTATGGAACTCCTGATCCCAAAGGAAAATCTACAGCCTTGGAACCCACAGCATTTGATCTGCCCTCTCTTTTGTTCAAATATCAAGAACAGATTGGAAGGCCTGAAAGCATTTTAAGCACCCTCACACTCCAGAAGTTATGGGTTGAAAGAGAACTTAAAGGCCATCTGAGGCTGACCCTCACCATCCATCATCACCCACTGCTGTTTAAATACCACCAGGGCCCTCAGTCTCACTACCTCTGCATCAGAGATTTCACTGCTTATCATAAAAGCAAGTAAGTAACTTTGTATTTGCTACATAAAAAGGCACATTTAGATAGATAGATAGAAAGGAAAATAGGCAAGTTTTATATTAGGAATAATTATCAAAGTCAACTTATATAATGTTGAGACAGCTGGTTACTATGTTTGTTTAGTTATTCAACCAATATTCCTTGAACTCCTATCATATACTAAGGCACCACAACAAAGGCAAAATGTTACCCACATCAACAGAATCCATAATTTTGAGATTAAGTTGATCAGCTGATTTTTTGCAAAATGGACTTCAGCACAGGAACTCAGAGCCTCCCAGCTTCACCTGCATGAATTTCAGGTTTCCTCTATGATACAACTCCCAGGTTGCCTGAATTGAATAGAAACACCAGTAGTCTGGGCTTCCCTTGTGGCTCCGCTGCTAAAGAATCTGTCCACAATTCAGGAGACCTGGGTTCAATCCCTGGGTTGGGAAAATCCTCTGGAGAAAGGAAAGGCTACCCACTCCAGTGTTCTGGCCTGAAGAATTTCATGGACAGAGATCGCAAGTAGTAAGACATGACTGAACCGCTTTCACTTTCACCAGTTCAGTTCTGTTCAGTCGCTCAGTCACGTCTGACTCTTTGTGACCCCACGGACTGCAGCATGCCAGGCTTCCCTGTCCTTCACCAACCCCCAGAGCTTGCTCAAACACATGTCCATTGAGTCGGTGATGCCATCCAGCCATCTCATCCTCTGTCATCCCCTTCTCCTGCCTTCAATCTTTCCCAGCATCAGGGTCTTTTCCAATGAGTCAGTTCTTTACATCAGGTGGCCAAAGTATTGGATCTTCAGCTTTAGCATTAGTCCTTCCAATGTATATTCAGGGCTGATATCCTTTAAGATGAACTGGTTGGATCTCCTTGCAGTCCAAGGGACTCTCAAGAGTCTTCTCCAACACCACAGTTCAAAAGCATCAATTCTTTGGCACTCAGCTTTCTTTATGGTCCAACTCTCACATCCATACATGACTATTGGAAAAACCATAGCCTTGACTAGACGGACCTTTGTTGGCAAAGTAATGTCTCTGCTTTTTAATATGCTGTCTAGGTTGGTCATAGCTTTTCTCCCAAGGAGCAAGTATCTTTTATTTCATGGCTACAGTCACCATCTGCAGTGGTTTTGGAGCCCAAAAAGATAAAGTCTCACACTGTTTCCATTATTTCCCCATCTATTTGCCATGAACTGATGGGACTAGATGCCATGATCTCATTTTTCTGAATGTTAAGTTTTAAACCAACTTTTTCACTCTCCTCTTTCACTTTCATCAAGAGGCTCTTTAGTTCTTCACTTTCTGCTGTAAAAGTGGTATCATCTGCATATCTGAGGTTATTGATATTTCTCCAGGCCATCTTGATTCCAGCTTTCCAGGATTTCTCCTGGAAATCTTGATTTCACTAGTAGTCTGGGCATTAAACAACCAGAGAGTGTTGGTAGAAATGCAATAGCCTTTCGCAATTTCCAATGGCTTTGTCTTTATTTTTTTCAATTTTTCAGATCTTCCTACCAAGACAGTGGCAGAACTTGAGCCTAAATCCATTGCTCAGGATTGAAATTCCAGTGCTCTTTGTTACATTATTTGGCTCTTGAGTCTGCTTCAGTATTTCCCAATCTTAGCTGTTCATGCACCAATATCTGGCAAGCTCTGAAAAATACAAGCACATGGTCCCAGGGTCTTAGTCTTGTAGTTAGTAAGCCCCTTGGGGATTATGATGTGTAAAGCCACCAGTCTCAGTTATCAGAAGTGTCAGGTACTATTACAAACTGTACACATCCCAAACATTCACAGACAAGCTAGACCCATGACCTCAGTGGTGTCTCTCTCCTCCAAGCATTATCTCTCTGTGAACAGTCCTCATGACAGATACCAGAAGTGTCTACTACTTTACAGCTTAGATATTCTTTATGCTATCTGCTTTCACACCAGTAATCACCCACTTGATTCAGACCACAACTCCAGTTTATTCACTCAGGAGGAACCTGAGGTTGAAGAGTAAGCATCTGTCTATATCGTGAATCAAGCACCAGAGAAGCTGGGGTTGGGACACAGCTCTTAGATTTTGAAGGAGTTTGTTTTTTTTTTCTACTGCCCCATCAATGCCAGTAGTGCAAGAAGAAACATGTGACTACCATGAACTGGGCTTGATGAGGTGCTAAGTCACTCAGTTGTGTCCAACACTTTGTGACCCCATGGGCTGTAGCCCGCCAGGCTCCTCTGTCCATGGGATTTCATACGCAAGAATACTGGAGTGGGTTGCCATGTCTTTTTCCAAAGGATCTTCCCGACCCAGGGATCTAACCTGTGTCTCCTGTATTGGCAGGTGGATTCTTTACCACGGAGCCACCAGGGAAGCGGCTTAATGAAGGGAGGGATACATATGTCCGTGACAACAGCTCACAAACTGAGCGCTGACCACCTTTCTGGACATGCCTATGCCAGCAGTTTATGCAACCAGCATGACTTCTGTGCAGAAGGCAGGGCACTTTAGTCTAAGTACTCTGCCTGAGGACTGGTGACTGAAATCAGGTCCCACGAAAGCCCATAGTCTAACCTCTCCCCAGGCTCACTCACTGGTGCACTCTACTTTTCTCAAATACTTGCTTTTGGGTGTTTCTCATCTTAAGAAATTCTTCCTGACATTCAAGTTTAGCAGGTTATTTCAATGTGTAGGCAACTCTGCCTCTTAAGCTGTAGCACAGGTGTTCCATCTGTTGCTATTTGTCTTGAAATAATATTGTGGCAGACAGGAGATTTCAAGGCAAATAAGATAAACCTCAGAGCTGAGCGTTATTTTTTCACAGAAACAATTCATCTTTCTCTTGAGCTGCAAAACAGCTCATGATACATCATGACAGATGCAGATTTATTCATTTTCTATTCATTAGGAAAAGACAATTGTGGTAGCCCCCTGTATGCTGTGCCCCTCTCGGCTGCCACGGAGCAGGGTGGCGTACTCCTCACACCTACTCCTGGCATTTCCCCCCCAACACAGAACTTCTAAGTCTTTGAGTCCCTGACCTATGTCTTTTGCTCTCTTGGGCTTCTAACTCCAGCATGTTATGAAGAGACTTGAGGCACTTGTCCTAGAAGGAGAAATAAAAATCCAGAGGAAATTCATTCCCTAAGCTCATCTTGCCCTGAACTGTATGCATAAATAGGGGCTGTGTGTGTTAGTTACACAGTTGTGTCCAACTCTTTGCGACTCCGTGGACTGTAGCCCTGTAGGCTCCTCTATCCTCAGGATTCTCCAGGCAAAAAGACTGGAGTGGGTTGCCATTTTCTTCTCCAGGGGATCTTCCCAACCCAGGGATCAAACCCAGGTCTTGCACATTGCAGGCATATTCTTCACCATCTGAGCCACCTGGGAAGCTCAAAATAGAGGCTAAATAATTTATTTCATCTCCTACATGAAAGTGTGTTAGTTGCTCAGTTATGTCTGACTCTTAGTGACCCCATGGACTGTAGCCCTCCAGGCTCCTCTGTCCATGGAATTCTCCAGGCAAGAATACTGGAGTGGATTGCCATTCCCTTCTCCAGGGAATCTTCCCAACCGAGGGATGGAACCCAGGTCTCCTGCATTGCAAGCAGATTCTTTACCATCTGAGCCACCAGGAAAACCCATCTCCTACATAACTAGTATTAAACCTAAACCTTAACTAGGTCTTCATTTAATATTAAAAACTCTAATGACACATGCTTTTAAACGATTCTTAGACCACATAGTGGATTTGAATGAAGTCTGCCACCTCCATGTCACCACCTCCCCTAGGGGCAGAGTGACAGTTTTTTAAGTCCATGGGAGGAGGCTGAAGGCATCAAGCCCTGACCTGAACATTGTAGAGCCTAGAGGCCAAGTGCACAAGCTCTGAGCCCAGACTTCTTGGATAAAATCTGGTTCACCTCTTCCAGGCCATGCTGCCTAAGTCAAGCTACTTAAGTGCCCCATGCCTCAGTTTTCCCATTCACAAAATGGCAATAATGATCATATCTACCACTTAGGGTTGAGGTGCAGATTTTAAAGTAGTTAATAAACAAGAGTTCAGAGCCCTGTATGACACATGAGGGTACTCAGTAAGCCTTAGATGCTATTATTGTTGTTGCTGTTGTTGGAAAATGTTCTCCTTTCTCTCCTTCTGTAGCTCCTAAATGGACTCTTTCAGCAATAAGGACTCAAGTGGAAAATTATACCTTTTCATTCAACCAGAGTTTACCTCATTTTATTCATTCTGTCCACCTTATCCCCCTCCATCCTTCCTTTCTGCAGACTTGCCTGGGTGCAACAAGGCAAGTCTTTCCTCGAGGATTAGTCCATGTTGCTCAGTTCACCACTATCATTCATTCTGGCTCTAGTGTCATATCCTATACTAAGAAGCTTCCATTTGGGGCACCAGTACCCCTTTGTGCTTCAGTTTTTCAAGAGTTCCAGGACTGTGTCTCACACTACAGGGAAATAACTGATGTCTGCCAGGGATGTGGGAGGATGAAATGACCACAAGAGGGGCAGGCAGCTGTCCTAGCTGAGGGACTCTGCTAAGTAAGAGGGTGCCTTCCCTGCCTCCTGGGGGAGGGATGTGCCTTCTCCTGGGTCACTCAACCACCTCTCTTCCTCCAGTAAAAGGACGCAAGGGATCAGAGTCCTCGGGTAAAAGAACACTGGAAGGTCACCCAGGTGCATCCAGATACACTTCCCCTCCTCCCATGATACCATCCACCTTATGCAGTTGCATTTGAATCATAGAGTCTTCAGACCAGGGACACAGATGCATGTCCAAATATTTTGTTTTTAAATTTTTTAAACATGAGGTATAATTTAAGAGCCACTACATTTGGTTTCTGGTGGATCCATTGGATAACTGTCTGAAGGCCTTGATTTCTTCAGTGATGGAAGAATTAAAATGACTTTAAAGTATCCTCTAGCCCTAATAATTCTGTGAGTCTCTGAGGTGATTTTTCATTGCATGAAACCTCTTTTATTTAACTACTTTATTTTTGGAAACATTATGTTACTATACAAAATTGCTGTTTTGTAGGATAAAAATTGTTACATGTAGGGAATTTCACATTTTATAACTTAATATCATGGTTATAAGAGTATAGGTGACATATGCTGCTGTTTAGTTGTTAAATTGTGTCCGACTCTTTGTGACTCCAAGGACTATAGCCCATCAGGCTCCTCTGTGCATAGGATTTCCCAGGCAAGAGTACTGGAATGGGTTGCCATTTCCTTCTCTAGGGGGTCTTTCCAATCCAGGGATCAAATCCATGTCTCCTGCTTGGCAAATGGATTCTTTACCAGTGAGCCACCTAGGAAACCCATAGATGACATATACATATTGTTTAAAGGAAACAAATAGCCACAGACCAACTCAATTTCATTATACAAATATGTACAAATTATTCATCCATTCCCGTACTGATGAGTATATGCATGAAATTTGCTTTTGTTTTGGTCTTAATATTACAAAAAGGTTGCTATAAACATTTTTATACATGTCCTCTGTTGCATGTCCTCTAGTTTCTCTAGGAGTAGAATGGCCAAGTCCTAGGGTATCCATGTCTTTGATATAACAGTTTTCCAAAGTGATTTTACCAACTGACACTCCTACCAGCAGTGTATAAGTCTTCCTATTATTCCACATACTTGTCAACACTTGCTATCACTTTATTGTGTTTTTTCAATGTGTGCCATTCTGGTGGGTATAAAACAGGACTGCATAGTGATTTTAATTTTTTCATTTTCCCAATAGCATCTCTCCTCCCACCACATCTTTAATATGAATTGCTTACAAGCAATGTGATTGTGGGTTGAGTTTCCACCCCTTTCCTTTCTCCTGCCTCTAGTATTCTAACCAGCTGATACGTAGTGGCATAGCCCTAGAGGACACAGTGGGGAGAACATGGATAATCCACAAAGTCGATAATTTGCCTCAAAATAAATAACCAGGAGTTGACTCTTGGGGATTGTACTCACGCAATTCAACTGCCATGACCCAGTGTAATATTTCATGTCTTGCTAAAACTCTGGCCAAGCATTGTTTTGCATGCAATCAAGTACTTGGACAATCCTTTCATCTGAATGATGAGCTATTTCAGCCACAGCTTGCTTGAGACACAAAGGGCTTCTGCTACCTGTCTGTCTATCTGTAACACTCCAGATGGCACCCCAGCCTTCTTACATGAAATGGTTTTTAAGTTGCTCACCCTTTCCCCCTTGAAAATGTGCAGTTTCTCAGTGACCCTTTTTAAAATGAGATACTAAGACTGGAAAACATTTTAAATCACACCATTCAATGGCACATATTCAGGAAAGAAACCTTTTATTGTATTTATTCTATAAGAAAAAAGGCAAAAGTGTTTTCCCCTCAAGCCAGAGAATGCAATGGGAATGATGATCTTTCTTAAATGATGCTGATGAATAATATTAAGAAGGGTGGGAACAAAAAGTCACACATAGAATCAGAAACAATTGAAAAAGGAATCCAGGCTACCCCCAACCCCGGCCTTTGTTGAAGGGATCACCAGAGATCTATGTAGATATTATTTTGAAATTTAGAGCTTCAACTTGTATGAACATGAATGCCCATGCTGAGTTTTTGCATGCCTCTGTGAAACAGCAAAAAGAACCCAACCGACCCTATTCTTGGATTAAAGCAACACACTGTGGAAAGCCTGAAAATAAACCATCTATGCTTGATTAATTAGGTTTGTAAGTATTGTTTCAGAACCAAACAATATTTCTAAAGATTTCAATAGTTCAAAGATTGCCCTATGGCCGTCTGGCCAATACATCTTCTAACACACGCAGTTTACAAGCATTTTTCTTCCCAATATGTTGTCTTTGGTTGGTGCGACATTGTTTGAAGGCAGGGCTATTTGGGTCATAGTGGTTTTCTCCCCTGCACAGCAGTGGTGCTGAGCACAGCACTTCGACCATACATCTTCCATGTCATTTCCATCAAAGGCACATGATACTTCCTAGTGACCAATCAGGAGTAGTCCAGCATCCTAACAGAGGGCATATTGGCAAACCAAGCTTTCTTAATGACAGCCATTGTTTGAGGCCAACAAAAGGAAGGTCCTGAATATTAACATGTGGCCTTGTGTAAAGGTCACTGGTATGGCACATCCATCATATTTCACAACCGAGAAAGAGAACTTTATAAACTGTCAGAAACTACTGTTGTCCAAATAAATGTATTAGTCTGACAGGTGACAGCAACGAGGCAATGATCTTGAGTGATGATCTCCTCTCTTAACAAATCTCCTTTCACTTCTTTGAAGCAGCAGACATTATGGCGAGATTGTGTTTAAGAAATATACCTCGAGGCCATAGGGGGTTAGAATAATCAGGCAACCCAATTAAAATATTAATTTAATAACGTAATCATTAGACCAAATGGCATCTCCTTCTTAAAGGCATAACTTTCCACACTGAGAAGAGAAATCACATAGTTTAACAGCTTAGAGTCTTGAATGGTCTTCTTAATAGTAAAGACCAACAAGTTCATGAAAATTCTGTCAATAAGGTTTAATACAATTGGCACAAAAGATCTCAAAGGTCTGGGACTGAGGACAACACTGCATCTTGGTTAAAACCTACATAAAGTATGACAGCAGAATTGACTAAAACTAGATGGTAGCACATGCATTTAATACTAAATCTAAGAGCAGGTTTAGTAACCATTATGAAATAATGAAGCTCCAATACTTTGGCCACCTGATGCATATAGGTGACTCATTGGAAAAGACCCTGATGCTGGGAAAGATTTAAGGCAGGAGGAGAAGGGGACAACAGAGAATGAGATGCTTTCATGGCATCATTGACTCAATGGACATGAGTTTGAGCAAACTCTGGGAGACAGTGAAGGACAGGGAAGCCTGGTGTGCTGCAGTCCATGGGGTCAAAAAGAGTCGGACACAACTGAGTGACTAAACAACAGCAAAGAGCAGGTAGCAAGCTTTCTTACTTGATGGTCTTGATCAGAAACTGTTCTATGTTCAATACTAGAAATACGGTGTTCTGCTTATTAAATGTCATTTTAAGGTAAAAGTTGAAAATTATTTAAGAAAGCTGAAAGAATATAATCAAGAGGATGATTAGTGAATAAGTGTATATCTCAGCTCCCTCACTCTGACCTTACTATCACAGTCATGCGAGGGGTCAGGGAGGGAATAAAAGAAGGAAAGAAAGAAAAGAGAGAATTCTGTTTAGTTCCTTGGATGCATCATACTCTCATAGTCTCCTGACATTTAGACAGTTTCTTTCTATCTGGTGTTTTTCCACAGGCCCTGTTCCTCTGACTAGTTTCTACCCCCTCCATAGTTTTTCACAACTCCCAATATGCTCCTTCTGCTGTATGTTGTCATCATTCTTCTGATTTGCTTTATCATAACACTCAACAGTTTAAAATGCTTATTGAATCAACTTGTCTTCAAAATTACTCCAAACTTCATAAGAAGAGAGACGGGATATGTCAATTTCACCCTCATAGGTGCTCCACAAACTTTTGTACATAAGTAGTAACTTTCAATAACAAAACTGTAACAAAGTCTGAATTTATCATCTCTTGACTTATAACATGTTTCTGTTAAATAAAAGAAATTTTTGTGCGCATGAAGGAAGGATTCAGCATTGGAGCAATTCACCTTTATTGTACTATAGAGAAGACACTGAGCAACTACAATGAAGCCTCACCAATGCATAATCCATTATTTCAGAACAAAGCATAACCAGATAAGGGATAGGAGAAAGTCAGCTTAAACCATCTTTGTAAAGGGTGTTTGCTAGGCAAAGTACTTACATGCATAATATATCAGTGACAACACTTAGCTACATGTTTTGGCATTAAGGTCTTCTTTCCCGCTTTGTGTGTCAATTCCACTTAGCAGGTCCTCCATGTAGAATGCGGTCCACCTGTGGACACTGTATTAGCCTTCAAGGCCCAGGACGTGTACTATTGTTTTGATGAAGCTTCCCCCTGCTGCTCATGCTCACAGCCCTCTCCCTGAATTCTGAAAGGCTTTAGTTCTTCCTCTATTCCCAATGTACATGAACCACACTGCAATTGAAAGTCTTAGATAAGTGTGCTTTTTTTTTTAACAAAAAAATAAATAAATTATTTGAGGGAAGAATCTGTATAGTTATACTTTTCTGAATTCAACACACTGCCTACCACATTGCACTCTGTGAGTGAATATTTTCAAAATAAATGCAGTAACTTATAAGGACAAGCATTTAAGTATGTAAGGAAATCCTAAAGAAATCTCTGTTGGCAATGTTTTGTTTACATATAATCATATTTTAGTCTGTCCACTCAGACATACACTTGGGACAATGATTCTATGGCTCTAAGTGGTTTGAATGAGAGTCTTGTGATTATTAGATTTCACTACAATGACAAAATCACTCAAGATGGTACCCTACTTCCTTTCCATAGTTGATGGGTCCAGGTTCATGCAATTGATGCACACTTGGACAATGAGACTGTTTCAATGGGTTTTTGTTCTTAGGACCTAAGAGACTACGTTTCATCTCCTTTCCAGAGGGGATGCTGCGACATGTGAAATGAAAATTATTGGAGGCCATGTTTTCAGCTTTCACTGAAGAAGCTGCTCTGAGAAAATAAAGGCAACATGCAGAGAGAATGAGAGGCACAAGATGGAGGGTCTTAAGGAAGCTCATATTCCCTGGTTCAGACTTTCCTTGAGGCCTGATTCACCCCAAATTCCATTTAATTTAGATGTATAAGATACCTCTCTTTCTGACCAACGCAATTCTGATTGATCTCCATGTTTATTCAAATAGTTTTAATAAAACTAGTCACTATTATTGTATCACATTAACTGAAACTGTGCTTCTTTATAAGTTTAAACTGATCTCTCCATTACAAATGTCTAAATTCATAAGAATGCTATTAGGTTCATCTGCTGTTTCTCTTAAATAAATGGGATATTTATAAAAAAGTTACTTAGATGAGTTATGAAGAATTTTGATCCTCATAAATATAGTAACATTTATTACACCTCTTAATGAATTCAAAAGACAAGAACAATAATGACAAGGCTGCCAGTAACAATAATAATTGCTCATTTCCTACTGGAAATATTGCATTTATGTATCATGAAAAAATGAAATATTGCTCAGTTCCACTCTATCTGTTGCACTCTACAGATAATGAGGAAATAGACCTAGTGAAATTAAGAGGCTTGTCCCAGACTCTTCCAAACGCTTCATCGACAGAAGCAATCCTCTAGGCTTGACTTAAAGTACTTAGCACAATGGTTAGTACCCAATAGGTATACATATCCATGAGTTCTCTTCCATCTCTTTTCCCCCCAAAGTCTGGTCTTTTCTTACCACATCAATCCCGAATACTATAGGGATTCGTAAAGCTGAATTCCACAACCGTCATTTCTGACTTAGGGCAGCCACTAAGCCTCTTTGCCTCTGTCTCCCATTAGAAAGAAAGACAGAAATAGTTATTATGTTCATCCAACAAAAAGGAAATTAATGGTTGATTAGATGCCTGTTCAACACACTGAGGATAAAAACCAGTCTTCATGGTGAATTATTGAATTAGGGGGCCAACTTACAGTGAGGCTGTGTCTACACAAAGCCAAACATCCAGTCAACTCAGCCAAAAAAAAAAAAAATACAGTTTAGCAACAGGAAAAATTAAATTAGTTGATCAGGACTGTGCAGACAACATAAAATCAAGAAACCAAGGTCAGTACAATTGCATGATTAAAGCACTGGTGGAGATTACAGACTTAAAAGGGATAATAAGTAAGAGGAAGATTTTTGATGCTCACTGTCAGAAATATAGAGGTGCTATTGAAGATACAAAAACAGATTTATTAATTTTGTGTGGGGTTATATATTTCTCTCTTTTTCCTTTTGATTACATTTCATTTTCAAAATTCAAGCTTAAGATGCAAATCAAGAAAAAAACAAAGCTGGTATCCAGAGATCTGAGTTCCACCCCAACTAAGGATATTAAAAAGAAGCACTCTCTTTTGCTAAGTCTGTCATATGACAGATTCTGATGTGATCATTCTATGTGGCCTAGCTTCATATTTGGTAGATCAAATATTATCTTCATTTTCTATAGGGCAAAAAGAATATTGAAATGCATACTGTCTATGGAGAATTCTAAATAACAAAACTTATTTGATGTTCACATCAATTTCCCCAAATCATTTTTAATACTATGGCAAAAATCAGAAAATCCTCTGTTGCCTCTTTGAATAGTATTGACTAGCATTAACGGTGTATGTCAACTGCACTTTTAGAGGATGTCATTTTAATGTCCTGTATCATTTTTAGATTGATGTTTCAATTATAAACCCTGCAATATTACTATGCTGTAATATTTAGAGTCCATAAGCTTTCAATAAACTCTAAAATTGCATAAATTTTCATAACTTGACTCATAACTATTTCGTAACTATTGACTTTTAAGTAGGAAAGGATGAGAAATGCTGATGACTTATGAGTAATGTATCACTTCATTAAAAGTGAAATACAATTAATTAAAGTTGCAGATATTAATTAATAACTTATTAGTTTAACTCTCCCCCTAACCCTAAAAGAATTAGTCCCAGGAGTTAGACAAAGGAAGCCTTCTTCAAGACAAAGTGGAAAGTAGAGTTTTGTGAACCAAGTCCTGCACCCCAGGAATGAACATTTGCAGCTGCACCATGGACTGTTTTCTGTTACCTTAAATACCGCTGGGCCATATGGAGCATTTCTGAGGACCTTCTATTTTAAAATGTTCTGTTCATATTTTATGCTTTTCCATATGTCTCATCCTTATTTCAGAGTTTCTATTCATTTCCATGAAAATAAGACCTTTGTTTTCCAAGAGTTCATTTTCCTCTCTCTCCTCATCTCTATTATGGCCACAAACCTCTACTCGGGTTAGTTCAGCCACTCTAGGACCGGCCAATTGTGACAAGATGAATAGAGAATTATTTGGAAGAAAAACAGCAGCCGCAAATGATCCGCAGTGTCGCGGTGCCCCTGTTTTCTTTGCTCCTTCCAACCAACCCAGCGCGGAGGATAATAAACCTGACGGCGTTGAACAGCTTCAAAAGGAAGAAAATGCCTACAGAAATCATCGCTGAACCCCTGAAGGAGGTGCCGAAGGAAGGTATCATTTGGTGAATGGAAAATTAACCAAAACGTTTTTTCTGAAAAAGGGAGCTCCCTGTAGTTTGGGGTTGACTTGGAGCAATTATCCAAACAAAACAGTTGGCGCCTGTGTTGGCGACAGAACTGTGTTTGCATAAAGTAGAGCGAGATGACAAATATGCATGAAAATTAAATTTAGGCCTCCGGGACTCCTTTCGGGGCCATAGAAGAGCTGATTACATGTTCACAGCTGGAACTGGTGTTGGCAGGCGGGCCTCATTCACGGGCAGAGTGTGGGGACTCCCTTTCTGAGCACCAACTCTGTGGCAAAGCCAGAACAGCGTTAACAGGATCCGATGTTTATAGACCCCGAGCCCCGTGGCCCCAAGCTTTACGATCCAACTGGAGCTGTCTTCACTGAAAGATCATTATATGGCTCAAAGTGTGTGTGTCCAGTGGCACACAGGGCCTCCTCCTTCACAGCCTTGTCAGGCTCTCATCCTCACTGCCTTTTGCAACGGTTCCCTTTAGAAAGTAGCAAATCCAGCCAAGAGAAGAGCCAGCACTCTGGGCGGCAGGGAAACTGGTTCTTATAAGATCACCCTCGAAGGTCACAGCATGATGCTTAAGTTATCTTGGATCAAGGCCCTTGGGGTACTGAAATGACCAAAAGTGTGTGTTTCAGCAACTTTTGGCACTGCTTCTCTTGGCTTCTTTGGTGGAAGATTCCAAAAATGGCCCTAATTCTCCACCCTTCCTTTGGAATACAACTCTGCTCCATAGCAAAATAAGAGTGTGTCTCCCTACCCCTGGACTTGTGACTTGTTAGGTCCAATTAAATGGGGCAACGGTGATAGGGAAGACTTCTTATGACAATAGGAAGTGTAAAGGATGAGCAGAAATTAGCCAGATAAATAGGGGAAGTGGGCAATACTGCCCTAAGGAAAGAAAGAGAGTGCTGTGCTGAGTCATCATAGTATCTAATATTTATTTGGGCATTTATTATTTACTGTGATATGCCAGGAACAGTTCCAAGCATTTTGCATGTACTTACTAATTTAATTTCCCACAACAACCTGATGAAGTAGGTATAATTATTATCCTCATTTTTTTTTTAATTAAGAAAACAAGGCCCTGGGTAGTTAAGAGTCTTGGCTAGTATCCCACAGATACTAATTGGCACAGCTGGCCAAGGCCATTGGGTGTCGGAGCTCATATTCTTCCACTGATTTTCTATGGAGCTCTAGAGAGGACTGAGACAAAGTCAGTAAGACAAGAATAGGTTGCCAAAGGCAGGAACCAAGACCTTGCAATAAGCTCAACATCAGGGTCCAATGTCCATCCTTGTGCTCCTCAGTCTATTCTCCATGGAGCCACCAGAGGCATGTTTTTAAAGATTAAATCAGATTAAATTAAATCTTCTTTGTCCACACTCTTCCAATGACTTCCCCCTGCACTTATGGAAAGATTAAAACCTCTTAGATCCGCTGCAGAAGGAAATGGCAACCCACTCCAGTATTCTTGCCTGGGAAATCTCATGGACAAAGGAGCCTGGCAAACTACAGTCAATGGGGTTGCAAAAGAATCGAGCATGACTGAGCAACTAAACAATAACAAATCATGGTCACAAGATCTGACGTGGTCTACTTCCTTCTTACCTCCATACCAACCTACCACCTTACCACACTCCATCTTTTTAGCTCCACTCTCACCTCTTGACCTCCCTGAGATTATTCCCTCCTGTATCCCATGCCTTTGCCCTTGCCTCCACTTAGAATGTTATTTCCCCTGGACATTGGCATTGTCTCAACCTCTTGCCTCCTTCAGATTCTGCAGAAATCTCTCCTCTTCTGAGAGGCCTTCTTTGATCACATTATCTAAAATATCACCTCTCAATCTCAGTACTTTTTCCTTATCTTGACTTGGAGAAATATGACATGAAGAAAATAACATAGGACTTATCACTGCCTGAAGTGATATAATAATCTATTTGTTTGTTCACTTGCTTACTGCCTTGCTCTCCTACTGGAGTGTCCATTCCATAAGGCAGGGTCCTATGTACTCTTGTTCATTACCTAGACCTGTGTCTGGTATATAAAAAGCACTCAATATGTTTCACAAAATACTCCAGAGCCTTGATGCTGCTTAAGATTGCTTTACTTTTGAGCATTTCAAAAATGTGGAACATTATTCAAGAAGAGCATGCCTGAGAAAGACAAGTAGGAGTGTGAGAAATAAAGTGGTCATTCTCAAGCTTCAGTGAACAAGTGTACACCTTTTGAATCAGGACCTCCAGGATGGGGAGCACCCAGGTGATTCTGACCCAGATTCTCTGTGGTTAGGGTTGTCAGATTTAACAGACAAAACTCCAGGGTGCCTAGGTAGGCCTGAATTTCAGATAAACAAAAATGTATTGCAGGACATGTTCATACCACTAAAAATGATCTGAAGAATAAACTGAGTGTCCTATATCCTATCTGAAAACACTGCAGACCACACTTAGAGAAAAACCTTGTACTGTTAGGAAAAGGAGTACGTCAAGGCTGTATATTGTCACCCTGATTATTTAACTTATATGCAGAGTACATCATGAGAAATGCTGGGCTGGATGAAGCACAAGCTGGAATCAAGATTGCCAGGAGAAATCAATAACCTCAGATATGCAGATGACACCAACCTTATGGCAGAAAGTGAAGAAGAACTAAAGAGCCTCTTGATGAAGGTGAAAGAGGAGAGTGAAAAAGCTGGCCTAAAGCTCAACGTTCAGAAAACTAAGATCATGGCATCCAGTCCCATCATTTCATGGCAAATAGATGGAGAAACAGTGGAAACAGTGACAGACTTTATTTTTCCGGGCTTCAGAATCACTGCAGATGGTGACTGTAGCCATGAAATTAAAAGACACTTACTCCTCAGAAAGAAAGTTATAACCAACCTAGACAGCATATTAAAAAGCAGAGACACTGCTTTGCCAACAAAGGTCATCTAGTCAAGGCTATGGTTTTTCCAATAGTCATGTATGGATATGAGAGTTGGACCATAAAGAAAGTTGAGTGTCGAAGAATTGATGCTTTTGAACTGTGGTGTTGGAGAAGACTCTTGAGAGTCTCTTGGACTGCAAGGAGATCCAATCAGTCCATCATAAAGGAAATCAGTCGTGAATATTCATTGGAAGGATGGGTGTTGAAGCTGAAACTCCTGTACTTTGGCTATCTGATGTGAAGAGCTGACTCATTTGAAAAGACCCTGGTGCTGGGAAAGATTGAAGGCAAGAAGAGAAGGGGACGACAGAGGATGAGATGGTTGGATGGCATCACAGATTCAGTGGACATGCATTTTGAGTAAACTCCAGGAGTTGGTGATGGACAGGGAGGCCTGGCGTGCTTCAGTCCATGGGGTTACAAAGAGTCGGATATGACTGAGCGACTGAACTGAACTAAACTGAAAGGGAGAGATGATATTTAGTCTGGAGAAGATACGTTTGATTGAGAAAGGAACCTGGTTTTCAATGATACTCACATAGCTGAAGGGAAACGACCACTAGCCTCTGTTACTCTAGAGGACAGATGAAGACCAGATGTTGAAGACATGCTTCCAGTAAATATAGGCAGGCAAGAGTGCAATGGCTTATCTCTCCCAGCACTGGTTTTCCATTCCCATATTGTTGAAAGAATTGAGTGAATGTTGAGAAAGGTGGTCTGTTCTGGGTGAGGGTGGATCAGTTCCAAAGACTCTTCCCAATGCTAGAAATTCAATCCCACAGAGGAATGAAAACAGACCTCTGTATTAGATGGGTTTCCATTCATTGCAAAGGACTAGAATCTACTCAAACAGGCTTAAGAAAAAAAAAAATGAGCTTATTACTTTGCACTGGAAAAAAAAAAAAAAAAGGAAGATCTTGACTCAGGAATAACTGAATTGAAGTGTGTAGAAATGATGCCTTCAGAATCCAGATCCATCTCTGGCACTACTTTCCCTGCATCAGCTCCATTCTCAGGCAGTCTCCCCTGGTGGAGATAAGGATAAGGATAAGGATAAGGGAGGTCACCCATGCTCCAGGCGGACATCCTAATAGGTTAGCAATCTCATCCAGGAGAAAGCATTCCTCTTTCTCGTCAGTTTCAGTAGAATCACCAGGACATGATGTCATGGTCTCTCCTTGTATCAGATGCCAATCCCCAAACCTGCTTCACAGTGCCCAGCAGAATTAAATGCTCTGATGAGTAGTTAACTCATTTCGATTATGGACTCATTCATTCCTGGAAATTTGGAATAGGGTCGCCCCACCCAAGTTGTAGGAAACTGCTAGTAGGGGAGGACGGTGATTTTACCAGAGGAAAAGGGAAATCAGAGCAGATGAAAACATCAGAGAGTCTTATATTTCAAATTCAATCTCTGCCAGCTATATAAAAAGTATCATACACCCTAACACGCTTTTATTAAAGTCATCCTCTTCCAGCTATGCTTTCATTATTTCTACAGCAATACCAGAATGTATCTCTCCCCCTCCTGCAAACCCAATCTTTTCCCCACTGTCCAGTCCCATTTAGTGAAAACATTTATTGAACAGAAAATATTTCAGTTCTTTAGAAGGCTTCCCTGGTGGTTCAGAAGTAAATAATCTGCAAAGTGGGAGATCCTGGTTTGATCCCTGGGTCAGGAAAGATACCCCGGAGTGGGGTGGGGCATGGCAACCCACTCCAGTATTCTTGCCTAGAGAATCCCATGGACAGAGGAACTTGTGAGCTACAGTCCGTGGTGTCACAAAGAGTCGGACATGACTGAGTCACTACCACTTAGATGGACCACCTTTCCAATAAGTACAGGCAGGCCGTGACAGAATGCATTTCCTCTCCCAGCACTGGTTTCCTAGCTCCAGGAGTAGGCAAGCCATTGTGCTGACAGAATGGAATGAATGTGGAGGGGGCAGTCCATCCTGGGTGAGGATTCCAATTCCAAAGATTCTTCCAACACTATGAAATCAGTGCCTCGGAAGGAAAGGGAGCTCGTCCTCCTCTGTATTTCTTGACCATTTCTGAATTGAAAACAATTATGGAGCACCTAGTATGTTCTAGCTACCATGCCGAAAGCTAGGAATACAAAGATGGCTAAAGCATGGTTTGTGCCCTTCAGAATATCCGACCTAGGGAGGTGGGGGGGAATGCAGAGGAGACTGTGAAATGGTGCGATGAGGACAGTGAGACAGATATGCATTCGGGGCCGAGGCAGCACAGGAGGTGGCGCTCGACCCAACAGGGGCACACAGAGGGCTCCTGTCGCCACCTTTCACAAGGGGCCACAGCTTTGTGGGTGAGAACTTTTAACATCCTTTCGTTTGTCACCTTGCTCTTTCAGTGGCTACTAAGATAGTCCAAAAGAGACTAGACCAAATGATGCTACTGGTCTTTTCAAAACAGAAAGGCTTTCACTTTGCCAATATAAAAGCATACATGCTCATGGCACAAAATCTGGCAAATAAAGTATTAAAAAGGAAAAATATATAATCACTATTAGCATTTTCATGCTATTTTTATTCTGGTCTTTCTCCGTTCTTTCTCTACAAATGGAGAAATAGATAATTGTAATATATATTAACATAATATATGTAAAATGTGTTATGTATATATGTACCCATGGAGATATATATATATATATATACACACATACACATACATATATAACACCTACAATAATACAGATGATTTTATGTTTATGTGTCTTTAACCTAACTCTCTACTGTTAGAAATTTTCCATGTCAATAAATATTCTTTGAAGACTTTTTTATGACTCTAATATTGCTGTATGATAATATCACTGTCCATTTTGGACAGTCTTTTTGACAAAGGCAGTAAAAAGAAATTGTCAAGTGAAATGACTCATTTGCGCAGGCAAAGATGTCAGACTTCAAAACAGACTGTGATTTATAACTCCGAAATTTAAGAAAATTAAAGCGCCATAAACTTTTAAAGGAGATAAAATGTTGTTGTACTTCCTTTGCTCATTCACCTTTCCAGTGATAGAAGCAATGACAAAATCTAAGTAACGAACAACTCTCATGTGGTTTTATAATACCCTCCCTTACACTCAGACCAATATCAAAGCATTCTCTATTTACACTGTTGGGTTGGGATGAGTATTATACTTTTAATACTCCATTTAAAAATTAAATGAGTCAATCCTATTGAAGATCGAGCTATATACAGAAGACATGGTTCTTAATTTTGCAGACCTATATCTGTGTTAATGTTACTAATGATTTTCAGACTGTCTTATCTTATTTTGTAAATTCAAGAATGAGGAAGTAGTTCCACTGGAAGTAAAGGAATCCCTCCCAGGAGTGCACAGGGAGTTCTAATAGGATTAGACCCATTAGCGTCAATAAGTCCCTTGGTGTCAAAGTCTGGATAATCTGTAACCATTAACTTTAAACTGAAGTGTTTGGCTGCTCAAGCCCACAGAATAGAGGCACAATATGGTCTGGATTTATTTCAATAGTTGGCCAAGACAAGCACAACTTTGTGCTTGTCTATCACTTCTATTCCTAAATCCTCATCTTTTGCTTTCTAGTTGTGCCATTTTTCATCATTTTTCTCTGTTCTAACCCTCGTTGGGCTTTATTTCTTGCCACTTGTATCATCATGAATTATAGTTATCTGTGTTCCTTACTGGACTCCTTTGTTTGCAAAGATGACCTGCCTTCCTCATCTATTTTGTTTCCATGTGTTTATATTTAAGTGTAGGAGGAACTCAATGTCCAGGTCTCATTGGTCCTCTCTCCCATCACCAAGCTTCCTCCTCTTCCCAGGGTAAGACTGGCCAGATTGCCAGCTACAGGAATCACTGTTCCCCAAAGCAGGAAAATAGAATGTTTTCCGTTTGTCATGCTCCTGTTTTCTTATATGCCTGCTGCTCTTCTGCAGGTTGGACTCACCTGGTCCTTTCAACGCTCATGCTGTAAGCACACCAGGCAAAACTGCCACTTTCTTCCATCCAGCTTTACCATTAGCTGGTTAAATTTAGGCTTTGATTCTATTCTGTCTTCTTAGGTCTACTGTCACTTGGACGGGGAGGGATTAATGACTACTCTTCTACGAACTTTTAGCACTCCCATTTCTCCAGAGTGCACAGAGGCAGACATGACTGGGTATGCTTTCATGAAAGTCAACAAGATGTCTTGTTGACATCTACCACCTCTTGGAAAGGCCTTTGCTCCATGCATCATTCACTCTCAAAGAAGACTTACAACTTTCACCTAACAATTCATGCTACCATCTACTCTGTGCAAGGCATTGTAGCCTACCAAGCTCCTTCCTCCATGGGATTCTCCAGGCAAGAGTACTGGAGTGGGTTGCCATTTCCTTCTTCAGGGGATCTTCCCAACCCAGGGATCAAACCTGGGTCTCCTGCATTCCAGGCAGACACTTTAACCTCTGAGCCACCAGGGAAGCCCCAAAGAGTGGTCTTATAGCAATAATTAAATGAAACCCCCCCCTCATCTCTACCTTCTAGAGACTCCAGTCCAGAAGGAGCAAAATAAGGAAACATACTGCTGCCACATAGTATAACAAAAGCTGTCATGGAAACCTGCACCAATGGGATAGGAGCATCTCACAGTAGCTCTGGCATGTAGGGTTAGTAAACATTAATATTCCCATTTTACAGATGAGATGACTGAAGCTCAGAAACATCAGGTTCCTGAAGGTTGTGCTGTGCTGTGTTAAGTCGCTTCATTCGTGTCTGACTCTTTGCAACCCTATGGACTGTAACCCACCAGGCTCCTCTGTCCATGGAATCCTCCAGGCATAAATACTGGAATGGGTTGCCATGCCTACCTCCAGGGGATCTTCCTGACCTAGAGACTGAACCTGTTTCTCTGGCATATGGCACAAGATAGAATCAGAAAAGATTCTGGTCTATTACATGTCTACAGCATGATACCTCTGCAGAAACACAGGACCTGACTTCTTCTAGCAGGGGAGGGAAGCTAGGATGATTAAAGTAGTCATCCATTATTGTGTTATGTTTGTGACTGATTGCTCCAGCCATGTAAGCAGGATTATCTGAACTACTCTTCTAGACCTACTGCTCATAAGAATCATCTAGCACTTGGTTTCAAGCTGTATTAATGAGTCAGTTTAAGACTCACTTATGCTGCAGTAACAAACAATCTGCTAATTTTGTGGTTAATAGAAATAAAGAATTATTCTCATTCTCTATTCCTGTTCATCTACATGTTGGCATTAGCTCTGCTCCACATCAACTTCATCCTGGGTCTCCTGCAGAGGAGCAGGCTCTACGTGGAGCCCTGCCAGTATCAGAGCAAAGGGAAAAGAGGACACAGCTCTCACAATTTCTGCACAGAAGTGACACACTTCTCTTCATACCTCACTGGCCAAAACAAGTCACATGGCCAACCCTGATGTCAATGAGGCAGAGAAGTAAAATCCTCCCATAATTCAAGGCAGTAAATGTTTTGAACAATAATGCACTATTTTCATAACTATAGAGGTGCAACTAAATGTAGAGACAGAAGATTTGGGGATGAATATTAGCTCATTTGGGCTTCTCAGATGGTGCTAGTGGTAAAGAACCCATCTCCTACTCCAGGAGAAGTTAGAGATTCCCAGATTTGACCCCTGGGATGGGGAAGATCAGATCCCCTAGAACAGGAAATGGCAACCAATTCTAGTATCCTTGGCTGGAAAATTCAATAAACAGAGGAGAATGGTGGGCTATGGTCCACGGGGTCTCAAAGAATGACTGCGCACACACACAGCAGCAGCGTTAGCTCCTTCATGACAGGTGAACAGAAATCAAGCTCTCTGAACCTTAGTAATATCACCCATAAAACAAGGATAACTATTTCCCTCTATGTCAGGAACTTAACACAAGATTCAAGTACAATGTGCAAGAAAGTTCCTTATAAATCATGGAACACATTGCTCTCACATATTGATTCATGTTCAAATATTACATTCCTACCTGTAGACCAGATGTTCTGTCAGTTAGTTCAGTCACTCAGTCGTGTCTGACACTCTGCCACCCCATGATCCACAGCATGCCAGGCCTCCCTGTCCATCACCAACTTCCGGAGTCCACCCAAACCCATGTCCATTGAGTCGGTGATGTCATCCAACCATCTCATCCTCTGTCGTCCCCTTCTTCTCCTGCCCTCAACCTTTCCCAGCATCAGGGTCTTTTCCAAAGAGTTGGCTCTTCACATAAGATGGCCAAAGTATTGGAGTTTCAACTTCAAAAGGTGTTAACAACTTAAAAGAGTCAAGTAGATAACACAAATATAAACATGTAAGTTATTTGTTCTTAAAAGAAAAACAAAAAACCTTAATATCCACCTACTTATACTTTTTTTCTGGTGAGTTTTTTGTCTTTCTTTCTTTTTAATCTGCTTTCCAAGGAAAACCGTGCACATCTGAAGGCCAGACTGGCCTGTAGAACCGTTGTCTTAGACTGTACCTTTCTTAGGAAAAGAGCATAAGACTCATATGTCCAATCCACTGCTCCAAATACAGTTCTGACCCTCAGCAAATCTGAGATTAGGTTAATAAAATTCAAGTCCATTAATAAATAAATATTTATCTTAAAAAAAACTATGAACAATAGCCAAATGTGTCAGCATCCTAAACATAAGGAATTAAACAAAAGAGTTGGACATAGAAATAGTCCTTGCCAACTAGGGGAGATGAGTTAGGACACAACATAGAAGTGTAGGCTTGGAGGTATAAAGTCCTACAGAGAAGTCTTAAGTGGATGGGTTCTAACCTTCCCACCCTATGCGGTGGGGAGATGCACAGTCTTTGAAATGGGCTCTGGAAAATGGTGAGGATTTCAATTAACAGAAATTAGGAAGGGGAAGTTCTAAGAAATACACAGAGGAAGAAAAGAGAATGACAATGAAAAAAGTTTGTTCAAAAGAAGTATAAAGAAAGAAGGAGTAAAAGAAGAAAATGAAAAACCTCACACACTGGAGCATTTGCTTCTCAAGGACCTGTGTGTATGCTGGGTACTGAGCTTAGTACCTTCCACAAAACTAGCTCATTTAACTCTCACAATCATCTCATTCCCCTAATACCAGCACTGAAGATTTCTTCTAAAGTAACTTTCTTCTGTTCCAGAAGCACGAAGTCAGAGTGGTGAAAGCAGTGTTTGGGGAAAATCCTTTAGGCAATGAAGTGCAGGTGAATTTGAAATGGAAGACTAAGAACAGCACAGGGAAGTTGCTGACTTAGCCATTAAGAGTCCTGAACTATCCAAAATCTCCCCCCAAAAAGAAAAGTACAGAACCAGGTGGCTCTATTGGTGAATTCTACCAAACACTTAAGGAAGAATTAATACCAATCCTTCTCAAACTCTCCCAAAAAAACTGAAAAGGAAGAAACACTTTTAAGTTCATTTTACAAAGCCAGCAGTACTCCGACACCAAAATCAAGCAAGGACACTACAAGGAAAGAAAATCATAGGCCAAAATACTGATGAACATAGATGACAAAAATTCTCAAAAAAAAAAAAAAAAAAAAAACCTAGCAAACTGAATTCAGCAGCACAATAAATGAATCATATACTGCAATCAAATGGGACCCATCCCTGGGTTGCCAGGATAGTTCAACATACACAAATCCATAAATGTGATACTCCACATTAACATAATGAGGGATAAAAGTCATATTATCATCTCTGTAGCTGCAGAAAAAAAAAATCTGAAAACTTCTACATTCTTTCATGATAAAAACTTTCAATAAATTAGGTATAGAAGGAATGCACCTCAACATAACAAAAGCCATACAAGACAAACCCATAGCTAACATCACACACAATGGTTTTCAGCTTTTTCTCTAAGATTAGGAATAAGACAAGATTATTAATCACAGTATTAGAAGTCTTAGTCACAGCAATTAGGCAAGAAAAAGAAATTAAAGGAATCCAAATCAGAAAAGAAAAAGGAAAATTATCTCTGTTTGTAGATTACACAATCTCATCTTACATGTAGATTGCTGCTGCTGTGTTGCTTCAGTCGTGTCCAACTCTGTGCGACCCCATAGATGGCAGCCCACCAGGCTCTCCCATCCCTGGGATTCTCCAGGCAAGAACACTGGAGTGGGTTGCCATTTCCTTCTCCAATGTATGAAAGTGAAAAGTGAAAGAGAAATCGCTCAGTCGTGTCCAACTCTTAGCAACCCCATGGACTGCAGCCCCCCAGGCTCCTCCATCCATGGGATTTTCCAGGCAAGAGTACTGGAGTAGGGTGCCATTGCATGATAGAAAATCCTAAAGTGAAAGTGAAGTCGCTCAGTCCTGTCCCACTCTTTGCGACCCTGTGGGCTGTAGCCTACCAGGCTTCTCCATCCATGGGATTCTCCAGGCAAGAATACTGAAGTGGGTTACCATTTTCTTCTCCAGGGTATCTTCCCAACCTAGGGATCGAACCCCAGTCTCCCGCATTGGAGGCAGACGCTTTAACCTCTGAGCCACCAGAGAAGCCCAAAGGCTCCACCAAAAAGCTGTTAGAACTAATAGATAAATTCAGTAAAGTTATAGAATACAAAAATCAACATACAAATTCCATGTGTTCCTATATACTAGTAATGAACTTTCCAAAAAATTAAGAAAACAATCCCATTCATAAAAAATTCAAAAAATAAAATACTAAGGAATAAATTGAACCAAGGAGGTTAAATATCTATACATTTAACACTATAAAACACTGATGAAAGAAAATAAGGACACAAATAAATGAAAAGATATCCTGTATTCATGAGTTAGGATTAATATTGTCAAAATGTCCTTATTATGTAACAAACTGATCTTCAGTTCTAACAAACTTCCAACAAAGTGATCTTCAGAGCACTGTCCTCAGTGATCTTTAGATTCAGTGCAATCTCTATTGCAATGAATCCAGATTCAATGCAATCCCTATCAAAATCTCAATGACATATTTTACAGAAATAGAAAAAAAAATCCTAAAATTTATATGGAGCTACCAAATACCCTGCCTACCTAAAGAAAAACAGAGCTGGAGGTATCATATTTCCTGATTTCAAATTATATTACAATGGTACAGTGACCAAAACAGTATGGTATTGGCATAAAACAGATATATAGGCCAATGAAACAGAACAGAGAGCAGAGAAAGAAGTAAACCCATGCACATCCAGCCAACTTATTTTTGACAAAGGCACCAGAACAAAGGCAAAGGAGAAAAGAAAAGTCTCTTCAACAAATAGTGTTGGAAAAACTAGATTCCCAAATGAAAAACAATGAAATTGAATCTGTATTTTACACCATATAGAAATCCAACTCAACATTGATTAAAGACTTAAATGTCAAACACCTAGAAGAAAACAGAGGAAAACTCCATGACATTGGTCTTGGCAATTATTTTTTGGATATGATATCAGAAGCATAGACAAAAAAACACAAAAGTAAACAAGTTGGACTATATCAAACAAACAAAAAACCTCTGCATAGCAAAGGAAACAATCAATGAAATGAAAATGCAACCTGTAGAATGATAAAATATATTTGCAAACCGTATATCTGAAAAGTGGCTAATATCTAAAACCCATATAACTCAATAACAAAAAAGGAAACCATCTTATTAAAAAAAATAGGTACAGGACCCGAATAGATATTTTTCTAAAGAAAACATATAAATGGCCAAGAGGTATATGAAAAGGTATTCAATATCACTAATCATCAGAAAATGCAAATCAAAACCACAATGAGATATCACTCTACATCTGGTAGTATGGCTATTATCAAAAAGCCAAGTGTTGGCTAGGATGTAGAGAAAAGGCAACTCTTAAACATGGTTGGTGATGATGTAAATTTATATAGTCATTATGGAAAACAAAATGGATAAACATCAAAAAATAAAAAATAGAACTACTGTATCATCCAGCAATCCCACTTCTGGATATATACCCAAAGAGTTGAAATTACTATCTCAAAGAGATATCTGCACTCCCGTCTTTAGTACAGCATTGTTCACAATAGCTGAAATATGGAAATAAGTGTTCATCAACAGATGAATGATAGTGAAAATGTATATATATGTGAATAGAAATATTAATATTATGTAACATAAATAATATTAAGCCTTAAAAACAAGGAAATCTGCCATTTGCAACAACATAGATGAACATGGAAACCTGGGGAATATTATGCTGAGTGAAATAAGCCAGACACAGAAAGACAAATACTGTGTGATCTCACTTACATGTAGAATCTATAAGGTTGGACACACAGAAACAGAGTGGAAAAATGGTTACCAATGGCTAGGTGGGGGGAAATATGGTGAGAAGCTGGTCCAAGGGTACAAATTTGGTTATCAGATAAATAAATTCTGGAGACTAAAGGGTGACTATAGTTGATAATACTGCATTGTATACTTGAAATTTGCTACAAGAGTAGGTCATAAGTGTCTTCACCACAAAAAAGTTAATAAACGTATGGTAACTATGTGAAGTGATGAATATGTTAATTAGTATGAATTTGGGAATCATTTCACAATGTATACATATATCAAAATATCATCTTTTGCACTTTAAGTATATGCAATTTTTATTTGTTAGTCACACCTCAATAAATCTGAGAGGGCAGAAAGGAGTCCTTTACTGACTGCTCCAGTTAAAATAGCCACCTATATTTTAATATTTTTACCCTGTCTGATTTTCTAAACAGTACTTACCCCTAACTGAAAATCCTAAAGGAAATCAACCCTGAATATTCATTGGAAGGACTGATGCTGAAGCTAAAGCTCCAATATTCTGGCCACCTAATACAAAGAGCTGACTCATTGGAAAAGACCCTGATGCTGGGAAAGATTGAAGGCATGAGGAGAAAGGAATGACAGAGAATGAGATGGTTGGATGGCATCACCAACTCACTGGACATGAGTTTGAGCAAACTCTAGGAGATGGTGAAGGACAGGGAAGCCCGTCGTGTGGCAGTCTGGGATTGAAAGAGTCGGATATGACTGAGCGACTGAAGAACAACTACTTGAAAATGCTGTACGTGCTTGCCTTTCCGTCTATTTCATGGAGGCTCCCAGGGGCAGGATTAGGTCTAGCTGGTTGCTACTGTCTTCTCAGCCATGCCTGTCTCATGCTAGGCACCTGCTATGAGTTGAATTTTGTCCCCAGAAAGAGCTATTCAAGTCCTAACTATGTACCTGTGAAAGTGACCGATTTGAAAAGAATCTTTAAGGATGAAATGTAGGTGTAAGTTAAGATGAGGCCAATTGGAATAGTAGTGGGCCCTTAGTCTAGTATGACCAATGTGCTTAGAAAGGGAGAAAAGCCTCAGAGACACCCAGTGAGGTCGTTTGATGATGATCAAAAGATGCAGCTGAAAACTAAGGAACACAAAGGATTGCTGGCAAAGACCAGAAACACAAAAGGGGCAAGGGAGAACCCTCCTGTAGGGAACATGCTCTGCCCACAGCTTGATTTCAGACTTCCAGCTCCCAGAACTATGAGAAAATGCTTTTCTGTTGTTTAACCAGCTGGTTTCAATATCGTCTTCTTGTACTAGGATCAAATCTTCAATGATAAAATTTCAAAATGTAGGAAGACAAGAAAAAAATGCCTGTAATTCTTTCATTTCAAATCACCAAGCAAATTTGCTTTTAAAAGCTCTGAAATGTAAAACACAGCAGTTGTCATTCAAGATGTCTCTCTCTGTGAGGAGTCAGCTTTGGAAGTCAAAGTCCAGAATTATGACCAAGAACAAAGGCCTATATTTAGTATGAGTTCCAGGGCTATCATTGCAAAGAAGAATGGTAGCCTAAGTACCTTCCCAAGGCTGTAGCTTGCAGGCCCTCTCTAACTGCTAGTGCTTCTTAATTAAAATTGAAGTTACTGAGTGAACAATTTCAGTTTAATCTGTTTTATGCATATTAATACCCAGCTACTCTGTAATTGGTCACTTTTTCCTCCTTCTTCTATCTTGTTTCTTTTGGACAACGTAATATCCAGAAAGCACCCAAGCTGTATCTATTCAATGCCCATCTAACTCTCAACATTGCTGCCTGGGATCCTCTGAAGAGAAAATAATAATAATAATAACCCATAATAACTCGCTTCAGAAGGTTTGAGTATCCTATCTGAACCAGCTCTTATCTTAACCTGCTGATGTGAGATTTACAAATGGGAGGAGAATAAACAAGGAGTAATTTAAATTTTAATTTTAAAAAACCCTCTATTTTCTTTTCCCTTATCAAACTGCCAGCGTTTTTCCTGCTGACAATGAGCAAGGGTCACTGGCACAGGCTAGACTCTACCCACAACCAAGGAATCTCTTTCATCTAAAACCCTGATCCCTTTAATAAACAAAATACGAAAAGGCAGTCAAAATTACGCTGTGGCTTTATAAAAGAAGGCAGGGAAATCCTCTGAGTACAATCCCCTACTTGTTATTTTCGCAGGCCATGTGACTCCAAGTCATTCTGAAGGATAAAGAGACAAGGGCTGCCACCAGATCCCAGCCACGACGTCCCCTCCGTTCCCAGCCCTGGCCCATCTGTTCTCCAGAGGCCACATGAATGGCATATGTCAAGAGAGTCAGAGCTGTGCAAACTGCCCAAAGAAATCACTCAGCCAACTTCCCTTTGCTTCCACGACTTTAGCAATTGTTGCTGCGCCAACCACCATATGGTGAATAATTAGTTTTTCGACCCTACTCAAGAAAAATGTCCGCTTCATTGCCAAACGTTAGCAATATGTGTGTTAATGAACAGTGTGAGTTGAATGCCTATACATTCACAAAAGTTAGGATTTTTTTTCTTTGCCAGCTTCAAGCTCTGTCCCTTTTTCTTTGCCTCCTTTCAGATAGGTGATGATAGGGAGTCTGTAGTATTTTAAAGCAAACTGTAATTATTTTTTTCTTCTTCTGAGAGGCTGCAACCCAATGTAAGTTGCCCAGTTTTCACAACCAAATGCCTTTCTTTAAATAAACTGGCTTCCATCTTCTTTTTCTCAAAAAGAGTGACTTAATCCATGTGAATATGGCTCATCAAAGCCAAGTACCAGGATGCTGTCTGCCCTTGATGCATAAGAGGTGAAAGTAAATTTGCAGTGAGTACCGTTAGTGCTGTCCCAAACAGGATGAACTTTTTGATCTCTTTAAATAAACACCTCCTCATTCCATCAGAAAATATGCTTGGTGCTCTTAGCATGAAGATTTAAGAACCCAGTCAAGATTTCAAGCTCACTGTCCCCAAAATAGAAGGCTTAATCAGCAGATAATTTCTCTCAAAAGAGGGAAAGATCTCTGTGCAGTCAGAAAATAAGCATTTATTCCACATACAGTGCAAGATAAAAATACCTAAGTTTGCATCTATTTTTGCATTTTCTAGGGTAAGGCAATGCTGATTTGCTCCTGAGCGGTTTTACATCAAACTGCTTTCTGACCTTGGCCTTCATGTTCTCTGCATGCAAATGTATGAACTCTGAGAAAGAGAGATGGGGAATTGAAATGTTCTCTAATGCAATTCTCGGGGCCTTGCTATAGGTCAGTGGTTCCCAAATATCTTTAGTTTGCAGACCATTTTACCATAGCCAAGTCCCGCAAGATCCTCCTTCCTATTCATGGCTGAAAAAGAACTGCCTCACTGGAATAAATCAGCAGAGGAGGAACTGATTTAATGAGCCAGTCAAGAGAGGTCCCACAAGCAAAAAGAGAGTCAGTGCCATAAAATAACTGTCATTTTCATTTTATATTTTTAATCATTTAGGAAAATGCCTACATCACCGGCTAGACTATCAACTCACTGAGTACATGGGAGGGTTCTATTTGCTATTTACTGTGTCGTCAGTACCTAGAGCTTAGCAGCAGTGGAACTACAGGATATAAATTTTAAGCATGCAGAGGTCAAGGAACTACTTTAAATTGTCTTGAATATTACACAAGAGCAGTCTAGGAACCACGAGACCTTTGGTAGACCATAGTTTGAGAGTTCCTGCCCATGGGCACTGGAAGTTGATATTGAATATAGTGACTAGGGGCATCTTCCATTCCTTCTAATTAGAATTATCCTTTTGACAGCCACTGGCTTGTAATTGTCATCTTTTTTCTCTCTACTCTAAAATTGTAACTGTAGGAAAAACATTCCATTTTTTCCTACATTTCCATTTTTGGTCAAAGAGCACCTGCCATGGTGTTTTCCATGTACTTTTGTCCAGAAAAGGTAGGGGCAACAGAATAATTTGGATGTTCTACATCCCAAGCTTCGTGCCAGATGTCACCACCCAGTCACCACCAGCTTTCTTTAAGCCTCAGTTCCCTCATGTGTTTATAAAAGGCAAAGAGAAAGAGAAAGGATAATATCTCCTTTGCAGCATTTTATGGATTAAAAGGTAAGCTGTGCAAACTGCCTAATATGGTTCTTAACAAAGTCTATCATCTATGAAATGTGGCTACTCTTAGTTACAATCAATGACTAAATCCTCAAAGCATCCAATATACTTAATCCTGGGGCATCTAATTTGAAGGAATCATTAATAAACACTAACCTGGAACATGAGAGGAGCTGATTATGGATCTACCCTCTTATTTTGAGCAAAATATTATTTTCTCATAGATATCAATTCATAAAACACTAAAAATGCATTACTGGGAAAAATAAACAGCTTGAAGTGACTCTCAAGCTGGTTGGGCAAACAAGAAGTGGCAATCAATATTAATTCTGTGGAGAGTGGCATAGACTCATCCATGGAGTGAGCTAAGGTGTGCTATAGAGTCTCCCTTCCTTTCCCAACTTATGTCATTACTAAGTTACCCAGAAATTCTTACCCTTTCATGTAGTCATGATTTGGTGTTAAGATGTTGTCTCCAGAAGTCCTCCATGTAAAATCCTATATCATACTTAGAAGGGAATACCACATTAATTCCCTTAGCACTCATTTCCTCACCTCTGTGGACCTGCCAGGGTAAACACACGAACCTTCTCCAATCTCCACAATCTCAGGAGCCATTCCCAGCACGATCACTTCTGATGCAGCCATCTACCATGAACTCCTTCACTTTCTTCCTCTCTCTTCCCACTCACCCAACTTTTCCTGTCCTCTTTTCTTTGTTAAGATTCAATCCATGAATCTTTGTTAAGATTCATGTCAATGGACGGCAAAACCAATATAGTATTATAAAGCAAAATAAAGTAAAAATAAAATTTTTTTAAAAAATAATAATAAAATAAAAACAAAAGATCCTTGAAGTGACATCCACTCTAAAAAAAAAAAAAAGGTTCAATCCAGAGACTTCCCCAGTGGTCCAGCAGTTAAGACTTGGCCTTCCATTGCCAAGGGTATGGGTTTGATTCCTGGTTGGGGACCTAAGATCCCACATGCCTTGGGGCCAAAACACCAAAGTATGAAACAGAAGCAATATTCTAACAAACTCAATAAAGACTTTTAAAATGATCCACATAAAAAAGAAAAAAGGAAAAAAAAAACACACCAAAAAACTCAATCCAGCCTTGACCTGGCCTCTTTGTTTCAGCCCTTGTCACTTCTCCCCATACGACATTGTAGTAATTGTCCATGTTTCTGTTTCTGTTGGGAATTTCCATGTCTTCTTCTATACCCCAAAGTGAGTCAGACCTCTACTATTGCTCTACTATTGCCATCTTATTTTTCTTTTCCCTTTACACAGCCCAACTTTTGGGACAAGTAAGTATGGTTTACCCTGATCACCTCTACTTTCTCATTCCAAACTCCTTAATTCTATCTCCACTACTGAAACTGCTCTCCACATAGTAGGCACCAAGCCTTAATCACCTAAGCCAATAATTACTTCTGTATCCTCTTCCTCCTTGCCTGCTGGGCAGCATTTCTCTATTTGGTATGTTCCCTACTTTTGTAGCTCATGTTGTCTCTTTAGATGTTGCCCTCTCTGGCTCTCCATCCATATTTCTGATTTTCTTCTTTTCTGTCTACTGCTTAACCATCTCTGCTTAACCATCCACCTCTCTAAAATGTAAAGTGTAAACTGGTGAAAGCTCTTTGCGACCCCATGGTCTATAGCCCAACAGGCTCCTCTGTCCATAGGATTCCCCAGGCAAGAATACCAGAGTGGATTGCCATTCCATTCTCCAGAGGATCTGCCCAATCCAGGGACTGAACCCAGGTCTCCTGCACTGCAGGCAGACTGTCTACTAACTGAGCCACCAGGGAACCCCCTAAAATGTAAGTATCCCTTTAAACAGCACTGACTAAGAGCTTTCTACACAGATGGAAATGTTCTAGATGTGTGCTTTGGTAGTGGCCACCAGTCAGATGTAGCTAGTAATATTTGAAATGTGGCTGGTGCAACTGAAAAACTAAAGTTAATATTTTAAGTAATTTACATTTGAACTGCTGTATGGGGCTGGCGGCTAGCATGCTAAGCAGAGCAGACAAAAAGTTTTGTCACTTCTTGTGTGCATCCTCTCTCAAGGAACTCTCTCCCAGCACCTGCCCTATCTTACCTACACAGAGAATAACCAAAGCATCCTCACAGGGCAAAGAAACAGACCATGTTTTCAGGTTCCTTTTGAAAATCTATACAAATTCTTTCACTATTATCTAGAACTCAGCATTTCAGATTCTGTGTTTTACTGCTATACTGATACACTTGAAATGGAAGTCATCTAGGGACAGCTCACAGTAGCATCTGGCTTCTGGACAGCAAACTCTTCTAAGGAGATCTGAAGAAAGGTTTCCTGGTCACTTGAAATGGTTCTGTTGTGTTCAGTCTTTATAATCCTCTCCTCCAAGCCCAGATTTCTCTATAAGGTATGAGATTCCAGAAGGGTTTTTATTTTCCCCCAACACTTTTATCCTTTTCAGTTTTCAGACTGCAGCTTCATCCAGATCCTTGACACCTGTCAAATGAAAGAGATGCTCTGTGGGGTTTCTTGCTGATTCCTGGTTCACAGGGGCTGGTGAGGCATGAACTGGCAGAAAGGGGCTGGAATGGGGAGCAGTGCAGCAAGGGGAGGGAAGAAGAGGAGGAAGAAGGCAAGAACCTGAGACTGATCTCAGCAGTTTTTCCCAGCGTATTAGCTGAATCCAACTCTGTAGAGACACAACCATGGAGCCGCAAGGGACGAACCTATCTCTCCTTTGTCATGAAGATACATAGAAGCACATTTTTATAAAAACAACTTGGAATATTCATTCACGTTCAACATAAACATGTTGATGTTTCATCATCTGACTGATTTTTAAACTATAAACAGATTCCATTTAGATGACTTTTTTCTTAACTTTCACAATAAAAATAATTCAAGACATAAATATTCTAGTGGGTCCTTGAACAACAGAGTTGAACTGCATGGGTCTGCTTAATACAGAGATTTTTTTTCCAAGAGTAAATACTACAGTACTGCACAGCTCTTGGTTGGTTGAATACATAGATTAGGTGCCATGAATCTGAGGGAACATGGATACAGAGGGCTATTAGTCATTCATGGATTTTATACTGTGCAGAAGGGTTGGTACCCTTTACCCTTCATTGTTCAATGGTCAGCTGTATTTGCATTTTGGATGTCGAAGACAGGATGACATACCAAGATATATATATTATTGGGTAAATTCAAATATAGATTTGAATTTATATTTCATTTACATGTTACTTGTACTCTAGTAAGGTCATGGTATTTCAGAATTTCCAGTGATATTCAAAAGATCATCTGTACTCAAATAATTCACTCAGAATTTAAATAAAATCATCTATTATGAAATGCATTTAATAGTGTTTCTTAGAAAGTGGGAAAAACTTCTTAAAGTTTGTGAGAAAAAAATTAACATGGAAATCAAAAAGGACAGTGAACCTAGAGAGACAAGAGAAAAATGAGATGGTCGCTAAGACTGTCTAGCTTACCAGCTTCTAAGAGATTCCTGGCCATGACACAGGGAAGGGGAACTCTGGCAAAATATTTGAACACTTCTCCAGAAAAGATATGTCAATAGCAAATTGGAGTATAAAAAGATATTCAACATTAGTCATTAACAAACAAATTAAAACCATTACATACATATTATAATGGCTAATTAAAACAACTGAACTGTTGCTGAGAAGATGGAGCAACTGGAACTCTCAGACACTGCTGGTGGGAACTTAAGCAGATCGATCACAATGGAAACAATTTAGCAGTTTCTAAAAAAGTTAGAGTTGTTAAGAAGAAAGTTAAACTATGGGATGATCTAACCATTTCCATCCTAGGTATTAATCCAAGGGAAATGAAAACATATGCCCATATGAAGACTTGTACACAAATGTTTATACCAACTCTATTTATAAAAGCCCCAGACTGGAAACAATCCAAATGCCCCTTAACACGTGAATGAATAAACACACTCTGGTGTATTCATACAGTGGAATACTACTGAGCTCTGATAAGGAACAAACTGTTGGTATATGTAACAGCATAGACAAATCTCACAATAATCATTCTGAAAGAAGCCTGACCCTCTCTCCAAAAAGGAGTATATACTGCATGATTTCACGTTCATAAAATTCTAGAAAATGCAAACCAATCTACAGTGACAAAAAAGTAACCAATGAGTGGTTGCCTAGGGATGAGAGGCATGGAGAGATAGGATGGAAGGATTACAAAAGTAAATGAGGAAACTTTGGGGGATAATTGTTATGTTCACTATTGTGAGTGTGGTGAAGGTTTCATAGGTGTATATATGTCAAATCTTGTATTTGTGTCCCTTAAATATGAGCAGTGTATTTTATATCCATTATGTCTTGATTAAAGAGTTGCCTAGCTTAAGTCTATTTTACATTTTATAAAGAAAGAAAGATCCCTTAGACTAGAGGGAAAGTACACTTTGATGTTTATATGCCTATCATTTCTCAGTTTCTTCCTTATCTATAACATTCTTTACCTACAATGCATCCACTGGGTATGTTGTATAATCAATATTTCAAATAAATAATATGTGATGATGTTGATGGAAAAGGAGGAGAAAGATAGACAGACAAGGATGGATGGTTACACAAAGCTGATCAATTTGCAGGCATGTCTGCATTTCTACAGACTTTCAAGGTAGAGGGGTGCTAGGTTGGACACCCCTGGCATGTGATGGGCCTCAAAGACTCAGCAGATACTCAAGTTAATTGATGGTCCTCCTCAACCTTCTCCATTTAACTGAAGAAACAACTTTTGAAAACTAAAAGGGTTGTAAGGATATCAAGTGACAGTAACAGACTTTCTCTCTCTTCCCATTAAGTCTGGGACATGGCATTCTATGGGCTTTCTTGGTGCCTCAGATGGTAAAGAATCTGCCTGCAATGCAGGAGACCCATGTTCAATCCCTGGGTTGATGAGAGCCCCTGAAGAAGTGAATGGCTACCCTCTCCAGTATTCTTATCCAGAAAATCACATAGATAGAGGAGCCTGGCATGCCATTCACGGGGTTGCAGAGTCAGATATGACTGAGCAACTAAGCACTCACACACAACCTTCTACTCTAATAGAGATGTAGGCAAGGAATGATGCCTTTTTGGATCTCATTACAAACAGTGTTCACATTAAGAGAGGTGGCAGAAAAGAATGAATACGCATTGAGTTCCTATTGTGTATCAGGCACTGTAGTCAGTCAGTCAGTTCAGTCGCTCAGCCCTGTCTGACGCTTTGTGACCCCATGGACTGCAGCACGCCAGGCCTCCCTGTCCATCATCAACTCCCAGAGCATACTCAAACTCATGTCCATTGAGTCGTTGATACCATCCAACCATCTCATCCTCTGTCACCCCCTTCTCCTTCCACCTTCAATCTTTCCCAGCATCATGGTCTTTTCAAATGAGTCAGTTCTTCACATCAGGTGGCCAAAATATGGGAGTTTCAGCTTCAGCATCAGTTCTTCCAATGAATATTAAGGACTGATTTCCTTTAGGATGGACTGGTTGGATCTCCTTGCTGTCCAAGGGACTCCCAAGTCTTCTCTAACATCACGGTTCAAAATCATCAATTCTTCAGCACTCAGGTTTCTTTATAGTTCAACTCTCACATCCATACATGACCACAGGAAAAACCATAGCCTTGACTAGATGTACCTTTGTTGGCAAAGTAATGTCTCTGCTTTTGAATATGCTATCTAGGTTGGTCATAGCTTTTCTTCCAAGGAGCAAGCATTTTTTAATTTCATGGCTGCAATCACCATCTGCAGTGATTTTGGAGCCCCCCAAAATAAAGCCTGCCGCTGTTTCCACTGTTTCTCCATCTATTTGCCATGAAGTGATGGGACTGGGTGCCATGATCCTAGTTTTCTGAATGTTGAGATTTAAACCAACTTTTTCACTCTCCTCTTTCACTTCCTTGATATTTCTCCCCAGCAATCTTGATTCCAGCTTGTGCTTCATCCAGCCTGGCATTTCACATAATGTACTCTGCATATAAGTGAAATCAGCGCTGTAGTAGATGCCCTATAGGCACAACCTCTAGTCCTCCAATCTGCCCAAGTATAGCTTCTTGACTTCACCATATAAACTCTCTAAGAAGTTTAAGCAAGTTAATCAGAGAGCTTGTAAATGACCAAAAAATACAAGCTCATTTTTAAGTTAAAAAAAAATTCAAAGATTATATATGCATTTCCCCCCTCTCTTTCTAGAAAAACAAATCTACTCTTAAACAAAACCCCGTGACAGAAGCTACAACATGCAGAGACGACGAAACTGAATTAAATTACAGAGATGACGTCAGTTTCTGAGGGTCAGCGTTGATAGGAAAACCTCATTGTCCTGTCACCAGGTCTCTGTTGCCCTTCCAGATGTCAGAACGAAAATAACCAGACAAGCTCAGGGGGTAAATTCAAGGGTACTGTTCAAGAACTCTTTGCCTGTTTACCCTGTTTACAACCTACACTCCACATCCAGGATGCAGTGTGTTGTGAGGACCTGTTGGAGCTGTTGTAACACTGAAGAAAAGAAAAAGAAAACTGTTCTATACATCTGTGTCTCTTTTGTTCTCTCGCATACAGGGTTATCATTACCATCTTTCTAAATTCCATATATATGCGTTAGTATACTGTATTGGGAGAGGGAGAGGGTGGGATGATTTGGGAAAATGGCATTGAAACATGTATAATATCATATAAGAAATGACTCGCCAGTCCAGGTTCGATGCAGGATACAGGATGCTTGGGGCTGGTACACTGGGATGAACCAGAGGGATGGTACGGGGAGGGAGGTAGAAGGAGGGTTCAGGATGGGGCACACGTATGGATTCATGTTGATGCATGGCCAAACCAATACAATAAAAATAAATAAATAAATAAAAAGAAAAAGAAAATATGTACATGTAAGAGTTTTAGTGCAAATCCAACTGGAATGATCTGTTTTCAAAGTAAAAATGTTGCTGCCAATGTGATTAACAAAATTAAAAAATTCTAATGTTCACAAAGGAAAGCAAAACTCTTCTATACCAAGTACACACAAAGTCTTCCCACAGAAATTGAGATATTTAATATCCTCTTTTAGCTTATTTCTATATAGGCATTTGATCACAAAATCGATTCAGTTTGACTTTTTACCCTGAGAAAAAAAATAATTCAGGAAAGTGAAACTAAAGGATTGCTTTAAAAAGAGAAGTATGCTAAAATCAATGATTTCTTGAAAACTTGGGGACACAGTTCTCCATTTCCTAAAGAATATTTACGAAAGGAATTATGTAGTTGAATAATCTTAAAAGAAGCAATACAGTCAGTTGAGGAATACCTCCTGACATGCCTTTTAATGGTATTTCAGAAGGCAGAATTTTTAGTAATGCTTAAATTGAAACATGGGGAGAAAGTCCAATGTTTTTCTCCAGGGCTGCTAGCTTTAATAGTACAGATTTATTGACTTGTTACCATAATAAGCACTACCAATTAGTCTAGCCACATGCCCTGCATGTATATATCCAAAAAAAAAAAAAAAAGATTTTTATCTTTGTCATCTTTAACCCAGACCAGAAACAGTGGCCAAGATCACGCATGTTACCAGATTTCAGCTGATACAATCAAAACAGGGAAAGGCTATGCATCAGAAGGCTCTCCTATATCTGTGTAAAATTAAGTTGTTTTCAGCCATTTTCATCTTTGTTACACAATAAAGAGGGGTGGGGGCAGCTGCATCTTGGATCAAAATAAAGAAGTCCTCCTCACTCATCCACAAAGATGAGAGTTAGTCTAATTCAAACTTCTCGAGGCTGTGTTTGCATGGCACAAAGGGAGCAGCTGCTGAAATGACCATGATGATGCCAGAGGGTTGGCCAGGGGACACTGAATCCCTCCATGCAGAATTCCACTTGAGAATTCTGAAGAATTCTGTGTATGAGCTGCTCAGTGAAGGTTTAGTAGGCTGCAAGGAGCACACCGTCCCTTTCCTCTACTGGGAGAGCTCAGGTTTTTGCCTATTTCATTTCAATCAATAATAAATATGTCAACCCCTGCTTAGAGAAAGGGAACTACCCACAGCCTGACACCATGTCACACACACACATACACACACACACACACACACACACACACACACACACACCACAGGTGTTTAGATAAATCCTGGGCCAAATTGGACCACTCAGACACTCCATTCTCAGAAATCTGAAATCCAGACACAGGGAATAAATAAAATGGCTGGAAAATTCTGGTGGATCAAGGGAATACAGGCACATTTAGGGCATTATTGTCTAAGTGCAAGCAGTAAGAGAAAGCTGGTTTACAGAAAGAGAAGAGTGCAGAATCAGGTACCCAGAGAGAGAGAGAGAGTAACATTGTTAGAAGAATAATGTGAATGTCTAGCCATCATTCCAGGCTCAGCCTCTCTTTACTTTTTGTTAAAATCTAAGCCTCAGAGACACCCTAGGCTAGATTTTAAGAGGCATTTATATCCAGATGAGATGGAATGAGAACAGTCATCAGTGCCATATCCAATCTCTAAATAATTAGCAAAGGAGTCCAACCTGAATGGAAAATAGGAAAGGGACTTTTTCCTCTGTCCCTGTCTACCTCCTGGCCCAGTGAACAAGGATTTGTGGTCAAAAATAAAAATTTAAAAGGCAGAGCCTCCTGTACATATTGTAGACACTGATTCTCGAGGCAAGGCACGTATTCCACTCCCTGCCCTAGAGCCCTGCCTGGATGTACAGGAGAGAGTGGCAACTATGCAGTCTATCCCAGAATATACAGACCCTGAACATCGAGTGTCAGGTCAAAGAAAATTTCCTGGTAACAATGCTTCCTGGAGTTGTAACCCTCTTATAATCCTTGAGTACCAGATAATCAGGCGATGAGAGGCAGGTCTCACTATATCAGGAAGGGTAGCACCAGATGTCCTTTTCATTATAGGGGACTGGAATGCTAAAGTAGGAAGTCAAGAAACACCTGGAGTAACAGGCAAATTTGGCCTTGGAATGCGGAATGAAGCAGGGCAAAGACTAATAGAGTTTTGCCAAGAAAATGCACTGGTCATAGCAAACACCCTCTTCCAACAACACAAGAGAAGACTCTACACGTGGACATCACCAGATGGTCAACACCGAAATCAGATTGATTATATTCTATGCAGCCAAAGATGGAGAAGCTCTATACAGTCAACAAAA
>SJYT01076106.1:0-17576 GCA_006410635.1 Cephalophus harveyi
TTTCCATGGGGATGGTCTTGATCTCTGTCTCCTGTACAATGTCACGAACCTCCATCCATAGTTTATCAGGCACTCTATCTATGAGATCTATTCCCTTAAATCTATTTCTCACATTAATAAAAGTGAAAAATGAATATTTTATTGTCAAATATACCACTTGGGAGATATAATAATTTTGAAACCCAGATTTGCAATGCTTAGAATAATGAAGAAACTTTTAAAAATTATAAATTCAATATAAAAGCATGTTCATCATTCTATCAATCACAGCATATTATTTGCACAGATAAGCAATATGTGCTTATGACAAATTTGAGGAGCTAATATTCAGCAAGATTAATATAGATAGAGAAGAACCAATAATATGATAACCTACTTGGGTAGGTTAGAAACAAGTGGTTTCCTAAAAAATTACATCAACATTTCATAAATCATAAAGTCTTTTTTCAAAGGAGTGACACTGGTAAATTTACATTTAAAGAACATCCCTCGGGGTTTTTTATTCCACATCAGACTTTACTTTTTTGGGCTCCAAAATCACTGCAGATGGTGATTGCAGCCATGAAATTAAAAGATGCTTACTCCTTGGAAGAAAAGTTATGACCAACCTAGATAGCATATTGAAAAGCAGAGACATTACTTTGCCAACTAAGGTCCGTCTAGTCAAGGCTATGATTTTTCCANTTTTTTGGGCTCCAAAATCACTGCAGATGGTGATTGCAGCCATGAAATTAAAAGATGCTTACTCCTTGGAAGAAAAGTTATGACCAACCTAGATAGCATATTGAAAAGCAGAGACATTACTTTGCCAACTAAGGTCCGTCTAGTCAAGGCTATGATTTTTCCAGTGGTCGTGTATGGATGTGAGAGTTGGGCTGTGAAGAAAGCTGAGTGCCGAAGAATTGATGCTTTTGAACTGTAGTGTTGGAGAAAACTCTTGAGATTCCTTGGACTGCAAGCAGATCCAACCTGTCCTTACTGAAGGAGATCAGCCCTGGGATTTCTTTGGAAGGAATGATGCTGAAGCTGAAACTCCAGTACTTTGACCACCTCATGCGAAGAGTTGACTCATTGGAAAAGACTCTGATGCTGAGAGGGATTGGGGGCAGGAGGAGAAGGGGACGACCGAGGATGAGATGGCTGAATGGCATCACTGACTTGATGGACGTGAGTCTGAGTGAACTCTGGGAGTTGGTGATGGACAGGGAGGCCTGGCGTGCTGCAATTCATGGGGTCGCAAAGAGTCAGACACGACTGAGCGACTGAACTGAATTGAACTGAAGTGAACTGAAGGAGCTGGATGTTGTCACTCCTTACTAACATCAAGTTAAAAAATGAACAGACAAACTCAAAAATCAAAAACTTTTCTTGGATCCAGTAGAGAGGAGAGCAGACAGGGCAACCCATTGCCCTCAAGATTGGAGACAGACAGGTAAATACAGGGAGTAATGACTTACTTGAGCAGAGACTGAAGAGCTGAGCCACGGAAGAAAACAGAGCCAGAGCGGGAAAACCTGAGCTACTGTTGATGAATCGCTGGAAACTCAGTGCAAACAACTCTGAGAGTCAAAAATCTCCCAGGGGATCCAGTCATATGGATACTTCCACAATATTGTAAAATTTACTTCCTGGAGCCTGACCAGTTTCCCATAGGAAATATTTGACACACATTCCCTTCTGCTTCTGATAAAGGAGGGAAAAGAAACCATTTTGGAATACAGCAAAGAACTTCTTCCTCTTACCAAGGCCTGGTTTCAGGAAAACTAGTTAATATGAACTTCACTGACTTGCAAGACAGGAAATACCCAGCTCCAAGCTACTCTAGTCATCAGTTCAGTTCAGTCGCTCAGTCGTATCTGACTCTTTGCGACCCCATGCATCGCAGCATGCCAGGCCTCCCTGTCCATCAGCAACTCCCAAATTCAACCAAACTCATGTGCATTGAGTCGGTGATACCATCCAGCCATCTCATCCTCGGTCATCCACTTCTCCTCCTGCCCCCAATCCCTCCCAGCATCAGAGTCTTTTCCAATGAGTCAACTCTTCGCATGAGGCAGCCAAAATATTGCAGTTTCAGCCTCAGCATCAGTCCTTTCAATGAACACCCAGCACTGGTCTCCTTTAGGATGCACTAGTTGGATCTCCTTGCTAGCCAAAGGACTCTCAAGAGTCTTCTCCAACACCACAGTTCAAAAGCATCAATTCTTCGGCACTCAGTTTTCTTCACAGTCCAACTCTCACATCCATACATGACCACTGGAATAACCATAGCCTTGACTAGATGGACTTTTGTTGGCAAAGTAATATCTCTGCTTTTGAATATGCTATCTAGGTTGGTCATAAACTTTTCCTCCAAGGAGTAAGCGTCTTTTAATTTGGTGGCTGCAATCACCACTTGCAGTGATTTTGAAGCCCCCAAAAATGAAGTCTGACACTGTTTCCACTGTTTCCCCATCTATTTCCCATGAAGTGATGGGACCAGATGCCATGATCTTCGTTTTCTCAATGTTGAGCTTTAAGCAAACTTTTTCACTCTCCTCTTTCACTTTCATCAAGAGGCTTTTTAGTTGCTCTTCACTTTCTGCCATAAGGGTGGTGTCATCTGCATATCTGAGGTTATTGATATTTGTCCCAGCAATCTTCATTCCAGCTTGTGCTTCCTCCAGTCCAGCATTTCTCATGATGTACTCTGCATATAAGTTAAATAAGCAGGGTGACAATATATAGCCTTGACATACTCCTTTTCCTATTTGGAACCAGTCTGTTCTTCCATGTCCAGTTCTAACTGTTGCTTCCTCACCTGGCTCAGATCATGAAGACTTTATTGCCAAATTCAGACTTAAATTGAAGAAAATAGGGAAAACCACTAGACAATTCAGTTATGACCTAAATCAAATCCCTTATGATTATACAGTGGAAGTGAGAAATTGATTTAAGAGACTAGATCTGATAGAGAAGAGTACCTAATAAACTATGGATGAAGGTTAGTGACATTGTACAGGAGAGAGATCAAGACCATCCCCATGGAAAAGAAATGCAAAAAAGCAAAATGGCTGTCTTAGGAGGCCTTACAAATAGCTGTGAAAAGAAGAGAAGCAGAAAGCAAAGGAGAAAAAGAAAGATATAAGCATCTGAATGCAGAGTTCCAAAGAATAGCAAGGAGAAATAAGAAAGCCTTTCTCAGTGATCAATGCAAAGAAATAGAGGAAAACAACAGAATGGGAAAGACTAGAGATCTCTTCAAGAAAATTAGAGATACCAATGGTACATTTCATGGAAAGATGGGCTCAATAAAGGACAGAAATGGTATGGACCTAACAGAAGCAGAAAATATTAAGAAGAGGTGGCAAGAATACACAGAAGATCTGTACAGAAAAGATCTTCACGACCAAGATAATCACGATGGTGTGATCACTCACCTAGAGCCAGACATCCTGGAATGTGAGGTCAAGTGGGCCTTAGAAAGCATCACTGTACAAAGCTAGTGGAGGTGATAGAATTCCAGTTGAGCAATTTCAAATCCTGAAAGATGATGCTGTGAAAGTGCTGCACTCAATAAGCCAGCAAATTTGGAAAACTCAGCAGTGGCCACAGGACTGGAAAAGGTCAGTCCCAAAGAAGAATGCTCAAACTACCGCACAATGGCACTCATCTCACACGCTAGTAAAGTAATGCTCAAAATTCTCCAAGCCAAGCTTCAGCAATACGTGAACCGTGAACATCCAGGTGTTCTTGCTGGTTTTAGAAGGGCAGAGGAACCAGAGATCAAATGGCCAACATCCACTGGATCACTGAAAAAGCAAGAGAGTTCCTGAAAAACATCTATTTCTGCTTTATTGACTCTAGTCATACTGTCACACAAAAGGAGGGGTAAAAGCAGAAACACTTGTGAAGTTCACAGTTCAGAGGCATAGACTCACTAAAGGCATGGCACTTAATCATAGACTGTGGAATCTTTTCCATACCCCTGTAAGCCACTATCATATTAAAAACAGACTGATTTATAGCTGTCCCTGCTACGGGGTACATCATGTTCAGCTATCAAAAACAATTTACAAGGCATACCAAAAACACAATTTGAATATGTGAAAGGCTGTTGAGGAACCAATCTGATGTCTATTTCTGCTTCCAGGCACATAACTATAAAAGTTTTAGTACATTGTTCATATAAATTTTACTTAAACCCATATGAGGTTAAACTGCTTTGAATGTATCATGGATAAACCCATGAGGGTAAGCTGCTTTGAATGTATCATTGAATAGTGTTATCAAAATTTTTCCCATAAGGTAATAAGGCAGAGAATAAAAATTATAGATGGTTAATGAAAACTTACTTAGTTCTTGACATATTTTAAACAGGCAAAACAGAGAATTCTCTTTTAGGGTTCTATTGTATTAAATCAGCTAAAATAAAACCAAGCACAATAAAGACTGCATCAAATTCTACCATTTTGTAGGGAAAAAAATTAAAAAATCTAAATTTATCTCCTTGTACTTGTCTTATATTTTTTATTTTAATTCTATTATTGTTTTATAATTACAATACATTTTTTTTTCATTTTTGAAGATAGAGAAACAGCTAGTAACTTCATAGTACATTTCAGTAGTGGAAAGTAGACAATGTGAAAAATGTTAATTTTTTATGGTTTGTTATAGCACTCAGTGGTTATGAACCTCCAGGTGTGCTGCATGTAACAAAAAAAAAAAATCCTTTATTCCTGCTGTTCATATTATAAAATCCATCTAAGCCTACCACACCCAAGAACAGAGGACTTACACATTGTTTCTAAACATTTTGCCTAGGTTTTTACTATCATGTTTATAATTCTTAGCACACAGTGTAGGCAACATGAACATGATTTTTAAAAGAAAATAAAAAATACAATAAATCTCTTTATCTAAAAGATTGAGATTGTCAGGGAGGAGGGCTGAGAAGTACAAAGAAGCAAAATGTGGTATGGTGTACAGAGCATTTTTGGCTTTAGATGGACTTTTAGTAAGGTTTCAGTTCTTTCTTTCATTTTTAGGTGTATGGTTTCTTAGAAACTGGAAAAAAAAAGGAAAATCACAGTCTGTGTCCTACAAATACACTGTACGTCAGTTAACATTCATATTGACCCTAAAAATTGGATGTTTTGGAGAATAACTTCGGATAAGTTGAGTCTTTATTATGGTGACTAATGCATAGTGGACTTAATTGCTTTACTAAGCCCCTCTAAAGATAGTCTTAGCTTTTCTTTCAACAAAGTGCTTCCCTGGTAGCTCAGCTGCTAAAGAATCCACATGCAGTCCTGGAGACCCTGGTTTGATTCCTGGGTTGGGAAGATGCCTTGGAGGAGGGCATGACAACCCACTCCAGTATTCTTGCCTAGAGAATCTCCACTGGCCAAGGAGCCTGGCAGGCTACAGTCCATGGGGTTGCAAAGAGTTGGACGTGACTGAGTGACTAAGCACACAGAGGTTAAAAAAAAAAAAAAAAGGCTGAGGGTTCAACTTGGGCTAAAGATGAACTGTGAACTTGCTGCACAATGTGCAAACTCTCCACTAGCAATGCAATACAGTTAAAACTAATATATAGGTAATATTAATGAAGAGAAGGAAATATCCCTTGAGCATATAAGGCATTCAGTACATATTTGTGAAATGAAGGAAAGAAAGAAAAGCATTTTTTTTCCCTAATGTTAAAGAAACATAAACCAAGTTAGGTAAAATAATAAAGTTAATAGAAATTTGAAAAATCAAGATTTTAATACAAGCTTATCAAAAGAACCATGCTTTTATCTCATGTAACAACAATGCAAAACTTACAGATATGCAAAATATAAAAACAAATGAATCAAAGCATATCACTACCAAAAATTATCAAATCACAATGAAAGAGAGCAGCAGAGGAACAAAAATAAATAAATAAAGAGCAATTTACCAAGAAAATATGCAATCTTAAATGTTATACAGCAAATAACATACCATAAAAACACATAAAGCAAAACTTACAGAGCTCAAAGAGGGAAAAAAAGAAATAGACAAAGAATGTAAACTCTTACTTGCTTTAATGTGGCTACTAGAAAAATTTCGTCTGGGGTTCACATTACATTCCTGTTTGACAGTGCTGCTTTAGATTAACTAAATAAGGGTGCATTATAGAGTATGTTTTCGGGGAAGGCAATGGCACCCCACCCCAGTACTCTTGCCTGGAAACTCCAATGGACGGAGGAGCCTGGTGGGCTGCAGTCCATGGGGTCGCTAAGAGTCGGAGACGACTGAGCGACTTCACTTTCACTTTTCACTTTCATGCATTGGAGAAGGAAATGGCAACCCACTCCAGTGTTCTTGCCTGGAGAATCCCAGGGATGGGGGAGCCCGGTGAGCTGCCGTCTATGGGGTCGCACAGAGTCGGACACGACCGAAGCGACTTAGCAGCAGCAGCAGCAGAGTATGTTTTGGAGTAGAAAATGGCAACCCACTCCAGTGTTCTGGCTTGGAAAATTGCATAGACAGGAACCTGGAGGGCTACAGTCTATGGGGTTGCTAAAGTCAGACACAACTGAGTAACTGAGCACAGAGAATGTTTTGATAAACGTGAACAATAATCAAATTTGAAGTAGTCTCTTCACTCAGTACTCACTGCTTTATTTTGTGACTCAGTCTATACTACCAAAGAAATCATAATTTGAAAACATGGAAACCACTTTTCTTGGGTTACATCAATGGTCTATTAAATCACTTCTGAGATTGCTATTGTTCTTCATGCTCTATATCAACAAATTTCAAGGAACAGTAACTAAATTACTTAAAACTCTTCCTGGTGGGATTTGAAATGATTGAGTTACAATTTTTTGATTATTTGATTTTTAAATAGAAGAGTACAGTTTATACATTTTTTTTGCCTTCTTCCTTATTTAAAAAATTATTTTGTGAGTTTTACAAAAGAAAAATAAAACAAGATTAAAAAATTTTATTTGTAGATGAGATTTGAGAGACACAAAAAATGTAAAGGTGAGAGTATCAGATTCAGATGAAGATAGTAATAAAATTTAACCCTCAAGGTACATGTCAGTAAATCCTGTAACTTGCCAACTTTACATAAAAAAATTGACTTTGTATTTCATAGCTGCTGTAAAAAATAAACACATTGATTTACAAGATCCAGGGTGTAAAAACAAAAAGTAAATAAATAAATAAAAATGAAATTTACTCAGGAGAAGCAAAACTTACTTTTACGAGAACCTAAAGTAAAATGGTTCTTTATTTCTATTAAAGAGCTATACAATTAGAAGAAATGACAATTACATTCTTACCATAAATACACAAACCAAAATAACATGGTATTTGTCATTATATTCTCCAGTACATGTCTTTTATGTAACAGCAAAACACAATTCAATAAATCTAGTGAACAAAAAGCTTAATTCTCAAACACAGGAGTTGTGATATGGAATAATGCAAAGATACAAGGTAAAGTAATTACACACAGATAATGAAGTATTTCAGAGCACTTGAGTAATCCTTATTTTTATCTATGACCTAAAGTTTTGATTAGTATTAAGTAGCACAGTGTTTGTAATTAAGGGTTGGTAACAGATAGCTTAGAATGACACCATTTCAAGTTTGCCAATTTATTAAAATCGAAGTGGAATTAAGATTCTCTAATGGAAATTGGGAATATCTTCCAGAAGAAAAGATTACTCCATCTCTACTAAAGAAAGGAGACTGAATTATGAATAATATGCAAAAATACACTACTTTCTTCCAAATGTTTTTCCCTATTATATAGGAATTATTTTAATAAAAATACTATTGTTCAAAATTAAATAGAATGAGGACTGACAACTTATTTGTTTTCTAATGATACACTCGTTTAAAAATCATTGCAAATTTGAAAACACAATCTTCCTGTCTAGAATAAATAATGGCACATAACTGTAATATGGGAAGACAAAAGAGGGAAATGAAAAAATTGAGAAAGCAAGAATGTTTCTGGAGACATTCTACCTAGCAACTAGTTACATTACAGTATTTGGAAAACCAGTCAAAAGTTCAAGCAGCAATACAAATTACAATTGAAGGTATTTCCAAGGCTTTGAATAAATAAAGCAAGATAGATAACATGTTGCAAATAAGTTTCATTGTGTCAAGTCAACTTAACATATATGTATGTTATTATCATGAATCTTTAGCCTCAAGTGCAAAAAGCTGAAACTGCTGGAAGGTAACACTGGAAAAAAACTAGGTGAACTTGAGTTTGACTTTTCAAATATAGCACCAAAAGCATGACCTATGAAAGAAATAATTGATAAACTCGATTTTATTAAAATGAAGAACTTCTGCTCTGCATTCGCAGGCAGATTCTTTCCCAAGAATAGGTGAAGCACAGAGGATTTTAGATTAGTGAAAATATTCTGTTTGATGTTATAATGATGGATACATTTTTAAACATCTATAATACTGATAGTGAATCCTAAGGGAACTACAGCCTTTAGATGAGTATACTGTGTCAGTGTAGTGTCATCAATTGTGATAAATTTGCCAGTCTTGTGGGTTGATAATTGGTGAGGCAATGAGTGTGTGGGTTAGGGAATGCATGAGGAATTTCTGTATTTTTAATTATTCTGAAACCTAAAATGATTTTGAAAATTCTTTAAAAAAAAAATCATCAAAGAACAAACAACAGAACACTAGTCATAAACAAGAAATGACTGCTAAATCCTAGATAAGTGTGATTTTTTTTAACAACTGAATCTGCATTAGTATGAGTAAGATTCTCTTTTAAAAGTTTTTCTAAGTAGTCTTGTTCTTTTTACACATCTCAAAGTAGCTAGTTGCTATCTCAAGACTAATTACTTTTAATTACTCAGAAAACCTGTGACTAACCTTGCTCTTTAAAGTGAAAAAGAAGAGCAACTAATATTCACTCTTTGTTTCTTTTCTTTTTTTCCACATTGGATACTTTACCTTTTCTCATATACAACTTGAGTTTTGAGCTAGAGACAGGTTAAAAGACATTCAGTAATCAGTGCAAGGACTGAAGCAATGGAGACTTATCAACCCTCAAGAAAAATTAGAGGGAAGCAGGACTTCTTCTTTGAACAGAACATAATTCATCATCACAAACCATCACAAGCAATTTGTCCATAGGAAATCAATGCAGTACTGCAGTCAATACCTCCCTAACCTTATCTCTCTCTCTTCCAGGACACAGATTACTTGGGACTATGGGAAATTCAAACGACAAAAATAAAGGCTACAGAAGAGACCAATTCATTTAGTTTATTTAATTCAGGATTCTGTTTTTATAATACCATTAGGGGTTAGATTTGAAGAGTGTTTAATAATTTTTCTTTGATTTCTATACAGAATATTAGTTCTAATGGTGATTGAATTGGTTTAAGTAATCTGCTCATAGCTTGGACAAGAATTTGTGGATGACTATGTCCCCAATCCTTAGAAAGCTGTCTTTAAACTGCCACTCAAATATTTTATAAATTAAAATTGAAACTATAAATTAATTTTCATTACTCTCTACTTCACAGAAGAATTGATGCTTTTGAACTGTGGTGTTGGAGAAGACTCTTGAGAGTCCCTTGGACTGCAAGGAGATCCAACCAGTCCATTCTAAAGGAGATCAACCCTGGGATTTCTTTGGAAGGAATGATGCTAAAGCTGAAACTCCAGTACTTTGGCCACCTGATACGAAGAGCTGACTCATTTAAAAAGACTCTGATGCTGGGAAAGATTGAGGGCAGAAGGAGAAGGGTATGACAGAAGATGAGATGGTTGGATGGAATCACCGACTCAATGGATATGGGTTTGAGTGGACTCCGGAGGTTGGTGATGGACAGGGAGGCCTGGTGTGCTGCTGTTCATGGGGTCGCAAAGAGTTGGACACGATTGAGTGACTGAACTGAACTGATATTCTAGTTCTAGTTTTCTCTTTTTCATAATTTTTCTTCTAGAGAGTCCAGATATGGATAAATAATTCTGAGAAATGTAATTTTAAAAGGAAAAATAAACCACTAATGGTTTCTAGCCATTTTCATGGGAGTAAAGAGTGGGCCACTATTACTAATATAATAAATTATTGTGTTTTAGGTTATTGAATTAAATAATATAACTTTATAAAGAAATAAGCATCATTGTATGCAATTTAAAATATGAATATAAATACAAATACAAAAATGAAAATAGGAAATAATAAAAGACGAACCATTTTTACAAAAGATATCCAAATGTCCAATAAACATATGGAAAGATGACCAATTTCACTAGTGAACAGGAAAATGCCAATTAAAACTATAATTTTTTGTTACTACAAACTCAACAGTATGGCTCATGTGAAAAAGAAAACACAATGTATTGATTGTGTATGGAGCAACAACTGTGCAATGCTTCTACTTACATCATACTAGAATCATTCAAAAAGATTTAAATAACTAAGATATGATTCCATTAACATAATAATCAAAAGCAGCATAAGAAGTGTTAAAATCAAGATAGAGGTGTTCCTGGGTATAGAAAAGTGACTGAAGATTTCTGTGCCTCTGGTAATCTGGATGTTGGATACATGGGTATAAAGTCAAGATGTACAATTACAATTGTTCTACCATTTGACATATATTAATAAGTTGTTTAAAATATGAAGCTTTGGTGGAAAATAGAGTCATTTACTTTTATATGGAAACAATTAGGTTCTCAGTGCAAATTATTTTAATTAATTATTTTAATTGGAGGATAATACTTTTTTGTTTTTTGCAAAAAATCTAGAAGAATGAATCAGTCACATCATCTGATTAAATTTAATATATTCATATTAATATGAGTTTAAATGAATTTGGAAATACTGATTTTGCACAATATCTTTTTTCTATTTATGACAAGAAAACAACTTGTAACATGATGGGACAGAGTAACAAGAGGCAACAGGTTGCAACAGGTTGCAATATTTTCATTTACAACTTTACTGTGAACAATATTGTCCCGATGAGTCATTTCATATATTTCTTCATAGATACAACTGAATGCTGACTGGTTGTGGGTTGGTGAACTGTGTACATTGGTAATTCATGGGCTGGACCATTATGCTCATGACTCTATTAAACACTTGTTTCTTAAACACAGTTGAACTGCCCATGTTAAATGATGGCATGGTGATTTGTTTCATATAATCTATATTCAATAACAAAGGCTGAAAATTGTTGCTCTAAGGGCTGTAACTGATGCAAATGAATATTTTGCTTGGCCTTTAAGGTGTTTCAAAATAAGTGGAGGGCATATTTTTAACACTTGGATTATTCACATTGAATGTCAATTTTAAAAAATAATAATATTTATTATCTTTTTTGAAATAACAGGCAGCTTGGCATCACTAGGCTTATATTTCAGGAAAGCAAAAGTATGCTCATATTAGATAAATAAAGACTGCCCTCTTAAGAAAGTCCAATGTGCATTTTAGTTCAAAACATTCTTCAAAATTCCTTATTAGCTATCCAGTAGCTGATGTGAAATATCAGTTTTCATTTATTGTTTTTTCTTAATGATTTCTAGTAAAAATATATTTCTCTATATAAAAATCTCTATCACTAATAGAAAAGTAATAACTAGACTTAGAGGCTGCATTGTTGTAAGGAGGATTGGTGAACACTCTAATTCAATGAAGACTTTTAAATTTTTAACATGGATGGAAAGTTGACATTTACTTTAAATTAAGACTATTTCATTCATTTGTAAACTGCTGGTTTCTAGAATAATCCAAATTTAAAATACTTGTTCTGAAAATAATCTCATATACCTTGCAAGGAGTGCCCTTGATCTCATTCAAATGAGTTTATTTTAAAAAGAGGTATATGAAGAAGAAAGAACAATCACAAATAATAACTATCTACTTTAAAAAGATAAAAGAATTTGGAGCAGCCTAAAGAGATATTGAAAGAAGAGAAAAACATATCCACAAATAACGATTGAGAAATCAGATCAGTTTAGTTCAGTTGCTCAGTCATGTCCGACTCTTTGTGATCCCATGGACTGCAGCACACCAGGACTCTGTGTCCATCACCAACTTTCGCAGCTTACTCAAACTTATGTCCATTGAGTCGGTGATGCCCATTCAACCATATTATCCTCTGTCCTCCCCTTCTCCTTCTGACTTAGATCTTTCACAGCATCAGGGTTTTTACCAATGAGTCAGTTTTTCTCATCAGGTAGCCAAAGTATTGGAATTTCAGCTTCAGCATCTGTCCTTCCAATGAATATTCAGGACTAATTTCTTTTAGGATTGACCAGTTGGATCTCCTTGCTGTCCAAGGACTCTCAAGAGTCTTCTCCAACACCACAGTTCAAAAACACCAGTTCTTCGGTGCTTAGCTTTCTTTATAGTCCAAATCTCATATCTGTACATGACTACTGGAAAAATCACAGCTTTGACCAGATGGATCTTTGTTGGCAAAGTAATGCCTCTGCTTATTAATAAGATGTCTAGGTTGATCATCGGAGAAGGCGATGGCACCCCACTCCAGTACAATTGCCTGGAAAAATCCCATGGATGGAGGAGCCTGGTGGGCTACAGTCCATGGGGTCGCTAAGAGTCGGAGACGACTGAGCGACTTCACTCTCACTTTTCATTTTCATGCATTGGAGAAGGAAATGCAACCCACTCCAGTGTTCTTGCCTGGAGAATCCCAGGGACGTGGGAGCCTGGTGGGCTGCCATCTATGGAGTCGCACAGAGTCGGACACGACTGAAACGACTTAGCAGCAGCAGCAGCAGCAGGTTGATCATAGCTCTTCTTCCTAGAAGTAAGAGTCTTTTAAATTCATGGCTACAATTACCATTGGCAGTGATTTTGGAGCCCAAGAAAATAAAGTATCTCACTGTTTCCATTGTTTGCCCATTTATTTGCCATGAAATGATGGGACCATATTCCATGATCTTAGTTTTCTGAACGTTGAGTTTTAAGCCAACATTTTCATTCTGCTCTTTCAATTTCATTAAGAGGGTCTTTAGTTCTTTTCTTTCTGCAATAAGGGTGGTGTCTGCCTATCTGAGGTTACTGATATTTCTCCTGGCAATCTTGATTCCAGCTTGTTTTATCCACCCCGGCATTTCAAGTAAGGTACTCTGCATATAAGTTAAATAAGCAGAGTGTCAATATACAGCCTTCATGTTCTCGTTTCCTGATTTGAATCCAGTCTGCTTTTCCACATCAACTTATAACTGTTGCCTCTTGACCTTCATATAAATTTCTTAGGAGGCAGATCATATGGTATGGTATTCCCATCTCTTGAATAATTTTCCACAGTTTTTTGTGATCCACACAGTCAAAGACTTTGGGATACTCAATAAAGCAGTTCAGTTCAGTTCCACAGTCATATCAGACTCTTTGTGATCCCATGGGCTGAAGTAAGCCTGGCTTCCCTGTGCATTAGCAACTCCCTGAGTTTACTCAAACTTATGTCCATTCAGTCAGTGATACCATCCAACCATCTCTGTGGTCCCCTTCTCTTCATGCCTTCAATCTTTTCTAGGATCAGGGTCTTTTCCAATGAGTCAGTTCTTCACATCAGGTGGCCAAATTATTGGAGCTTCAGCTTCACAAAGCTTCCCTTGTGGCTCAGACTGTAAAGCATCTGCCTACAATGCGGGAGACCCGGGTTCGATCCCTGAGTTGGGAAGTTCCCCTGGAGAAGGAAATGGCAACCCACTCCAGTATTCTTGCCTGGAAAATCCCATGGATGGAAAGCCCGGTAGACTACAGTCCATGGGGTCACAAACAGTCGGACACGACTGTGTGACTTCACTTCACTTCAGCTTCATCATCAGTCCTTCCAATGAACATTCAGGACTGATTTCCTTTAGGATGGACTGGTTGGATCTCCTTGCAGTCCAAAGGACTCTCAAGAGTCTTCTCCAACAAAAAGTTCAAAAACATCAAAATTCTTTGGCAGTCAGGTTTCTTCATAGTCCAACTCTCACATCCATACATGACTACTGGAAAAACCATAGCTTTGACTAGATGTACCTTTGTTGGCAGAGTTGGTCATAACTTTTGTTCCAAGGAGCAAGTATCTGTTAATATCATGGCTGCACTCAATATCTGCAGTGATTTTGGAGCACAAAAGTAAAGTCTGTCACTGTTTCCACTGTTTCCCCGTCTACTTGCAATGAAGTGATGGGACCAGATGCCATTATCTTAGTTTTCTGAATGTTGAGCTTTAACCCAACTTTTTCACTTTCCTTTTTACTTTCATCAAGAAGATCTTTAGTTCTTTTTCACTTTCTGCCTTAAGGATGGTTTTATCTGCATGTATGAGATTATACATATTTCTACCGGTAATCTTGAGGGCTTCCCTGGTGGCTCAGAGGTTAAAGCGTCTGCCTCTGATGCGGGAGACCCGGGTTCAATCCCTGGGTCGGGAAGATCCCCTGGAGAAGGAAATGGCAACCCACTCCAGTATTCTTGCCTGGAGAATCCCATGGGCGGAAAAGCCTAGTAGGTTACAGTCCACGGGGTCGCAAAGAGTCGGACACGACTGAGCGACTTCACCTCACCTCACCTCACCTCACCGGTAATCTTGATTCCAGCTTGTGCTTCATCCACTCCAGTGTTTCTCATGATGTACTCTGCATATAATTTAAATAAGCAGTGTGACAATATACAGCCTTGGCATACTCCTTTCCCTATTTGAAACCAGTCTGTTGTTCCATGCCCAGTTCTAACTGTTCCTTCCTGACCTGCATATGATTTCTCAGGAGGCAGGTCAGGTGGTCTGGTATTCATATCTCTTTAAGCATGTTCCACAGTTTGTTGTGTTCTACACAGTCAAAGGCTTTGGGATAGTCAATAAGGCAGAAATAGATATTTTTCTTGAATTGTCCTGCTTTTCTGATGATCCAGCAGAGGTTGGCAACTTGATCTCTGGTTCCTCTGCCTTTTCTAAATCCAGCTTTAACATCTGGAAGTCCAAGGTTCACATACAGAATACACAGAAAAACTAAACAAAAAAAGATCTCCATGACCAGGATAACCACGATGGTGTGATCACTCACCTAGAGCCAGACATCCTGGAATGCACTGTGGACCTTAGGAAGCATCATTGCGAACAAAACTAGTGGAGGTGGATAGAATTCCAGTTGAGTCTGGCTTGGAGAATTTTCAGCATTACTTTAGTAGTGTGTGAGAAGAGTGCAACTGTCCTGTAGTTTGAGCATTCTTTGGCATTGCCTTTCTTTGGGATTGGAATGAAAACTGACCTCTTCCAGTCCTGTGGCCAAGGCTGAGTTTTCCAAATTTGCTGGCATATTGACTGCAGAACTTTCACAGCATTGTCTTTTGGGATTTGTAATAGCTCAACTGGAGATTTTTGTATAGTTTTTCTATGTATTCTTTCCACCTTTTCTTAATATCTTTTACTTCTACTAGTTCTGTTCCATTACCGTACTTTATTGTGCCCAGCTTTATGAAATGTCCCCTTGGTATCTTTAATTTTCTTGAAGAGATCTCTAGTCTTTCCCATTTTATTGTTTTCCTTTATTTCTTTGCACTGATCACTGAGGAAGGCTTTCTTTCTCCCCTTGCTATTCTTTGGAACTCTGCATTCAAATGGGTGTATCTTTTCTCTTTTGCCTTAGCTTCTTTTCTTTTCTCTTCTATTCTTTTTTCTGGGGATGATATTGATCACTGCCTCCTATGCAAAGTTCTGAACCTCCGACCATAGTTCTTCAGGCACTCTGTCTATCAGATCTAATCCCTTGAATCTATTTGTCACTTCCACTGTATAATCTTTAGGGATTTGATTTAGGTCATACCTGAATGGTCTAGTGGTTTTCCCTACTTTCTTCAATTTCAGTCTGAATTTGGCAATAAGGTGTTCATGATGTGAGCCACAGTCAGCTTCTGGTCTTATTTTTGCTGACTGTAGAGCTTCTCCATCTTTGGCTGCAAAGAATGTAATCAATCTTATTTCAGTATTGGCCATCTGGTGATGTCCTTATGTAGAGTCTTCTCGTGTTGTTGGAAATGGGTATTCTCTATGACCAGTGTGTTTTCTTGGCAAAACTCTGTTAGCCTTTGACCAGCTTTGTTTTGATGGTCAAATTTGACTGTGAATCCAGGGTTTTCTTGACTTCTACTTTTCATTCCAGTCCCCTATATAGAAAGGACATCTTTGGGGGATGTTACTTCTAGAAGATCTTGTTGGTCTTCATGGATCCATTGAATTTCAGCTTATTCAACATTACCAGTCAGGGCATAACCTTGCATTACTGTGATATTGAATGGTTTGCCTTGGAAATGAACAGAGATCATTTTGTCATTTTTGAGATTGCATCCAAGTATTCTCTTCAAGAAAATTAGAGATACCAAGGGAACATTTCATGCAAAGATGGGCTCGATAAAGGACAGAAATGGTATGGACCTAACAGAAGCAGAAGATATTAAGAAGAGGTGGCAAGAATACATGGAAGAACTGTACAAAAAAGATCCTCACGACCCAGATAATCATGATGATGTGATCACTAATCTAGAGCCAGACATCTTGGAATGTGAAGTCAAGTGGGCCTTAGAAAGCATCACTAAGAACAAAGCTAGTGGAGGTGATGGAATTCCAGTTGAGCTGTTTCAAATCCTGAAAGATGATGCTGTGAAAGTGCTGCACTCAATCTGCCAGCAAATTTGGAAAACTCAGCAGTGGCCACAGGACTGGAAAAGGTCAGTTTTCATTCCAATTCCAAAGAAAGGCAATGCTGGATGGAGCCAAAGCAAAAACAATACCCAGTTGTGCATGTGACTGGTGATAGAAGCAAGATCTGACTGATAGGATAAAATAGCAAAATCCCCTGCAGATATACAAAAAGAAAGAGCCAAAGTAACCACAAGTTTCCAAGAGTTTGCATGTAGGGTTTAGCAAACATATTTCTCAAATATTTCCTTTGGCCTAAAATTCCTGCCTAAATCAGTTGAGTATAAAATGGAATCTGATGATCAGAAACCTATGTAGAATTATAGAAAAGTTACAAAGATACTACAGAGTTCTCATGTATTCTACACAGAATTTATCATGTGGCCTTATCTAGATCATGTAAATATTATCGATTATTATTTTTCAAAGTAATTTCCCACCTATTATTTTATTTCATTCTCACATCAATCCTGCTAATCTGATGATACAGCAATTATCATTTCTATTTTGTCTACAAAGAGTCTGAGGTTGAACTATTAAAGAACAGTCTCAGTTTGTTCAGTTCAGTTCAGTTGCTCAGTCGTGTCTGACTCTTTGCAACCCCATGAATTATAGCACGCCAGGCCTCCCTGTCCATCACCAACTCCCAGACTTCACTCAAACTCATGTCCATCGAGTCCATGATGCCATCCAGCCATCTCATCCTCGGTCGTCCCCTTCTCCTCCTGTCCCCAATCCCTCCCAGCATCAGTCTTTTCCAATGAGTCAGCTCTTCGCATGAGGTGGCCAAAGTACTGGAGTTTCGCTTTAGCATCATTCCTTCCAAAGAAATCCCAGGGCTGATCTCCTTCAGAATGGACTGGTTGGATCTCCTTGCAGTCCAAGGGACTCTCAAGAGTCTTCTCC
>SJYT01076106.1:17858-33644 GCA_006410635.1 Cephalophus harveyi
GCCTTCTTCACAGTCCAACTCTCACATCCATACATGACCACTGGAAAAACCATAGCCTTGACTAGACGGACCTTGGTCGGTAAAGTAATGTCTCTGCTTTTGAATATGTTACCTAGGTTGGTCATAACTTTCCTTCCCAGGAGTAGGCATCTTTTAATTTCATGGCTGCAGTCACCATCTGCAGTGATTTGGAGCCAAAATAAATAAATAAATAAATAAACATCACTAAAATATGAGTAGATATGAATCTAATTAAAAAAAAAACTATGGATTTTCAGTTAAATACTCATTATATTCACCTGTTTTTGAGATATTTTAATTATGTTGTTTATTTTTCTTATTTGTCCTTGCCAGAAAATATATGCTTTTCCATGAGGTCACTTGGAATAAATTCGTGATGCAGTAATGGTTAAGGGCTCTTCAACTTTCAATTAATTTTTTAAATCACAATAACGCACTCAAAATCTAGTAAATCATTGGATAAGTTGAGTAATGGGATGGGGTGTGGGACTTCTGCTTTTATACTGTTCTATTTTATGCCTTTCAGTGTATTCTTATTTTTAAAATTTCTTCTTTGCAATACAAAATTGAATATATTTTCACATAATGTTTACTATCTTTTATTTACATAATATTCTCACGTAAAATTTAGTTGTTATTTCCAACCACCAACTGTATGAGATGGTTTTGATCACTTAACATGGCTTGCAGTGCTCATAATGAAATTCCCTTCTAGCCTAATTAATGTTTCTACAGTCTTCATTTTTGTGATTTATTTTAAAACAGTTTTGTTTTTTATAAATAAAAATCACTCTTTTTAGTATATCTGCAATATTATCTCTCTTCTCAGTTCACTTACTCTTTTCATTTACTCCTTTATTTACTCCTTTGTTTTCCATCTAAAATGATTTGTATTTACTTATCACATAGAAATTTAAAAAAAAGAATAAAGCTTTGTGTGAATGATAGGGAATGGAGCATTACAAGTATATGTACGTTTGAAATTTTATTCAAGTCTCAAGACTGGATAAACTCGTGCTATGGTGTAATTTTCCTTTTAAAGGTTAACTTTAAGAATAACAGACTTCTGTTTGCAATTTCTCACAGAAATCCTTTTAGAGAATTTTGCCCATCACTGCTTTGAACACTCTGGTTCAATGTCCAGTTTTATTATCCCAGTTCTGTTTGTGCAGTGTGTAGTGTAAAAGCCTCCATCAATAAACATTATAAGAATGAAATTTACATTAATCAGTAGGCACTTAAGATCAAACTAAGCTGGATCATCTAACACTTTTATTTAATATTAAAGAGTCCTTGTATATCCTTTTCAGTGGAATTGCAAATTAAACTTGTGCAATGATTTTGTTGATACTCATAAAATAGCTTTAGACTGAGATTTTAAAAATGTTTTACAAATACTGATCCTTTTAACACTTCAACTGATAAGGATTATGAATAGTAGTTAAGTGGGACTAAGAGATCATCCATTGGTGCTCTAAATTGCCAGAACATGGAGCCATCATAAGGAGTAGATTTTCTGTGCTTGTCACTCTCTAGTACTCACTTTAATCATGGGATGCAAGACATTCAATAAATGCAAGCCACAAGTCTGTGATTCTAATTCAAAAACAACTTTGAGAAATCAAAAGTTTCACAAAAGAAAAGTAGGTAATATAAAGAGATAAGTAATGAATTATCCTCTCAAAGATACAGGAGTGCACTGTTGTGGATTATGTTGAAAAATGTTTGTTTTGTAGAACATTTAACCAATCATTTAACCAAAAAAAGTCTTCAGAATTCACATTGTTTTATACTATTGTATAATTATCATAAAAAGGAGGTGAGTTATTTTCCTTACCACTTCACAGAAAGGAAGTTATTCAAAGACATGAAATATCTTCCCCATTCTCTCTGTTAATTAGCAGTGGATCTAAGACTGAAAATCAGAACTGTTGATCTCAAGATGTGGGCTCTTTAACACTATCATTCTGGCTTTCTATGGGAATATCTATCCTTTATTGATTTTTTTACAAATCCCAAGCACACAATATTTTTATGTTTTCTATGCTCTCAAACTTGATAGCTTTAAGAGACAAAAGGAATCACAACTCCATTGTCAGAACATTCCAGAATACAAAATTTAATGTGTATAATAGAATAGTAATGAATCATATATGTAGACATTCTCCCACAATATTATATAATAGAGCAAAGCAAATAACTAATGACTACCAAGTAAACAATACTGGTGTCATTAGACATAATGCACTAAAAATTCATCACTCATACATATTGAAGGAATATCCACTATGCCAAAAGACTCTGGCACTCATACTTGACACATAATTCTGTGCTTCATAATCTGAGTTTGTCCATTTAAGGTGTAATAAGCATCAGAAGTTTAGCAAAAGGCAAGAAAACTAGATAATGAAAATGGTAAAAAGTGAGTTTATTGCAAAACTAGAAGGAAATTAATTATCTATGTTTAGAAACACTGAATCATAGATTGTTTGGGAAACTTTTGATAAAAAGGCAAAGAAATGTACTTGCTTTAATAAGATTTCTAGGCATTTCCATATGATAACATAACTTAATTGTGAATATTCTTGTGTTATGCAGAATTAGAAGACCACCCCTCAAAGTTTCTCTCCTCATGATTATAAGTACCTTATAGCACTTGGGTCTGTAGAGATGTTGATTTGACTCCCATGATTATACTATGTTATACAGTACTTTTTGTTGTTCAGTCATGAAGTTGTGTCCTACTCTTTGCAACCCCATGGTCTGCTGTATGCCAGGTTCCTCTAACCTCCACTATCTTCCAGAGTTTGTTCAAATTCATGTCCATTGCACCAGTAATGCTATCTAACCTCTTCATCTTCTGCTGGCCCTTTCTCCTTTTACCTTCAATCTTTCCCAGATTATATAGTATAGCCATAAAATAGGAAGGTTATCTAGATATATTTTGTCAAGTGAAGTGAGTGAAAGTCACTTAGTCATGTACAACTCTTTGCGACCCCATGGACTATACAGTCCATGGAATTCTCCAGGCCATAATCCTGGAATGGGTAGCCTTTCCCTTCTCCAGGGGATCTGCCCAATCCATGGATCAAACCCAGGTCTCCCATATTGCAGGCAGATTCTTTACCAGCTGAGCCACAAGGGAAGCTCAGATATATTCTAATCTCATAAAATGGAAACTTTTCTCCAGCTGGTTGAAAAATAGAAAGCCAGTATGATCTGGAAGAAAACAAATATTCATATGTCAACTGGCTGTTTGGTCACATGGAGTCATGGAAATATATCCTCTTCCAAATGTTAATGTTAAAATGAGAAAAGCTATATTCCAGTGGTATTGTGGGTTTGAAAATAGACTTGTCTAACTAATGTAGTTTTACCTGATAGAAAAGCTGAGAAATTTTCTGGAAAGAATTTGACAAAAAAGAGATCATGAATGAAGAACTTGCATTGTCAATAAAAGAGATTGTTCTGAACTCCAGTGAGGAAAACTTTTTCTTTTCTCTTTTGTTTCTTTCTTTCTTTTCTTTCAACCATGCTAGGGGGCATGCAGAATTTAGTTTACCAGACTTGGACTGCATCCATGCCCCCTGCATTGTGAACACAGAGGTTTAACCACTGGATCACCAGGGAAGTCCTGGGAAAACCTTCTTGAGAGTTATACATGCTGTTATTTCTCAGAGTGATACAACAATTATTCGGTGTAGTAAAGTAAATGCTCTCAAGGACCCAGCTTCTCACATTTACCCACCCATCATCTACAGTACAGGAAAGAGATTCTGTAAGAAGGATAGCAGGAGGGCTGTGTAAGGTTATGTGGGTTTATTGGAAATAGCCTACAGAGTTACCATTTATATTTCAGTCTGTTAAATAGTTTAAATTTTACATAAATTCTACACTAAGGTTACTTTTGTAATTATGCAAAGGAATGAACACTTACAATAACTGCTTGATTTTCAATCTTAGGAAAAGCAAAATGTCATGTTACAATGATTAGTAATTCTCAACTTTTACGTAGTGAATAGAGCATCACTGATTCAGTATTAGCGATCAATAGGCAAATGAAACAAAACAGCTGCTCTCTCAACATTTAACTCAGTATTGGTAAAATTACAGGTGAGATGGCTATTTGAATTGGCATTGATTGCAAATTACATTTGTAATCGAGTTCAAGAGATGCTTGATGTATGTTGATATTACACTAAATTAGTTTTTAAAAAGTCAACAAAATAACTATAAAACTTCCATTCTGAAAGATGGAATGAAAATGAAAATCTTCATTCCATCAAAATGAAAATTAGTTTTTAAAAAGTCAACAAAATAACTATAAAACTTCCATTCTGAAAGATGGAATGAAAATGAAAATCTTCATTCCATCAAAATGAAGTGTTGGAGATTTGGAAAGAGGAATTAAAACTTAGATCTCAGTGAATTTATTTAACTAATTATCCCTCCTCTGAAATTGAAATCGTTTTCTTCATTGATGGATTCCAGTTCCAGGGGTTTTGTTTATTTGCATATTTTGCCTTGTTTTGTTGCTGGGTTTACATAGAATCCAGGGAAAATGATAGAACTTGTTAGGATGTTCTGTGACAAGCCAGCATGAAGTCTTTTTAGCCAGAACTGCAATCTGAGCTTTCACATCTTTGTATATAATTCTATTGAATATTGATGAGATATTCTCCAAAAAGATATAGTTTTAGTTCATCTGTCAGAAAACAAAGAACAATAAAATATTGTTAGGATACCACTTGCCATTTCATGTACAATGATACCTGTGCTTTTAAAGAAAGAACAATAAGTTGCCTAATGAAAATATTCCTGATATAAGGTAGAGTAAACCAGTGTTGCATATTCAATTGATAAAACACTCTTAATGAAGTTGAAAGAATATGATGAAATTGAAGATGAAAATGGATTAGTTGCTAAAAAGCTCTAACAAGATACTTGCCTAGTTAAACTTTCAAGGTCTAGCAAATAAATTCCTTACAACTTCCAACATCTAAGCATATAAATATATTTTAGTCATGGTCTGTATATTTTCACACTGGACTGAAACCTTCCTTTGTAGCCAGGCTACTGTATCCTTTGTAGCTAAAGTTGTTTTGGAAAAAATTATCTCTAACTGGGGAAGTCTTCTCAAACTGTATAGTGATTGAGGATCCTGTTTTACTGAGAAGCCTTGCCATTTTACAATGCTTTCATTGTGTTTATCAACCTCAATCCTCTGATTTACTCAGACACACTAAGACTTGATCATTACGTTTCGGTTATTAACACTCAACTGGCAAAATGTGCTATTGTTTAGTTTAGTTGTGTCTTACTTTTTTGTGACCCCATGGACTGTAATCCTTCAGGATCCTCTGTTCATGTGATTTTCCAGGCAAGAATACTGGAGTGAGCTGCAATTTCCTTCCCTAGGGGATCTTCCTGACCCAAGCGTCAAACTCACGTCTTGTGCATTGCAGGTGGATTCTTTACTGATGAGCTACCAAGGAAGCCTGGCAAAATGTGTACAAGTCCCCAGAATACCTTGACCAAAATTATTGCTGCTGGTCCTTCTTAATCTCAGATCCACTCTTTTTGCAACTCGTGAACTTTCCCCCTTTGAGATAATCACAGGATGCCCAATGCATTTGGTTCCTGCTTCTTTTGACCCACAGGTGATAAAGGTGAGATACTCCAATATTGCAAAAGTCTAATTGCTTCTATTAAAAATAACTTTGCTTTCATAGAGTAATCTTTCTGTTGTATGCTCTCGAGAGATAAAGACCTTAGTCATCACTGTTTGCAATTTGGAGGTTTTTTCTAGTTAAAATAAAAAGCCTCCAGAGGAACTCTCTTTAACCTCACTAGAAATGCTCCTCTCGGGTACTGCTAATCAATCCTTGTAACGTTAAACTCCAAGGAATAGACTCTTGTATTTACATGATACACCTGAATAAAGCACAGAACCCTGACTGGACTTGCCCATTATCCAGTGACCTGAAAGTAAAGATTTCCCAGAGTTGAAGTAGATGACATTTGATGAGACAGCTCTCCCAATATATCCCAAATAGGCTGTTGGAAGTTTGTCACCAAAACTTTGATGATGACATAACAATTCAGACTGTCTCAGTGTCTAGGATCTTAATAACAGATGAACTTTAGATAAAGAGGACCTGAGAGTTTTCCCTCTTACCCCTCCTTATTTTTCAAATGTGGCCTTAACAGGTTTCCTTCCTATGTGAGACACTACATTCAGGAAAGGTCTTTCCTGACATTGACATTCCTGTCGACCAGTGATGCTTCAGAGAAAGGAGAAATGTAGTGTAATAAACAGAAACCCCAATTAAATATAATTGAGAGACAAGAAAAAGGAGATCCTATGCCCTGTGAGGATAACAGTGCTCAGTAGGAAAAAGACAGTCTTTTCCTGGCAAGGACTTATCCAACAAAAAGGCATGGACTCTGTGTTTGCTATGTCCCTCTTAATTTCCTTTACCCCTCTATGTGGGAACTTGCATGTGCCTCATCATGGTTGCAGACCCCAAATTGCAATTCTGTGTTGATCCAAAGTAAATCTGTCATTTCTAGAGAAATATCTGGCAGTTGGTTTCAAGTCAATATACTGAATTTTGTATTTTCTTACATATTTAACATTTATATTTGAGGCAGAAAAACATGAAGACTTCCAATTTTCCTCAAAATATTGTTCTTTTAAAATTGTGTTTAAATTGAACAAAAGAGCCATAATTAACTGAATACATTACTTTAATATGAATCATAAGCATATTGAATGAATGTTAATATTTGGTCATAATTAATAAATATTTATATCTTTCTAGTACTTATCCATAGAAAAAGCAAAATGTGCAATGGTGTCAATATCAGATTATATAAACTATAGAAAAAAAAATATGACTTTTTATGGATATGCTGTGTTATCTCAAAGCTAAAATTATATTCTACAATATCTGAGTTCTTGCATCTCTTCACACATACTTTTATAAAAATTTTACAGAGAAAGATTATGGGGCTATTTTCAACAAAGATCCCAAGCTCCCTAGGATTTTGAGAAAGCAACTCCAGTGACAGGCTTTACCAATAATGGCTATAGCAAAATAATAATAATAATAATAAAGTTTTTTTTTTTCATTAACTTTCAAATAACATTGTATCATCATATATGTGTTCATTTTTGAAAGTGAAAGTGAAAGTCTTGCAGTCACGTACGATTCTTTGTGACCCCATGGACTATACAGTCCATGGAATTCTCCAAGAATTCCATGGAGTGGGTAGACTTTCCCTTCTGGAAATACTGGAGTGGGTAGACTTTCCCTTCTCCAGGGGATCTTCCCAACCCAGGGATCGAACCCAGGTCTCCAGCATTGCAGGAGGATTCTTTCACAGATGAGCCACACTTTAGACCCAATCTAAAGACCCACTATGATGCTAAACACTTCTGGCAGAATTACTTATTAGAAGAGCAATGCAAGCAAAGGATACAAAGGCTTGAGACAAATAGAAATATAATTTCTCTCAGTTTTTTTTTTTTTTTTAATTCCATGACGTGCTTGCATGTATGCTTAGTTTCTCAGTTTTTTTCCGACTTTTTGCGACTCCGTGGACTGAAGCCCTCCAGGCTTTTCTGTCCATGGAATTCTCCAGGCAAGAACACTGGGGTGGGTAACCATTCCCTTCTCCAGGGGATCTTCCAGACCCAGGGATTGCCTTTTGCATTGCAGGCAGATTTTTTTACTGTCTGAGCCACCAGGGAAGTCTAAATTAACATATATATATATATATATATATATATATACACACTTTGACAAGCTGAATTGAATGCTTCCTTATAGTCATTTGAATTTATTTCTCTACTTTCCATCTACTAGTGCTGACAAATTCCTCAAAACTCAGTAGTATACAGCAGTAGTATTTCTTATACTCTTTATACATTTGTGGGTTCGTAAGGGTGGCTCTACTCAAATCTTTTCTCATTTTTTTGGCAGAAGCAGCTACACAAGGCATGTTATTCTTGATGTGATGACAGAAGGACAAGAGAGCCAGCATATGTCAAGCCTATACTGAAATCACATCCACTAACATCTCATTGGCCAAATTATGTCCTATAGCCAAGCCCAGCCTCAGTGGAATACAGAAGCAGGCTATGTTCACAGTAGGAGGAAGAGGTAAGCTAATGTTCACTAATAAATATTCAAACTATCTTGGTCACTAAGCCAGTTATACAAACTATTTGAAATTATGTAATTTGATTTTGTTGTGCAAATCAAACACATGTAACACTGGAAAGAGTTGTTTTAAGAAAAAAATGCAATGTTTTAAGCTTACTCAATAAAGACAAATAGAAAAAAAATCTGTTGACTGAAGTATGGCTGATTTTGTTGTAAAATATGAGAGGCTGGAGATAAAGAAACAAAATTCTCAATGACTGTTCCCCCTCAGATTGCTTTGCAATAATCTTTTATTTCTTACACCATTAAAAAAATTAATTTATAAATGATGAGTGACACTAGTTAATGTAAAATCATGTAGTATTCCAACTGGGGACTTAACAGCCCTAGAATGGCCTTCAGTTCAGTTCAGTTCAGTTCAGATCAGTCGCTCAGTCATGTCTGACTCTGTGACCCCATGAATCGCAGCACGCCAGGCCTCCCTGCCCATCAAAACTCCCAGAGTTCACTCTGACTCACATCCACCGAATCAGTTATGCCATCCAGCCATCTCATCCTCTGTCGTCACCTTTTCCTCCTGCCCCCAATCCCCCCCAGCATCAGAGTCTTTTCCAATGAGTCAACTCTTTGCATGAGGGGGCCAAAATACTGGAGTTTCAGTTTTAGCATCATTTCTTCCAAAAAACACCCAGGGCTGATCTCCTTTAGAATGGACTGGTTGGATCTCTCTGCAGTCCAAGGGACTCTCAAGAGTCTTCTCAAACACCACATTGCAAAAGCATCAATTCTTCGGCACTCAGCTTTCTTCACAGTCCAACTCTCACATCCATACATGACCACAGGAAAAACCATAGCCTTGACTAGACGGAACTTTGTTGGCAAAATAATGCCCTTAGCATTACATCAAACAGTATTTTTGTGTTTGGGTATATCTGTGTTTGTTTAAATTTAAAATAAAATATGTATTTATGTATTGAGAGTTGTGATTTTCTAGAATAACTTTTTAATAAAAATTATCTCCCTTGACCATATCAGAGATAAAAACCTCCTGGTATGAAAAAGGGAGATTCAATTGTTCAAAGGAAAAAATAGACTTTAGCATAAGTTTACACCTTTAGCTAAGTACCAACTTTTCAGAAACTCACTTGACCCCTCTGCTCTTAGGACAAGATGATTAAATTAGAATAGCAGTTGTAGGTGAATAGAATCTCCAATGAGATCTGTACCACTTTGATCTCTTTATTACTCTGGAAACGTTGGCAAAACAGCCTTTTCTAAATGTCTTCTTTCACTAGATAACCTTCTAATCAGTATGCTCAAACAAAGGCACTGTTAAAAGGAGCCTGGTGAGCTGCAGTTTATGGAGTCCCAAAGATCTGGACACAGCTGAGCCACTAACACACACACACACACCCTGACTCAAGAAACCTTCACTTACAACTGAAACTTGAGACAAGATTCTCAACTGCTTGAATCTCTTTTGCTTACTTCTCCTGAGCTCACTGAGAAAAAAGTCTTAGCCCGGGGAAAGCTACTCTAAGAAGAGCATGCATGTTTTATGTTTCAAAGTAAATTTAAATTTTAAAAATTAATTTTTCTAGATGTATATTCTTGGCTTTATTTTTTTTTAACATTTTCCCATAGAACATATCCCGTAAGTCCTCTAGTTTGCTTTTCTCTATATTAAATAACTGAGGGCTTCCCTGGTGGCTCAGACAGTAAAGTGTCTGCCTGCAATGCAGGAGACCTGGGTTCAATCCCTGGGTTGGGAAGATCTCCTGGAGAAGGAAATGGCAACCCACTCCAGTACTCTTGTCTGGAAAATTCCATGGACGGAGGAATCTGGTAGGTTATGGTCCATGGGCTTGCAAACAGTCAGACACGATTGAGTGACTTCACTTATACAACTGACAGGCTTGGTTAGGGTCATCTTCTGCATGTTTTCAATGGCTTCTTGCTCTTTTTTAAAGAATGTGACAGCCTCAGTTTTCTTTGTGTGTCTAAGTTGCTTTAGTAGAACTGATTCTTTTGAACAAAAACTGCAGTCTCTTTTCACAAGTTTTCATTCCATTATTTAATATTGAATTAAATATATGGTTAGTGTTTTTTCACCAGGTAACTTGTGTTTTCCTAGGAAGCCAAGAATTATGCATCAAATCATTTCAGATTTGTCAGTTTCTCTTCTTTGCTGATAGATAATATAATTTCATTGTTGGCGAATAACTTCTTATACACTGTCAGCTTCATCACTTTGAATGCAATCACACTCTTAATATGCAAGTTTCATCTAGAAATTTTCTATTCCATTTTCCTGACATTGCTGATGAAATGCTTTGTAAACATGCAAGCTTTACCACTGAAATAGATCTTCTATTATAAAGAAAGGCCCAGATATCATGATGGAATTGAATATTTATGTTTACAAGTCTACTGCCTTCTGTTGTCATAAAACCTGGGATGAGGAAAGGATATTTACAATAAAAAGCACTTATTGACTGATTCATATACACATATATGCTCTTTATCCTAAAATGAGTCTTTCCTAATGATTCCAAATAACTACCACAATACAAAGGTGGGGGGAGGGGGGTGAAAAGTCTTTGATAGGATTCCCTTTACTCTCTTACTGTAGTAAAGTTTTACTACCTTATTATTTCCAAGAAATGGTGAGACAGAAAAGAATGGTGTTCATCTTTTTGCCCTATTGGAAATCACTTTTATTTATTTTTTTATAAGATATTTTTCAGATGTCAACATGTGCTACTAAAATTATTTTAGAAATTGATGGCAATTCTAATTTGAAGCTGAATTCCTTAGAAAATTGTGGGTGAAGTGGACCAATGAAATAGAGTAGTCTTTATAGATTGAATTTTCTAAACTTATTGATCATTGGCTTTTCTTATCCACACAATTTGGTGGGATAACCACTTACAAATATAGCCAGGCAGTTATATCAAATATTTAGTTTGACCAAAAATCAATTCACTAAATTTTATTATACAAACAATGCTTCATGGGATTTACATTCAAAAGTAGATCCTGCCCCCAATCCCTCCCAGCATCAGAGTCTTTTCCAATGAGTCAACTCTTCACATGAGGGGGCCAAAGTACTGGAGTTTCAGCTTTAGCATCATTCCCTCCAAAGAAATCCCAGGGCAGATCTCCTTCAGAATAGACTGGTTGGATCTCCTTGCAGTCCAAGGGACTCTCAAGAGTCTTCTCCAACACCACAGTTCAAAAGCATCAATTCTTCAGTGCTCAGCTTTCTTCACAGTCCAACTCTCACATCCATACATGACTGCTGGAAAAACCATAGCCTTGACTAGACAGACCTTTGTTGGCAAAGCAATGTCTCTGCTTTTGAATATGCTATCTAGGTTGGTCACAACTTTCCTTCCAAGGAGTAAGCGTCTTTTAATTTCATGGCTGCAATCACCATCTGCAGTGATTTTGGAACCCCCCAAAATAAAGTGTGACACTGTTTCCACTGTTTCCCCATCTATTTCCCATGAAGTGATGGGACCAGATGCCACGATCTTCGTTTTCTGAATGTTGAGCTTTAAGCCAACTTTTTAACTCTCCTCTTTCACTTTCATCAAGAGGCTTTTTAGTTTCTCTTCACTTTCTGCCATAAGGGTGGTGTCATCTGCATATCTGAGGTTACTGATATTTTTCCCAGCAATCTTGATTCCAGCTTGCAAACTTTAAGTCAAACAAATTAAATATTCTAATAAATAATGGAAAAGGAGTGTGCAACAGTGTAACACAACCCATGGGCCAGACATCAACCAGGATGTTAATCCAGATTCTGTTACAAACTATCTGTATGAACTTTAGGATATGCTTTCTTCTTTGATTTTTCCATGGGAATAAGATCTTAAAAGAGTTAAACTACCAGGTCTCTTTCAGATATAAGAGCCTAGGAGTCTACTTGGCAGAAAATATACTCAAGCATTCTTTCCAGGGGGAATAAAAGCCTTACTTAAAAAAAAATAATAATAACGATAATAAGCACTTTAGAAAAATAGCTGCTCAACATTTTCCTTTTTTTGGTAAAAAATTTTAAAAAAGACTCCTTATTTAATGTTAAAAAAAATTAGCCAACTGTATATATGCATGTATGTGTACTAAGTTGCTTCACTCATTTCTGACTCTTTGCAACACTTTGGACTGAAGCCCACCAGGTTCCTCTGTCTATGGGATTCTCCAAGCAAGAATACTAGAATGAGTTGCCATGCCTTTCTCTTGGGGTGGAGGAGGGGAGGGTTCTTCCCAACTGGGGATCAAACCCATGTTTCATATATCCCCTGTATTGGCAATTGGGTTCTTTACCTCTAGTGTCACCTGGGAAGCCCCAACAAAATATATATATATATTACACACTAAAAATGGGAGATTTTTAAAAATTAAAGTATAGAAGACTACTAATTATTCCAGGTATTAATCTTGGAGTTCAACTGTTTGGTTCTGTAAAATTGTATTGGCCCATGAATATTAACTGCAGCTGCCATGTGACAGCAGGGGACAGTCTAATACTGTCTTGCTTTATGTCTGTTCCCTATGGATTTGGGAAACAAGTTCATTTTTTAATTTGGTTGTGAAAATTAATATTTAAATGTGATGAGGCTTCAGATATGATAGCATTATCAAAAAGAATGTACTGGTTCAAAGAGCCATAATAATATTTTGTCAACCATCATTATAGTGAAACCTCAACCATCTTCACTAAGGTCATCTTTGGAAAAATATGACATTCAAAACTTCCATGAATTATAGGAAAATAAGATATATATATATATAAATATCTGTGTAGTAGTAGTGAAGTCGCTCAGTCGTGTCCGACTCTTTGCGACCCCGTGGACTGTAGTCTACCAGGCTCCTCTGTCCATGGGATTTTCCAGGCATTAGTCCTGGAGTGGGTTGCCATTTCCTTCTCCAGGGGATCTTCCCAACCCAGGGCTCGAACCTGGGTCTCCCGCATTGTAGACAGATGCTTTACCATCTGAGCCACCAGGGAAGCCAAATATATGCGTGCATATGTTCAATTTAAAGATGAATACATTAATTTGTCTACAGGTCGATATGTTTTAAAGAGGTCATATAAGCAAATTTACTCTCCAGTTCAATTCAGTTCAGTTGCTCAGTCTTGTCCAACTCTTTGCTCCCTATCCATCACCAACTCCCAGACCTTGCTCAAACTCATGTCCATTAGGTCGGTGATGCCATCCAACCATCTCATCTTCTGTCCCCCTCTTCTCTTCCTGCCTTCAGTCTTTCCTAGCATCAGGGTCTATTCCAATTAGTCAGTTTTTTAAATCAGGTGGCCAAAGTATTGGAGCTTCAGCTTCAGCATCAGTCCTTCCAATAAATTTCAGGACTGATTCTTTAAAAAAAAAAAAAAATTCAGTTTTATTTATTTATTTATTTACTTTACAATACTTTATTGGTTTTGCCATACATGGACATGAATCTGCCATGGGTGTACATGTGTTCCCCATCCTGAACCCCTCTCCCACCTGCCTCCCCATCCCATCCCTCTGGGTCATCCCAGTGCACTAGCCCCGAGCACCCTATATCATGCATCAAACCTGGACTGGCGATTTGTTTCACATGTGATAATTTACATGTTTCAATGCCATTCTCCCATATCATCCTGTCTTCACCCTCTCCCACAGAGTCCAAAAGACTGTTTTATTTATCTGTGTCTCTTTTGCTGTCTCGCATACAGGGTTATCATTACCGTCTTTCTAAATTCCATATATATGTGTTAGTATACTGCATTGGTGTTTTTCTTTCTGGCTTACTTCACTCTGTATAATAGGTTCCAGTTTCATCCACCTCATTAGAACTGATTCAAATGTATTCTTTTAATGGATGAGTAAAATTCTACTGTATATATGTACCACAGCTTTCTTATCCATTTGTCTGCTGATGGACATCTAAGTTGCTTCCATGTCCTGGCTATTACAAACAGTGCTGCGATGAACATTGGGGTGAAATGTCTCTTTCAATTCTGGTTTCCTTTGTGTGTATGCCCAGTAGTGGGATTGCTGGGTCATATGGCAGTTTTATTTCCAGTTTTTGAAGGAATCTCCACACTGTTCTCCATAGTGGCTGTACTAGTTTGCATTTCCACCAACATTGTAAGAGGGTTCCCTTTTCCTCACATCCTCTCCAGCATTTATTGCTTGTAGACTTTTGGATAGAAGCCATTCTGACTGGCATGAAATGGAACCTCATTGTGGTTTTTGATTTGCATTTCTCTGATAATGATGATGTTAAGAATTTTTTCATATGTTTGTTGTGAGCTGTATGTCTTCTTTGGAGAAATGTCTGTTTAGTTCTTTGGCCCACTTTTTGATTGGGTCATTTATTTTTCTGGAGTTGAGCTGCAGGAGTTGCTTGTATATTTTTGAGATTAATTCTTTGTCTGTTGCTTCATTTGCTATTATTTTCTCACATTCTGAAAACTGTCTTTTCACTTTGCTTATAGTTTCCTTTGTTGTGCAGAAGCTTTTGATTTTAATTAGGTCCCATTTGTTTATTTTTGTTTTAATTTCCAATATTCTGGGAGGTGAGTCATAGAGGATCCTGCTTGGTTTATGTCGGAGAGTGTTTTGCCTATGTTTTCCTCTAGAAGTTTTATAGTTTCTGGTCTTACGTTTAGATCTTTAATCCATTTTGAATTTATTTTTGTGTATGTTGTTAGAAAATGATTTTAATTTCCAATATTCTGGGAGGTGAGTCATAGAGGATCCTGCTTGGTTTATGTCGGAGAGTGTTTTGCCTATGTTTTCCTCTAGAAGTTTTATAGTTTCTGGTCTTACGTTTAGATCTTTAATCCATTTTGAATTTATTTTTGTGTATGTTGTTAGAAAATGACCTAGTTTCATTCTTTTACAAGTGGTTGATCAATTTTCCCAGCACCACTTGTTAAAGAGATTGTCTGTTCCCCATTGCATATTCTTGCTTCCTTTGTCAGAGATAAGGTGTCCATAGGTGCATGGATTTATCTTTGGGCTTTCAATTTCGTTCCATTGAATTACATTTCTCTCTTTGTGCCAGTACCATACTGTCTTGATGACTGTTGCTTTGTAGTATAGTCTGAAGTCAGGCCGGTTGATTCCTCCAGTTCCATTCTTCTTTCTCAAGATTGCTTTGGCTATTACAGGTTTTTTGTCTTTCCATACAAATTGTGAAATTATTTGTTCTAGTTCTCTGAAAAGTACTGTTGGTAGTTTGATAGGGATTGCATTGAATCTATAGATTGCTCTGGGTATTATACTCATTTTCACTATATTGATTCTTCTGATCCATGAACACGGCATATTTCTCCATCTATTTGTGTCCTCTTTGATTTCTTTCACCAGTGTTTTATAGTTTTCTCTATATAGGTCTTTTCTTTCTTTAGGTAGATATATTTCTAAGTATTTTATTCTTTTCATTGCAATGGTGAATGGAATTGTTTCCTTAATTTCTCTGTTTTCTAATTGTTAGTGTATAGGAATGCAAGGGATTTCTGTATGTTGATTTTATATCCTGCAAATTTACTATATTCATTGATTCAGTTTAGCTCAGTCACTCAGTCGTGTCC
>SJYT01076106.1:38554-55182 GCA_006410635.1 Cephalophus harveyi
TTTTTGCTTTGGCTCCATCCCTTCATTCTTTCTGGAGTTATTTCTTCACTGATCTCCAGTAGCATATTGAGTACCTACTGACCTGGGGAGTTCCTCTTTCAGTATCCTATCATTTTGCCTTTTCATACTGTTCATGGGGTTCTCAAGGCAAGAGTACTGAAGTGGTTTGCCATTCCCTTCTCCAGTAGACCACATTCTGTCATACTTCTCCACCATGACCCGCCCTTCTTGGGTGGCCCCACACGGCATGGCATGGTTTCATTGAGTTAGACAAGGCTGTGGTCTGTATGATTAGATTGACTAATTTTCTATGATTATGGTTTCAGTGTGTCTGCCCTCTGATGCCCGCTCACAACACCTACCATCTTACTTGGGTTTTTCTTACTTTGGACGTGGGATATCTCTTCATGGCTGCTCTAGCAAAGCACAGCTGCTGCTCTTTACCTTGGACAAGGGGTATCTCCTCACAGCCACTACTCATGACCTTGAACATGGAGTGGCTCCTCTAGGCCCTCCTGCACCCATGTACCCACTGCTCCTTGGATTGGGGTTGCTCCTCTCGGCTGCCACCCCTGGCCTTGGGCATGGGTAGCTCCTCCTGGCTGTAGCCCCTGGCCTCGGATGTGGGGTTGCTCCTCCTGGCCACCACTCCTGATCTCAGACGTGGAGTAGCTCCTCTTGGCCATGCTTCTGAGCTGTCCATCGCAGCCGTTGCTCTTCTGTTATTATTGGGATCATATTAAAATGCAGACTTTGATTCAATAGATCTACTCTGAAGCTTTTACAATTGAATTTATGCAAACCCTCAGGGGCAGCTACTGCTGCTGCATCATAGACATGCTTTGATATAAAAGGAAGATACATCATCTCTAAGCTTGGACTTTATAAATACCCTGTGCCCCAAATTTCCACACCTCCTTCTTATTTCTCTCATCTGAAAATGACCATTGAAGCCACATGTCTTAAGATCAGTTCAGTTCAGTTGCTCAGTAGTATCTGACTCTTTGAGACCCAATGGAAGGAAGCATGCCAGCCTTCCCTGCCCATCACCAACTCCTGGAGCTTGCTCAAATTCATGTCCATTGAGTCAGTGATGCCATCCAACCATCTCATCCTCTATTGTTCTCTTCTCCTCCTGCCTTTAATCTTTCCCAGCATCATGGTCTTTTCCAATGAGTCAGTTATTTGAATCAGGTGGCCAAAGTATTGGAGCTTCAGATTCAGTATCAGTCTTTCCAATGTATATTCAGGACTGATTTCCTTTAAGATAGACTGGTTTGATCTCCTTGCCGCAGTATGTTAAGGCTATATGTTGTCACCCTGTTTACTTAATTTATATACTGAGTGTATCATGAGAAATGTCAGGCTGGATGAATTACAGATTGGAATCTGGAATCAAGATTGCTGGGAGAAATACCAATAACGTTGGATATTCCCCTTATAGAAGAAAGCAAAGAGGAACTGAAGAGCCTCTTGATGAAGATGAAGTAGGAGAGTAAAAAAGCCAGCTTAGAACTCAATATTAAAAAAAATAAGATCATGGCATCTGGTCCCATCACTTCAGGGCAAATGGAAGAGGAAAAGGTGGAAACAGTGACAGATTTCTTCTTCTTGGTGTCTAGAATCACTGTGGATGGCAACTGCAGGCTTGAAATTAAGAGACAATTGCTTCTTGACAGAAAAGCTTGACAAACCTAGACAGTGTGTTAAAAATCAAAGACATCACGTTTCCAAGCAAAGGTCCATCTAGTTAAGGCTATGATTTTTGCAGTAGTCATGTACAGACGTGACAGCTGGATGATAAAGAAGGCATAACTTTGAAGAATTGTTGTTTTTGAACTGTAGTGTTGGAGAAGACTCTTGAGAGTCCCTTGGACTGCAAGGATATCAAACCAGTCAATCCTAAAGGAAATGAACTCTGAATACTCTTTGGAAGGACTAATGCTGGAGTTGAAGCTCCAATACTTTGGTCACCTGTTGTGAAGAGCTGACTCATTAGAAAAGACCCTGGTGCTGGGAAAGCTTGAATGCTGAAGAAGAGGGCAACAGAAGTTCAGATGGTTGGATGCCATCATTGACTCAATGGACATGAACTTGGGCAAATTCCAGGAGATGGAGAGGGATGGGGAAGCCTGGCATGCTGCAGTCCATGGGGTCTTGAAGTTAGACACAACTTGGTGACTGAAGAACAACAACACTATTAATGATGCTGAACATATTTTCATGTATTTTTTGCTTTTTGTCCATCTTCTTTGGAGAAATGTCTATTTAGGTCTTAACCCATTCTTTGATTTGGTTGTTTTTTTTTTTTTTTTTTTTCTTGATATTGAGCTGCTTGAATATCTTGGAGACTAAACCTTTGTCAACAGAAATATTGCTTTGCTGACAAAGGTTCATATAGTCAAAGATGGATATGAGACTAGGACCGTAAAGAAGGCTGGACACTGAAGAATTGATGCTTTCAAATTGTGCTGCTTGAGAAGACTCTTGAGAGTCCCTTGGACAGCAAGGAGATCAAACCAGTCAATCCTAAAGGAAATTGACTCTGAATATTCTTTAGAAGGACTAATTCTGAAGCTCAAATACTTTGGCCACCTAATGAAAAGAGTTGACTAGTTCAAAAACCCCTGATATTAGTAAATATTGAAGGCAAAAGGAGAAAGTACAAAGGCAAAAGGACAGCAGAGGATTAGACAGTTATATGGCATCACTGACTCAATAGGCATGGATTTGAGCAAACTCCAGGAAATAGTGAAGGACAGGGAAGCATGGTATGCTGCAGTCCATGGGGTTGCAAAGAGTCAGACATGACTTAGTGACTGAACAACAACAATCCCTCATTGGTCACTTTGTTTGCAAATATTTTCTCCCAAGTACATTTTAATATTACCTAGAAATTTACCAATCTGTCAAGTAATTTACCTTTTTTATTGCCAATCTTTCTACTATTTTGTATTGATTATGCATTGAAACAAACTCATTGTTCATCATAGATTTTAGCCCTTTAGGTGTTATGTATTTCCTTTCATCATCATTTTTGGCAATATTTTTTCATATGGTTTCTTTTTCAGAAGACTTATTTATTTGTTTTATTTTTTGACTTTAGTGGGTTTTCATTACTGCACATAGGCTTTCTCCAGTTGCGGCAAGCAGGGGCTACTTTTCATTGTGGTCTTCTTATTGTAGTGGCTTCTCTTGTGGAGCACAGGCTCTAGGCGCAGGGTTTCAGTCACTGCACCATGTGGACTCAGTAATTGCAGCTCGTGGGCTCTAAAGCTGCATCTCAGTAGTTGTGGAGTATGGACTTAGTTGGTCCACTCCCTGTGGGATCTTCCCGGACCAGGGATAGAACTGGTGTCCCTTACATTGTATGGTGGATTCTTAAACACTGGACAACCAGGGAAACCCTCTCATACAGTTTCTAGAAAGTAATCTCTTTTGCTTTATATACAGAAAATAATTTAGGCTCCATTATTTGATTTTAAAATAAGCTCTGAAATTGAACATTACATTACAGTGTCAGAAAAATCCGAAGTACTTCTATTCCTTTTCCTAGTATGCTGCTGCTGCTGCTGCTAAGTCGCTTCAGTCGTGTCCGACTCTGTGCGACCCCACAGATGGCAGCCCACTGGGCTCTGCCATCCCTAGGATTCTCCAGGCAAGAACACTGGAGTGGGTTGCCATTTCCTTCTCCAATGCATGAAAGTGAAAGTGAAGTCGCTCAGTCGTGTCCGACTCAGCGACCCCATGGACTGCAGCCTACCAGGTTCCTCCGTCCATGGGAGTTTCCAGGCAAGAGTACTGGAGTGGGATGCCATTGCCTTCTCCTTCCCTAGTATAAAATTGAATATATAGTAATGCAAAAAACATGATTCATTAAAATTTGAACCAATGTAATATATTATGAACAATACTTAGAAAAATTCAGTAGCCCTTTTGCTCGGCAACCCACACACATTTTCCTATATACCAATTCTTTTTCATTTGTCTTGCCTTGAATGTAGGATTTCATTTAAATAAGGGTTTGCAGTAAAGGATTGTTTTTTTCTCTTTCTGTGAAGTTGCAGTGCAGTCATCTCTAAGAATAGCCTGGATGCTTAATGATTTTCTGAGTGTGATTTTTTGAATCTCTCATGTTAGGCTTAAGCTTCCTTATCCTTGTTCTGTGCCTAAAGGGAAGAGGGGACATCTGGCCATCACCTTCCACATAATTAGCCTTCATATTAGAAGATTAGAAGATTGTGCCTTTGCCTTCTGCTTATGTTGAGTCGTTAAAATCCAATTCTGTTTCTTCTTAACATGAAATTTTTAAAAATGAGCAAAAAGCAAATTCTTCTTCTTATCGTGGCTTGATATTTAGAATAGTGGGAATAAGTTGTTAAGAATTAGGAAATATCAGATCACAAGGGATTTTTTTAAAGCTAAACATAAATTCAAAAGGAAGAAATGAATTTTAGCCTCTGCCAAAAAGCTTAGATTTACATATAATTGAAATTCCAAATAAAAAGAAATATAAACTAAATTGGATTTGTAATATCAAAATTTTCTATAGAAAATAGATATAAATATTGTCTTTCCAATTATCGAGAAAACAATTTATGAAGAAAGATTATCTGGAATTTGCAAAAATTAGAAGCAGAAACAGCCTTCAGTGTACCAAGAAGTTAAAGGAGCATTGTACTCCTTTAAGTCTAATGCTCTATGTCAATTAAGCCAGTTTGAGATATTAAAAAAAAAAACAAAAAAAAACACTGAAAATCAAAATGATACAACAAAAAGCATTTCAGTGAAGTACTGCTCCAAATCTGTACCACTTAGCTCATGGCCTGTAAAATATTTGATAATAAAACTTGTTTGGTGAAAGGCTTGCTTCGAGAGAAAAGATACTTTACTAATAAACTTGCTCTAGTCAGCTTGGGATCCCTGGGAAACGAATTCTGAGATGATTAGCATGCCGAAGATCTATTAGCCATGTCTTATGATTAACATCTGCAGAAAGGAAATGAAGGAAAGAGTGGGCAGAGGATGAAGTAAAGCAGTGAGAAGGTATCTGTGGAAAGTCTGAACTAATGCTACAGATGGATAATTGTTAAGATGGAAGAACCCTTCAAAGCTGTCTCAAATTGGGAAAAGACTCAAAAATTTGTATTCCCACATGGATCAATTACTGGATGCAGGCTGACACTCGAAGTGGAAATGAATTCAGTAAATTCCAAAAGGGGATGACGGCCAAGTTTCTATAAATAAAAAGCAAGTGGTCTCTCTGAGAATCCTAAGTAACCACAGTAGTCCATCATTCAGATACACAACCTAATAATATTTTAATCTGAAAGTTTCTTATTGATGTGTAATTTTTTTTCAACAAGATTATCTGGATAATCTGACCTGCATTTTTCAACAAGATTTCCTTTTTTTATTTCTTTCAAAATTTATTCTGCTTCTTCACCCCAAGTATTTTGAAGTGATATCACTGAAGATAAATAGAGAAAAGATTTTTTTAGCCATTGTAGATTTACCTACAAAATGCAGAGATTCCAAATCAAGAGCTGGGAGGGTCCCTAGCATGAACTGGAACAGGCTTTCTCTGACTTTCCCGGCAGTTCTGGGCTAACTTTTCATTATCTTCAAACTGAGTCTCAGGTTATCAGTAGCTGATCTTCTGGATAATCTAGACAATTTACAAATTATGCTGAGCTTGTTGAACTGTCCCTTAAAAGTAATCTTTAAGGTGATTTAATTTCTTTTAAGTTTTAATGTCCTTATCTAGAAAATGGGAATAATGATTTTCTTACAAGACTGAATTTTAAAGTAAGTAACACATATAGAACATTCAGTAGTGTCTACTATTAACATAAATTAAGTAATTACTAGCAATTTTGTAAGGTGAGTTGAGCGAGAAACATGAGAGCAACAGATAATGATAGCTAGTATTTTCAAGGCCAAATATCAAATATACTTTACATTTGACAGTCTGCATTTGATATATTTCTTTGTTAAGCTCAATAGAATGGGAACCAATCCCATGACCTTTTTTAAGATAAAAGATGATGACAAACTGCTTTTAAAAAATGTAGAACTTTGTAACAATACCAAGAGGCAGCTATTATCATTCTCACTGCACACATATAAGACACATATAAGTAATTCCCCAACACTTACACTACTTCCTGATGGCAGACTAAGGGTTCAACCCAAGAAGTCTGACATCAGAGTGCAAGTGTTTAACCACAATATCATTTTGTCTCTACAATAGTAAATTCTCATTGCTCAGGAGTTGTGATTGACACTAGTCACTTGCTTGACACAAAAACTTAAAATTAGGCTAAAAAGTGTTCAAGTAAACAAAAACGGTACCACTAATTGATAATTACTTTTTAATTTAATTAATTATTTGGGTAATTTATTCATGTTGGCTATGCTGAATCTTCTTTGCTGCACCAGGGCTTTCTCTTTTTGCAGCAAGTAGGGACTACTCTCTTCTTGTGGTGCATGGGTTTCATATTGAAGTGGCTTCTCTTGTTGCAGAGCACAGGCTCTAGGGTGCATGGGCTTCAGCAGTTGTGGCACATGGGCTTCAGTAGTTGCAGCACGCAGGGTTAGTTGCCCTGAGGCATATAAGATCTTCCCAGACCAGGATCAAACCCTTGTCCCCTTCGCTGGCAGGCAGATTCTTAATCACTGGACTGCCAGGAAAGTACTTGATAATTTCTAATATGGGGAAAAAAAAGTATGGCTATAAGTACTGTTTTGCCATAATTTAATATTAATCAGAAGCATGAAAGAAAAGTGAAGTCGCTCAGTAGTGTTCAGCCCTTTGCGACCACGTGAACTGTAACCTACCAGACTTCTGCGTCCATGGGATTTTCCAGGCAAGAGTACTGGAGTGGGTTACCATTTCAAGCCACTTTATAATGAAGAAAATTGCCTCAGAAGGCATTCATAAGATTGGGATACATATTAAAATTCTAATTCTAGCATGATTTTTGCTAATCTTTTATCATCTAAGAAGAAATGAAAGTCACTCAGTTGTGTCCAACTCTTCATAACTCAGTGTACCATAGCCTGCCAGGTTCCACTGTCTATGGAACTCTCCAGGCAAGATTACTAGAGTGGGTAGCTGTTTCCTTCTTTACTAAAATAAAATAAAGTCACTCAGTCATGTCCGACTCTTTGCAACCCCATAGACTGTAGCCTACCAGGCTCCTCTGTGCATGGGATTTTCCAGACAAGAGTACTGGAGTGGGTTGCCATTTCCTTCTCTAGGGGATCTTCCAAATCCAGGGATCGAATCCAGGTCTCCCACACTGCAGGCAGATTCTTTACCATCTGAGCCACCAGGAAAGCCCAGGGATACTGGAATGGGTAGCCTATCCCTTCTCCACAGGGTCTTCCCAATCCAGGAATTGAACCAGGGTCTCCTGCATTGCAGGTGGATTCTTTTCAAGCTGAGCTACCAGAGAATATCTTTACATCTAAGATACACTATAAAAAAATAAAAAAGAAAATCAACAAAGATAACTCCAAAATATGTGGACCAAAGAAAGGAAGATTCCCGAAGTCAGTTCTTGTAAAGACATCTCAAGGAAAGCAGAAGAGTAATTAAATACATCCCAGGTTCCTCTGTCCATGGAGTTCTCCATGCCAGAATACTGGAGTGGGTAGTCCTTCCCTTCTTCAGGGGATCTTCCCAACCCAGGGATTGAACCCAGGTCTCCAGTATTGCAGGCAGATTCTTTACCATCTGAGTCACCAGGGAGACCCAAATACATGCATAACTGACATGTGAAAAAATGCATAGTTCTCTACTGTGCTATTCCCATAACAAGAGTTGAACCACTGGTTAAAATTTACATTTCAGTTCAACATAAGATATTTCCTAAGGAAGGAGCTGTTTTTTTCTTTTAGTTTCACACTTCATTGGAAACGCAATTTTATGTCACAGTTTCATTAACAAATGATATAAATGGCAAGCAGTGAATACCCAGAAGGTCTCTGAGGAAATGGTTCAAGAACATTAAACTAGTTATAACAAGACTTGAAGCTGCATTCAACTGAGTCTCTTTGTGGAATAGTAATGATGATGATCAACCCATGGAATAATGCCTTTTTAGGAGTCATAAACAGAATAATTTTAATATAAGAGAATAGGATTAAAAATAAATTATACATTTTAAGGGAAAGTATTGATTTGGGAAATGTTTATTTACATTTTTACATATGTGCAAATAAATAATAGTAGTTATATATTTCTTTATAACAAATTATCCTCCAAAATAGTGGCTTAAAATAAAATAAATGATCCACTCACAGTGAGTCATTCAGTCAGGAGTTTGGGAATGGTTTATGTGGTAGATCCAATGCTGATTCTTTCATGAGGTTCAATCAGGATGATGGCCAATGGCTTCCCTGATGTCTTAGTGGTAAAGGATCTGCCTAACAATGCAGGAGACATGGTTTCCGTCCCTGGTCCAGGAAGGTCCCATATGCTGGGGAGCAAGTAAGCTCGTGTACCACAACTGTTGAGGCTGTGCTGTAGAGCCCAGGAACTGCATCTACTGAAGCCCTGGCTCCTACAGCCTGAGCTCCACAACAAGAGAGATCACCACAATGAGAAGCCCACACACTGCAACAAAGAGTAGCCCCTGCTCACCACAGCTAGAGAAAAGCCTCTGCAGCAACAAAGGCCCAGCACAGCCAACAAATATTTTTTTAAAAAAGATGATGGCCAGAGTTGGAGCCATATGATGGCTTGACTCAGACTGGATGATCTGTTTCCAGGATAGCACACTCAAGTAGTTTTCACAGGAAGCCTCAGTTCCTTTTGACATAACAGCTGATCCTCCAGAGCATGATGATCAAAAGGAAAAGCAAGATGGAACCCTTGATCTCATTTGTGAGTCACATTTGACTGCACACTCCATCAATTTCATCATTTCCTTTCAGTTAGAAAAGTCATCCCTATTTAATGTGGAAAAGAACTATGGATGGTGAAAATGGTAGGAGTTAGTGATTCTGTTTCAAGCTTCATTGGAAACTTAATGTTGTGTCATAATTTCATAAATGCAAGAAATGTGTACCTTCTTGGAGACTGGCTACCACAGATTATCACAAGATAAAATATTTCCTTTACTATAAATCACAATCAAAATCACTTTGCAAACATAAAATGTCCAGTCGTTAAGTGGAAAGACTTCAGTTTGAAAATCAACTATTCTATCACAATTTAATTTCATTTTGAGACTTCTTTTTATTTGAAAAATGAGAAGGAAAAGATTTTCCATTTCTTTAGAGACCCAAGCTAAACTTAAATATCTACAACGTTCTTTGGATGGGCTTGCTTTTGTTTATTCTAACATGACTATGTACAACAGATAATATTGTCTATATCCATAAGGAGCTCAAAGATTATTTTCAACATTGCCATTTTCTTATTCTAGGGCCTGACTCAGAAAAACTCAAAGAAGCACATTCCCTTAGATGTTATAGTAGTTAGGACACAAATTATTTGACAACTTGGTCATATAGCTTTAATAACATGAATAGGCTCTGTTTCAGCACATACCCAGGGATGTATAGCTCCATCAAACTAAGAAATTGCAGTAATATAAGAGATGTGTATAAGAGACAGGGAGACATGTTGATTTCATTATAGTGATGAAGAGTCAATAAAATAAATTCTAACTTTAAGGATTAACATGTGAAAACTAATGATGTTTTTCAAGATACATATTTCTTCTATTTTCTTTTTCATCTTACTATGGTTCTTACATTATTTATATATCTGATTTTATGACACAAGTTAAAAAAATCTGTTACTGAATTTGAACATATATTTTACATGGGTTCTGATTAGCACAGTATCATCCATAGGTAAAGAGCTATTTGCTTTTGCTCAGGCCATTGGTAAAATGGTTTATCATTATATAAACATTTAATGCACTAAAATCTAACTATACTTTATGGTAAGAGATATTAAATTATAAAAAGAGAAGAGCAAGACAGTCATAAAGAATTTACATTGTATGCATAATTCACAATTATGTCTGCTGTTCTCATCAATGAACCCCTAAGTTAGCATCTATTATACTGTTTATAATGCAGTTTAGATTTCCAGAGTATATAGCAAGAGTATATAACTTAACCTTACTTTGTTCCTAGGAAAGATAAATCAGTCTTTAATTGGTATTTGAAATCTTCCAGGAACAAATCCACATTAATGAAAAACTACAGCAGCATCAAAGGGGTGTTTGATCAAGAGAATATATGTCAGAAATTATTTTCCTTTGGTGAAATGAGTGATAATCAAGAAATATGGCTATCTAGAAAGAATGTATAGTCTATAATACCTTTACATGGATTGCTTCTTCTTCTTGGAATGCTCTGCCAAGTCGCTTCAGTCGTGTCCGACTCTGTGCGACCCCACAGATGGCAGCCCATTGGGCTCCGCCATCCCTGGGATTCTCCAGGCAAGAACACTGGAGTGGATTGCCATCATGACTAAATCCATCACTTTCTTCAAATCTTGATTCAAAGATTTTCTCAACATGGTCACCTTTGATCACTGTTTTAAATTCTACTACCTTGTCTCTTGACAGTCTTGGTGCTCCTTACTCAGTTCAATTTTCTTCTCTTTCCCATTTTATTGCTTTTTTTATTATCTGAATTTTTCCTGTAAGTGTCATAAGAGCATAGTACTTTTTTCTTTTTAATGCTGAACGCCACTTTCTATAACACTGCCCTCAGTGGGAGGTTAATAAATATTTCTTGAATAAATAAATAAATAAGTGCTACTTACTTTTGTTCTTCTCCCTTCAGTATTACATATATTTATGTCTAATACATAAGTTGTCTATAATTTATGGAGTTTTTTTTTTCCATCTGAAAGTTTACCTTGCATTATCATTTTTGTTATGAAATCTTATTGATTTACATATATGCCTGAATTGATAGAAACCAAATATTCAGTCTTTTATAGAACAGTAATTCTCAACTTCAGTGTGATAAGGAAAGGCAGTCTGCTGACAGTACGGAATTTCAGTACATATCCCATACATTCTCATTTCATAAGTCTAGGAAGGAATCATAAAGTCAACACAATAAATGAGCAAAGCAGATGCTTTTTGATACAGATGGTAATCTGACAACAGTTTGAGAAGTACTTAGGTCTGCCCATAAATTGAACATGATAAATGCTGCCTTTGAATGATAATCATCCTGTAGATTTTTAACAAATAAGTATGATGCATTTGCAATTTGTTTTATATAGGGTGGATTAAAATAGTAAAATTTTTTAAAAAAGTCTTTGTTTTACGGTGCTTTTTTTTATGCCTCAGATTGATTTATGTTAAATGCTATGTGGTAATTAACAAAAGATTTCTAGCTCAGCTGAAAAATTTCCCTGTCTTGATTGTTTTTCATCTCTAAGTAAAATTTAAGATCTACTTTTATGAGTAAACCCTGTAATTACCCCCAAATATTTTGGTTTAGATATGGTAATTAGAATGAAGTTATTTATTTTCCAGAGAATTCCAACAATCAACACAATTTAAACATATTCCTTTTAAGACTGCTTTAGCTACATTACCAATTCAGACTTCTATCTCAATTTATGTAACTGCTTGCAATGTTATTATGTTTTATTTTTTAGGCTAAATTCCTCTTTATTTGCAGCAATAATTATTATAACCACTCTTGACAGCAAGATACAGATGAACTTCTCTGTTGTAAACGATAATTTGTCATTCTTAGCAAAAACCAAATCTATACACCTGCCTGAAATTCAACAATCTATACTAAAAATAAACTTCCAAAAAAAGATTTTTTAAAAAATAGCATAACATGCCATAAAAGCAAGTTAAGGTGATAGAAGTAAGATATGGAGCAAACCATTTTCTATTTTTTATATCAAAATCACTATTAACTTTTTGACTATTTATTTAATAAGGCTTCCCTGGTGGCTCAGACAGTAAAGAGTCTCCCTGCAGTGCAGGAGACCCGGGTTTGATTCCTCGGTCAGGATGATCCCCTGGACAAGGAAATGGCAAACCACTCCAGTATTCTTGCCTGGAAAATTCCAAGGATGGAGAAGCCTGGCAGGCTACAGTCCATGGGATCGCAGAGCAGAGCACGACTGAGCGACTTCACTTCCTCTTTCTTTAATAAGGCTTCTTAAAAACATGAACACTATTGAATTCAAGGATTTTAAAGTGAAAAACAAAGGATGTATTTCTCAAAATTGCATTAAAAATGGGTGTGAATTGACTCTTCTAGCTATACGTGTGAAGATATTTTCTTCCAAGTAAAAGAAAGAGCTGAAATAAGTCCTTCTTAAATGAAAGAGAAAAAAGTTCACTTTGACTGAGATATTGGAAATTGTTGCAAATTATGAATTATTCAGATTATCTAAGAAATATCCCATTTAACTCTGTGTTTAATCCAGCTTTGTATGAGACATTCTGAGGTTTCTGTCATCCCCAGGTTTCATTGCTTTATCTCTCAGTAGAAGGGCCACAACATTAGTTTGTAATTTAATTTTATAAACATTTATTGAGCATATACACAGAAAATATGTACTTATTAATAGCAGGAAAGAATGAAAATGCAGATAAAAGAAAACACCCTACAGTAAAAGTGGCTATCAAACTAAGTGATAGAACTAGAATGAAGAATGATTTTGCAAGCTATTGATTCCACAGTTAATTGTTATTATATAAACTTTCAGTAGACCAAAACTCTCTTATAATGAGAATTAGCTGAGTAGGCAAAAACTCCAAAAAACCCAGTTTATTTTTTTTCAACCCATCAGAGAACTGAGGACATAAGATCACCATCACACACTACTGTTTTTATTCCTCACTATTTGTAAAGTTTTGTGTTGAGAATCTGACACATGTTGCCATGGATGTTCCTCAATGTCTGGTCTCCATCCCTTTCAAAATATTTCCTGTATCGAAGGGGTTGGATGTCTGGAAACCGAATGCTCTAATGAGAAAATACTAGTGAGACATTTGGAAGACAAAAGAGGGAAAGAAGTTATCATTCTCTTTCTACAAGCCACGGGATATATGGAAGGGTTTGGCAGATACATAGTTTTAAAATAGTCTCAGTGATTTCCGTGGATTTCAGTCACCTCTGACCATTGATATTCCCTCATCTCTAAGGCCAGCCTGAGAGCTGGAGATGACTTTGCCTGAATTTTGTTCCTCCATCTTTTGTAAGAGTTTGTGAGCACTTCATTCTTTGTATAAAATTTCTTTGTTCATGATTCCTAGAAGATACATCTTTTCCATTCCTTACTTTGACACTGAGTCTTATAAGCTTTTTCCTCTGTACTGAGTTTAGGTGTATTTAGTTCATGTTCAGATGTAATCATGTATGTACGTGTGTAAACACACACACACATATATATATATACATATTTTTCTAGAGATCCACAACACAAGGGTTATCACTAACTCAAAGAAAACATGGTTAAGTGGGAATGTTAATAGTAAACATTCAAGTGACCCTTAATATAGATAAAATACCTTGAAAAATTTAGTAAGTCAAAATAGAGAATGCTATTCACATTGACATCTTTATATTTAGTAAATAATACAACAAGATTTGGCTTTATTTGACTAGTCTATGGAAAATTTTAGAAAGTAAAAAAGTATTTTTAAAGATAACAAAATAAATAGATTTATCTTTAGGTTAAATAAAAATAATTCTTTTCAATAGTAAGTGTACAAAATTTTACTGGCCTTTAAATATTGTAATTTTTTTTTTCTATTGGTTCTGCCAACAAAATACTCCAATGGTAATGCTAATTATATCTGAGTAAAGATGATAGAGGTCAATTATAAAGTATAGCATATGCATGTATCCTACAGCAGAATATGATCCATTTGCTTTAGAGACCCAAGCTAAACTTAAATATCTACAACGTTCTTTGGATGGGCTTGCTTTTGTTTATTCTAACATGACTATGTACAACAGATAATATTGTCTATATCCATAAGGAGCTCAAAGATTATTTTCAACATTGCCATTTTCTTATTCTAGGGCCTGACTCAGAAAAACTCAAAGAAGCACATTCCCTTAGACGTTGTAGTAGTTAGGACACAAATTATTTGACAACTTGGTCATATAGCTTTAATAACATGAATAGGCTCTGTTTCAGCACATACCCAGGGATGTATAGCTCCATCAAACTAAGAAATTGCAGTAATATAAGAACTTGTTTTGTAAATGGGGCAGTTTAGCAAAGCATTTAACAATAATTTTGCTGGAAATTGCAGTAAAAGAAACAAGACATCCCCACATTAGGCCTGCAATACATTTTCATGTAAACATTTAAAATGAAAGAATTAAAGGATTATTTGTTCTTTATGTCTACCATTTCACCATTTGAAGCTTTGTACACTAAATTTTAGCAGCAAATGATTATGCTTCAGAAGACAACTGCCTTTTATTTATTGTAAAGTATTTTTAAGGGAAGAACAGAGGATGATTTATCTACTGTAAATACAACAATTGAGATTATTTGTTGGCTGGGAAATCAGGTTAAAGCCACTAATCTGAGGTATGCATAACAAATCAAATATGCATCTTTAATGCAAAAGACTTTTCAGCAGGTGTATTAGAATCTATGAATACAGCTTTATTTAATGTTCAAAGAAACAACTTCAGTTTCTGAGTTAAAATATCATTTGTAATCATTTTGAAGGCAAGAGTATAAAGCATATATGTATAATTATTATAATTTTTAAATAACTTTGTTTATATGAGGTACAACATACAAATTGTAATAAGTAGCTAAATCTATAAGATTCTAAAATTTAAAGTGATCTTCATGTGTGATAAATGCTTTCTTTTTATTTACTGTAACTGCAAACTTTGGAGTTGAAATTCTAAGGTATATATTTATGTATATACACTCAAAGATTCTAAGTCAGACCCCTTATTCGAGGTGACATCTCATAAAGGCTATGCCCAGGTGAAGGCAAGTCACTGAAATCAGAGGTGGAGGGAGGGCTGGGAATCTAGATTTCCATGGTTGAGTAGAAAGTCCAAACTCATAAAGTGGGGAGTGCCATTCTGTGGACAATTAATAAAAGACATGCTTGCAAAGATCTGGGGTTTGGGCATCATTGTAATACACACTATTTTTCATGTAAAAAGGATAAAATATAGCCTCCTCAATTTCCAAATCCAAGGTAGATGTTCCACTGGACCTGACACTGACCAATATTTTGCAACACAGACTCGTGTATTTCATTAAGAAGCAAAAAGTATAGAGTAGCACATCAGTGACGGAGAAGGCAATGGCATCCCACTCCAGTACTTTTGCCTGGAAACTCCCATGGACAGAGGAGCCTGGTAGGCTGCAGTCCATGGGGTCGCTGAGTCAGACACGACTGAGCGACTTCACTTTCACTTTTCACTTTTCACTTTCATGCATTGGAGAAGGAAATGGCAACCCACTCCAGCGTTCTTGACTGGAAAATCCCAGGGATGGCGGAGCCCAGTGGGCTGCCGTCTGTGGGGTCGCACAGAGTCGGACACGACTGAAGCGACTTAGCAGCAGTAGCACATCAGTGATGGTGGGAAAAAGAAATACAAAGATCCCTTAGCTTAGAGCTCCTTTCTCTGAAAATATGTGGCAAACATACTTTCTAGCATATTGCCTTTGAAGCAAGACCACATTCCAGTTCACTTATCTCAATATGTCTCTCCAAGTTGGCAGCTGGTGTCTCTCTCCAGAAAGAGTTCTTTCTAAAATATTAAGAGTAATTAAGTAACCATGGACTATCTTTTTAAAGCAGAAGAGTTTTATGAAACATTAACTTTTTTGTATTTTGTCCTCTAGTTCTTGAATTCTGTACTATATTTTAACTTCTGATATGTTCTGCTTTTTCTCTCCAAGGTACTTTCTGGAAGCTGTTTTTGTAGAACAGCTATGGTTTTCTGAAGGTGGTGGTAGTTAAGCTTCCTACTTATGTCGCAGGGTTGAACGGATGACATTCTTGAATTTTTCTGTCCTTGGGGTAGTTTCACATAGGACTCTTTTCCCTCTGAAAGTTTAATAATACCCTACATAAAGCTTGTACTATTCCATTGACTTCCATCGTTCAATTATTTTTACACTGTTTTCTTATCCCAAATGTTTTCTTTGTTCCCAAGTTGACTTGGGGGATTTGCTCTAGAATTTTTTTTTTTTTTTTCAAGCTTCTCTTGTTGCTGCTAGTGTTAGCTTAAGCTTAAACACTTGTGTTAAAAAAGAAAAAAAAAAAAAGATACCACTTTGCTGCCAAAGATATCAGTTCAGTTCAGTTCAGTCACTCAGTTGTGTCCGACTCTTTGTGACCCCATGAATCGCAGCACGCCAGGCCTCCCTGTCCTTCACCATCTCTCAGAGTTAACACAGACTCATGTCCTTCAAGTTTGTGATGCCATCCAGCCATCTCATCCTCGGTCGTCCCCTTCTCCTCCTGCCCCCAATCCCTCCCAGCATCAGGGTCTTTGCCAATGAGTCAACTCTTCGCATGAGGTGGCCAAAGTGCTGGAATTTCAGCTTTAGCATCATTCCTTCCAAAGAAATCCCAGGGCTGATCTCCTTCAGAATGGACTGGTTGGATCTCCTTGCA
>SJYT01076106.1:62497-93862 GCA_006410635.1 Cephalophus harveyi
AGGTGCTGTAGTATCTGGATTAAGTGAGTTCAAGTGTCATTCAGTTCAGTTCAGTCGCTCAGTCGTGTCCGACTCTTTGCAACCCCATGAATCGCAGCACTCCAGGCCTCCCTGTTCATCACCATCTCCCAGAGTTCACTCAGACTCACATCCATTGGCACACTATTTCTCTGTAAAATACCTGAGATCCTGTTCATTCTGTACTCCTTAAATTGAGGCTTTAGTGTTCATGGGGGTAAGATATAACTTTCCAAGGTATCCAAAATGCCATAGAACCAATTTGTCAAAACTTATTAAAATATGGAATGAATAAAGGATGGTCAGTTGCACCAAATCTTGATGTGTCCATTTATATGAATATTGAAGAATTTCAGGAACACCTTATGGCAAAATTCAGACCTAAATTGAAGAAAGTAGGGAAAACCATTAGGCAATTCAGGTGTGACCTAAATAAAATCCCTTATGATTATACAATGTAAGTGACAAATATTTTCAAGGGATTAGATCTGATAGAGTGTGTGAAGAGCTATGGATGAAGTTTTGTGACATTGTACAGAAGTCAGTGATCAAGAGCATCCCCAAGGAAAAGAAATGCAAAAAACTGAAATGGTTGTCTAAGGGGGCCTTACAAATAGCTATGAAAAGAGAAGTGAAAGGCAAAGGAGAAAAGAAAAGATATACTCATTAGAATGCAGAGTTCCAAAGAATAGCAAGGAGAGATCAGAAAGCCTTCCTCAATGATCATTGCAAAAAAATAGAGGAAAACAGTAGAATGGGAAAGATTAGAGATCACTTCAAGAAAATGAGACACCAAGAGAACATTTCATGCAAAGATGGGCTCAAAAAGGACAGAATTGGTATGGACATAACAGAAGCTGAAGATATTAAGAAGAGATGGCAAGAATACACAGAAGCATGCTGTCAAATGTGTCATCACAGTCGTGTCTGACTCTTTGTGACCCCATGGACTGTGGCCTATGAGGTTCCTCCATCCATGGGATTTTCCAAACAAGAGTACTGGAGTGGATTGCCATTTCTACAAAAAAGGTCATAGTGTCCTGGATAACCATGATAATAACCAAAATTCTTAAAGAGATGGAAATACCAGACCATCATATCTTCCTCCTGAGAAATCTATATGCAGGTCAAGAAGCAACAGTTAGGACCGGACATGGAAAAACAGAGTGATTCTAAATTGGGAAAGGAGTACATCAAGGCTGTACATTGTCACCCTGCTTACTTAACTTATATACAGAGTACATCATGAAAAATGCTGAGCTGGATGAAGCACAAGCTGGAATCAAGACTGCTTGGACAAATATCAATAACCTCAGATATGCAGATGACACCACCCTTATGGCAGAAACCAAAGAGGAACTAAAGAGCCTCTTCATGAAAATGAAAGAGAAGAATGAAAACCTGTCTACAAACTCAAGATTCAGAAAATGAAGATCATAGTGTCTTGTTCCATCAGTTCAGTTCAGTCACTCAATGGTGTCCAATTCTTTGTGACCCCATGGACTGCAGCACGCCAGGCCTCTCTGTCCATCACCAACTCCTGGAGTTTACTCAAATTCATGTCCATTGAGTTGGTCCAACCGTCTCTTGCTCTGTCATCCCCTTCTCCTCCTGCCTTCAATCTTTCCCAGGATCAGGGTCTTTTCAAATGAGTCAGGTCTTCATATCAGGTGGCTAAAGTACTGGAGCACTTTAAAACATATTGTTTTTTAATATGCTGATCCCATTATTTCATTGCAAATAGATGGGGAGATAATGGAAATCAGTGACAGATTTTATTTTCCTGGCCCCCAGAATCACTGCAGATGGTGAATGCAGCCTTGAAATTAAAAGAAGCTTGCTCTTTTAATGCAAGAAGGAAAGCTATGACCAACCTAGACAGCATATTAAAAAGCAGAGGCATTACTTTGCTAACAAAGATCCATCTAGTCAAGGCTATGTTTTTTCCAGTAGTCATGTATGGATGTGAGAGTTGGGCCATAAAGAAAGCTGAGTACTGAAGAATTGACACTTTTGAACTGTGCTATTAGAGAGGACTCTTGAGAGTCCCTTGGACTGCAGGGAGATCAAACCAGTCAATCCTAAAGGCGATCAATCCTTTATGTTCATTGGAAGGACTGATGCTGAAGCTGAATCTCCTGAGTCTCAGGACTTTGGCCACCTGATGCCAAGAATTGAATCATTGGAAACGACCCTGATGCTGGGAAATTTTGAAGGCAGGAGGAGAAGGGGATGAGATAGGTGGATGGCATCACTAGCTCAATGGACATAAGTTTGAGCAAGCTCCGGGAGTTTGGGATGAACAGGGGAGCCTGGTGTGTTGCGGTCCATGGGCTCACAAAGAGTCAGACAGGAATGAACAACTAAACAGCAACAAGAGTAGTCTTTATCACTCCATGAAACAGTTACAAAATAATATAATGTAATATTTCCCTTGTGACATTTACTATAGTTGATTGTCATTGCTTTTTAAATCATATTTCTTTATCAATATTCCGAGCAAGAAAACAGAGTCTGTCTACCATGACTGACTTATACTTATCATGCCTTGTTCAATAAATGTTTTCTCAAAAAAATGAGCACATGCGTAAACATGAAGACTACTGATAGTCTGGTAAAACAAACAGAATGTTGTTACACTAATGAAAAACAATATCTGATTATTTAACCAATGATGCATTTAACACACATTAGAAAAACATGAACTGGAAGTCACTAGGTTTTTAGTATCATATGTATGTGACTTTAACAGGATGGCTGGTAACTGAACTCTTTAACGATTGTTACAAGTCATTGCTAGTACTGTAAGGCTCTCACATAGTTTGGTTTATATTTCTAAGTTTTCATCATTCTCTGGGTTTCTTCAAATCAGAAGAATCGATTCTGGAAATGCTTTTTTAAAATAGTTCTTGTGAACTCTAACATATTTGAAATTTTATAAACCCTTCTGAGAATTATTTCCTGGATTCTATAAAAATGGCATTCACATGGCATTTTGCTTTCAGAATATTAATAGATCACCTTATTCTGTATCATGTAATAGACATAGATTGGTCCTTTTAAAAAGTGAGATCAATCTTGAACTGCTAAGCTCAGTTCAGTTCAGTCCTTCAGAAGGGTCTGAATCTTTGTGACCCCATGAACCACAGCACGCCAGACCTCCCTGTATATCACCAACTCCCAGAGTCCACTCAAACCCATGTCCATAGAGTTGGTGATGCCATCTTATCCTCTGTCATCCCCTTCTCCTCCTGCCCTCAATCTTTCCCAGCATCAGGGTCTTTTCAAATGAGCCAGCTCTTCGCATCAGGTGACCAAAGTATTGGAGTTTCAGCTTCAACATCAGTCCTTCCAATGAACACCCAGGACTAATCTCCTTTAGGATGGACTGGTTGGATCTCCTTGCAGTCCAAGGAACTCTTAAGAGTCATCTCCAACACCACAGTTCAAAAGCATCAATTCTTTGGCACTCAGCTTTCTTTATAGTCCAACTCTCACATCCATACACGACCAGTGGAAAAACCATAGCCTTGACTAGATAGACCTTTGTTGGCAAAGTAATGTCTCTGCTTTTTAATATACTGTCTAGGTTGGTCATAACTTTCCTTCCAAGGAGTAAGCATCTTTTAATTTCTGGGCTACAGTCACCATCTGCAGTGATTTTGAAGCCCCCCAAAATAAAGTCAGCCACGGTTTCCACTGTTTCCCCATCTATTTGCCATGAAGTGATAGGACTGGATATCATGATCTTAGTTTTCTGAATGTTAAGCTTTAAGCCAACTTTTTCATTCTCCTCTTTCACTTTCATCAAAAAGCTCTTTAGTTACTCTTCAGTTTCTACCATAAGGGTAATGTTGTCTGCATATCTGAAGTTATTGATATTTCTCCTGGCAATCTTGGTTCCAGCTTGTGCTTCTTCCTGCCCAGTGTTTCTCGTGATGTACTCTGCATATAAATTAAATAAGCAAGGTGACAATATGTAGCCTTGACATACTCCATTTCCTATTTGGAACCAGTCTGTTGTTCCATCTCCAGTTCTAACTGTTGCTTCCTGACCTGCATATAGGTTTCTCAAGAGGCTTGTCAGGTGGTCTGGTATTCCCATCTCTTTCAGAATTTTCCAGTTTATTGTGATCCACATGAAGACTCTACACATGGACATCACCAGATGGTCAACATCGAAATCAGATTGATTATATTATTTGCAGCCAAAGATGGAGAAGGTCTATACAGTCAGCAAAAACAAGACCAGGAGCTGACTATGGCTCAGATCATGAACTCCTTATTGCCAAATACAGACTGAAATAGAAGAAAGTGGAGAAAACCACTAGACCATTCAGATATTACCTAAATCAAATCCCTTATGAGTATACAGTGGAAGTGAGAAATAGAATTTAAGGGACTAGATTTGATAGACAGAGTGCTGGATGAACTATGGATGGAGGTTCATGACATTGTACGAGACAGGAATAAAGACCATCTCCAAGAAAAAGAAATGGAAAAAAGCAAAATGGTTGTCTGAGGAGGCCTTACAAGTAGCTGTAAAAAGAAGGGAAGTGAAAAGCAGAGGAGAAAAGAAAAGATATACCCATGCAGAGTTCCAAAGAATAGCAAGGAGAGATCAGAAAGCCTTCCTCAGTGATCAATGCAAAGAAATAGAGGAAAACACTAGAATGGGAAAGACTAGAGATCTCTTCATGAAAATTAGAGATACCAAGGGAACATTTCATGCAAAGATGGGCTCACTCTTGAACTGAGGGCATTTAAAATAATTATGGAACCAAATACGTTAGCTTTATCCTTTGACTCTATTAGGAAAACCACTGGTCAGAGTAAGTCATTTTCCCAGTAACTGACTATCAAAATTATAAGAGAAAGAAGCCCTGCACTGTGTCTATAAGGGCATTCTAATAAAAATTATAAATTATGTCCACATGATTAGAATTAAAATGCTATTGATGATTATGGTTTAACAGCAAAAGGAATCATCTGGAACCAGACAAACCACTGTACTTGATTGCTGACCTACATTGAAATTCAGATCATAAACCATTATATCTACATTCAGGACAAGCTTTTTGAAACTCGTGAACAAGACTTCATTTTTGTATTTCCTAAAACTACTCCTCTGACTGACAGAAGAATGCTCTTGGGAGACAAATTTTCTATGATTTCAAATTCTTTAACTTATGGAATTACTAATAGATACTTTATAATTATCATATATTTATGAGTTAAACTTGTTATGATACATTCATATACTGACATGTGATACATGATGTGACATGTGAACAATGAATTCTGTAAGTTTTTGCCATGGTGCAGTATGATTAAACTTCTTAAATTTACTACTTCTTCTCTTTACATTTGCTATTTTTGATTTAATTTGTCAAATAAGTATAGCATGCTGTGATTCTGTAAATTAACAAAGCAAGTAACCTATTATAAAGTTACATAGCTGGAAGGGAACATAGTTTTTCTAACTCCTTGACTGAGTGCCTCTAAGGGCAAAAGAGAATAAATTAGTATTTATCCTGAGTTCCTGAAGACAGAGACTAAAACTGCTATGGGTGAAATCTCATTAAATACACATATTTTAAGAAATTGTACATATACAGCATTTACTGTAGAATGTATTGAAAAGCTTCAGACTGATCAAGAAAGACGAAATATCTAGTAAACTAAAAATTTGTTTGAAGCTCATAATTAATTTTGTATTTTAAAAAACCAACATGTAATAACAGCATTCAGCATATATTTAGAAGGGATACTGAGTTCTTCCTGGGGTAAAAGTGAAGAAGGAAGGACTTTTGTACTAGGACTCAGAATAAGGATTACTTTCTTTTATCCAGATATTTAATTCTATATCCAAAATTTAATATCTTCACTATGCAAAGCAAAGACTGTAAGATCAACAAATGGAGGCTCCCTATACTGGAAGACAATTTAGTTCACATCTCTCCTTAAACAAGCAGGCGTTCAGTTCACCCAGGACTTCATATTTGTGGGTTCTGAATCCATGTATTCAACCCACTGTGAATTAAAAACATTCAGAAAAAAATATACACAAAGTTCAAAAAGATAATTTGAATTTCTGCATGCCAGCAACTATTTACATTGCAATAGGTATTGCAGGTAATCTAGAGATGACAAAGTATATAGGACTTTACAGCAACATGGATGGGCCTAGAGACTGTCATACTAGGTGAAGTGAGTTAGACAGAGAAGGACAAATATTGTATTATATCGCTTATGTATGCAATCTAAAAAGTGTTACAAATGACCTTGTTTACAAAAAGAAAAAGATTTACAGATGTACAAAACAACTTTATAGTTACCAGGCGGGTAAAAGGAAGGGATAAACTGGGAGCTTGAGATTAACATATGCACAGTAATACATATAATAAGAGAGTGTTGAGTTCAATTCAGTTCATTGGTCAACCTTGATGTACTCCTTTCCCTATTTGGATCGAGTCTGTTGTTCCATGTCCAGTTCTAACTGTTGTTTCCTGACCTTCATACAGATTTATCAAGAGGCAGGTCAGGTGGTCAGTCTTCTCACCTCTTTCAGAATTTTCCACAGTATTTTGTGGTCCACATAGTCAAAGACTTTGGCATAGTCAATAAAGCAAAAGTAGAAATTTTTTTCTAGAACCCTCTTGCTGTTTTGATGATCCAACAGATGTTGGCAATTTGACCTCTGTATCCTCTGCCTTTTCTAAATCTTGCTTGAACATCTGGAGGTTCATGGTTCACATACTATTGAAGCCTGGCTTGAAGAATTTTGAGCATTACTTTACTAGAGTGTGAGATGAATGCAAGCATGTGGTAGTTTGAGCGTTCTTTGTCATTGCTTTTCTTTGGGACTGGAATGAAAATTGACCTTTTCCAGTCCTGTGCCCAATGTTGAGTTTTCCAAATTTGCTGACATATTGAGTGCAGCACTTTCACAGCATCATTTTTTTGAATTTTAAATAACTCAACTGAAATTCCGTTACCTCTACTAGTTTTGTTCATGGTGATGCTTCCTAAGGCCCACTCGACTTTGCATTCCAGGATGTTTGGCTCTAGGTGAGTGATCATATCATCATGATTATCTGGGTCATGAAAATCTTTTTTGTACAGTTCTTCTGTATATTCTTGCTGCCTCTTAATATCTTCTGCTTCTGTTAGCTCAGTACTGTTTCTATCCTTTATTGTGCCCATCTTTACATGAAATATTCCCTTGTTATCTCTAATGTTCTTGAAAAGATATCAAGTCTTTCAGAATTCTGTTGTTTTCCTCTATTTCTTTGCATTGATCACTGAGGAAGGCTTTCTGATCTCTCCTTGCTATTCTTTGGAGCTCTGCATTCAAATGAGTATATCTTTTCTTTTCTCCTTTGCTTTTTGCTTCTCTTCTTTTCTCAGCTATTTGTAAGGCCTCCTCAGACAACCATTTTGCCTTTATGCATTTCTTTTTCTGGGGGATTTTCTTGATCCCTGTCTCCTGTACAATGTCACAAACCTCCAACGATAGTTCTTCAGGTGCTCTATCAGATCTAATCCGTTGAATCTATTTGTCACTTCTACTGTATAATTGTAAGGGATTTGATTTAAGTCATACCTGACTGGTCTAGCGGTTTTCCCTACTTTCTTCAATTTAAGTCTGAATTTGGCAAAAAGGTGTTCATGATCTGAGCCACAGTCAGCCCCCAGTCTTATTTTTGCTGACTGTATAGAGCTTCTCCATCTTTGGCTGTACAGAATAGAATCAATGTGATTTCAGTATTATCCATTTGGTGCTATCCATGTGTAGAGTCTTCTCTTTTGTTTTTGGGAAAGGGTGTTTGTTATGACCAGTGTGTTCTCTTGGCAACACTCTATTAACCTTTCCTTTGTTTCATTCTGTACTCCAAGGCCAAATTTGCCTGTTACTCCAGGTATTTCTTGACTTCCTACTTTTGCATTCCAGTCCCCTATAGTGAAAAGGACATCTTTTTGGGGTGTTAGTTCTAGAAAGTCTTGTAGGTCTTCATAGAATGGTTAAACTTCAGTTTCTTCAGCGTTACTGGTCAGGGCATAGACTTGGATTACTCTGGTATTTAATGGTTTGCCTTGAAAAGGAAAAGAGATCATTCTGCCATTTTTGAGATTGCATCCAAGTACTGTATTTTGGACTCTTTTGATGACTATGATGGCTACTCCATTTCTTCTAAGGGATTCTTGCCCACGGTAGTAGACATAATTGTCATCTGAGTTAAATTCACCCATTCCAGTCCATTTTAGTTCGCTGATTCCTAAAATGTCAATGTTCACTCTTGTTCACTCTTGTTCCTGTTTGAGCACTTCCAATTTGCTTTGATTCATGGGCCTAACATTCCAAGTTCTTACGCAATATTGCTCCTACAGTATGTACTTTACTTCTATCACCAGTCCCATCCACAGCTGAGTGTTGTTTTTGTTTTGGCCTCATTTCTTCATTCTTTCTGAAGTTATTTCTCCACTGATCTCCAGCAGCATATTGGACACTTACCAACCAGGGGAGTTCATCTTTCAGTATCCTATCTTTTTTCCTTTTCATACTGTTCATGGGGTTCTCAAGGCAAGAATACTGAAGTGGTTTGCCATTTTCTTTTCCATTGAACCACGTTTTGTCAGAACTCTCCACCATGACCTGTCCATCTTGGATGGCCCTACGTGGCATGGTTCATAATTTGATTGAGTTAGACAAGGCTGTGGTCCATGTAATCAGATTGCTTAGCTTTCTGTGATTGTGATTTTCAGTCTGTCTGCCCTCTGATGGAGGAGGATAAGAGGCTTATGGATGCTTTCTGATGGGCCAGACTGATTAAGGGTAAAACTGGGTCTTCTTCTGATGGGAGGAGCCATGCTCGGTAAATCTTTAATCCAATTTTCTCTTGATGGGAGGGGCTGTGTTCCCTCCATGTTGTTTGCCCTGAGACCAAACTATGGTGGAGGTAATGAAAGTAATGGCAACTTTCTTCAAAAGGTCCTATGCATGCACTGCTACACTCAGCGTCCCCAACCCTGCAGCAGACTACCACCGACCCATGCCTCTGCCGGATACTCATGGCCAAGGTTGGGTCAGTCTCCTGTGGTGTCACTGCTCCTTTCTTCTGGGTCCTGATGTACACACGATTCTGTTTGCGCCTTCCAAGAGTCTATTTCCCCAGTCCTGTGTAAGCTATGGCAGCTCTATAGTGTGGTTAGTGGGAAACTCCTCCAAGAGGGCTTATGCCATACCCGGGTCTACTGCATCCAGAGCCTCTGCCTCTGCAGCAGTCCTCTGTTGACCCATACCTCCTCAGGAGACACTAATGCACAGCTCTTTCTCAGTCTCTGTGGGGTCTCCGTGTCCTGGTTCACACAAGGTTTGTTTGAGCCATCTAAGCATCTCTGGTAGGTATGGAATTTGATTCTAAATGTGATTTTGCCCCTCCTACAATCTTACTGGGGCTTCTGCTTTGCCCTTGGATGTGGGGTATCTCCTCAAAGTTGCTCCAATACCTACCGTCTTGCTGGAGCTTCTCTGTCCCAGCCACTCCAGCACCATTCCACCGCCCCTCCAGTGTTAGTCTCATGAAAGTGTTAGTCACATCCATCCCTTTGTGAGGCCATGGAGTGTACAGCTCACTAGGCCTCCCTGTCCATGAAATTCTCCATGTAAGAATATTATAGTGGGTAGCCATCCTGTTCTTCAGGTCGTCTTCCTGATCCAGGGATAAAACCCATGTCTCTTGCATTGCAGGCTGATTTTTCAATTGTTGTTGTTGAGTTGCTCAGTCATGTCTGACTCTTTTTGACCTCATGGACTGCAGCATGCCAGGTTTCTCTGTCTTTTACCATCTCCCAAAGCTTGCTCAAACTCATATTCATTGAGTCAGTGTTGCCATCCAGCCATCTCATCCTCTGTTGTCCCCTTCTCCTCCTGCCTTCAAAATTTTCCAACATCAGGATCTTTTCCAGTGAGTCAGTTCTTGGCATCAGGTGGCCAAAGTACTGGGAGATTCAGCTTCAGCATCAGTCTTTCCAATGAACACCCAGGACTGATCTCCTTTAGGATGGACTGGTTTGATCTCTTTGCAGTCCAAGGGACACTTAGGAGTCTTCTCCAACACCACAGTTCAAAAGCATCAGTTCTTCAGTACTCAGCTTTCTTTATGGTCCGACTCTCACTTCCAAACCTGACTACTGGAAAAACCATAGCCTTGACTAGATGGACCTTTGTTGGTAAAGTAATGTCTCTGCTTTTGAATATACTATCTAGGTTGGTCATAGCTTTTCCTCCAAGGAGCAAGTGTCTTTAATTTCAAGGCTGCAGTCATCATTTGCAGTGATTCTGGAGCCTGGGAAAATAAAATCTGTCAGTGGTTACATTGCTTCCCCATCTATTTGCAGTGAAGTGATATGACCAGATGCTATGATCTTCATTTTTTGAATGCAGAGTTTTAAGCCATATTTTCATTCTCCTATTTCACTAGGAATATATCAGTCTTTCCAATGAATATTCACAGTTCAAAGCATCAGTTTTTCATCGCTCAGTTTTCTTTAGAACTATATAAGAGAAATTATATTTTATTTGATAACTAAATGGTGTTGGACCAAGGGATAAGGCTAGAAGAGGAAAATATTTCAGGTTGAGGAATAGAAATGTGTCAATAACATCTATTATTTGGTAATTATTTGTTTATGCCAGTTTTATTTTGTACTCAGTAAAGTGCTGCTGCTGCTAAGTTGCTTCAGTCATGTCTGACTCTGTGCGACCCCATAGATCGCAGTCCACCACACTCTCCTGTCCCTGGGATTCTCCAGGCAAGAACATTGGACTGAGTTGCCATTTCCTTCTCCAATGCAAGAAAGTGAAAAGTGAAAGTGAAGTTGCTCAGTCATGTCCAACTCTTAGCGACCCCATGGACTGCAGCCCACCAGATTCCTCCATCCATGGGATTTCCCAGGCAAGAGTACTGGAGTTGGATACCATTGCCATCTCCCTCAGTAAAATAGGAGAGGTTTAATTATTTTTCTAATCATGCTTGCAAATATATTTAAGCAATTCCCAGATAATATCAGGAGTGTGGGTTAGAAGAGAGATGCTTAATATCTAGAAGAAAACTATATATTTATCTATCATCTATTGAGAGATAGACAAAAAGAATGAGAGAGGGAAGGGTGCTAAATATTAACTCTAAAATATACAACAGAAAGCAAAATGAAAGAAATAGGTCTCTTAGGTGTAAGTTGCATCAAGGTGAATCAAGGACGTTCTTTTTCCTATGGAATTTTGATCTGAGAATTCTGAAAAAAGAGTTCTATAGGAGAAAACAGGACTGTTTCCTAAAAGACATTCAAAAGTCCTTCAGTGTTTATTATTATTATTTTTTTTTTTGAGTAAAGTTTTCTGGTTTATTTTTGTCTATTAATTTTAAACAGAGATTTAATTAGAACTTATTAAAAGACATGTCAAAATAACACATGAAAGATGATGATTTTATGCACTTTTTTAAAAAGATAAAGCGGCCAACCTATGGAACATTGAGACAAATTTTGCATTTTCTGTAAGATGAATGGAAAAGAAGGATATTACATTTAATTTAATGTGCTTGCATATTTTATTCATATGGTTTCTCTGATTCTTTTTCTTCTCTCTGATTAGGGAATAACAAATTCTAAATATTAAATGTTTCTGTTCATCTTTGAATCTTTTAAATCAAATGTATTGCTCTGATTTATTTCATGTATGCAATTTTGGCTAAAGAAAACCGAGAGTCACTTTGCCTCTACTTTGCAATTTATGGATTCAGTAGATGAAATCATTGAAATCAAAGTGACTTGGATAATTTTTTTTTATTGTAGGGAAAAAGACCACCTAAAACTTCCTTAGATTTTAATTTCCATTTTCAATGCCTCTGGAGATCATTTTCAAAGCAAAGGGAATCTCAAAGTAATTCACATTCAGGTTATTTTTCCTTCCAGCCTCAGTCTTTAGTGATGTATTATTTTCAGTATCAAAATGGCCGATTTGTCATTTATTTATTTAACAATTTAAAGAGTGTGGTGTGTATGTTTGCCTTTGCCCATATGTTTACCTGGAATGCAAATGCACAATGTGAATCATATTCATGGAATGGTAAAACATGGAGAAACAGAAAGCAGCTTTGGGGTAGGATTGCATCCTGACAGCAGTGAATCAAAGAATTTAAATATTGAAAGGGCCCTTCAGCTATCACCTGGGCCTGTTTCTTAACTTCAAACAGCTGAATACCCCAAACAATTAAAGTAGGTGGCTGTTGATTGCACATATAATAATGGAGTCATCACAAAAAGTGCTTGTTTCCACAACTCTAAGGAATCTGGAATTTTAATCTTCATCACAAATCCTGTTACTGAAGAGAGTAATTTTTGGTGTACCCTGATTTTCAGACAGCATCTCTGCATAATATCAAATAAATTCAGTGGAATGTATTTTATTAATGTATTTATTAATAAAATACATTAATAATAACTTTATATCATTGTGTGCTCAGTCACTCAATCATGTCTGACTCTTTGTGACCCCAAAGATTGCAGCCCGACAGACTCATCTGTTCATGTAATTTTCCAGGCAAGAATAGTAGAATGGGTTACCTTTTCCTCCTCCAGGGGATCTGCCTCACTCAGGGATCAAACCCTCAGTCTCTTGTACCTCCTGCATTGGCAGGATGCTTAAACAGCAGAGCAACCTGGAAAGCCTCTTTATATCATTAGTGTCTGGCAGTGGTGATAGTGTTAAAGAGGCTGCCTGGCATGGCAACCCACTCCAGTATTCTTGCCTGAAGAATCCCATGGACAGAGGAGCCTGGGTGGACTACAATCCATAGGATCACATAGTCAGACACGACTGAAAGTGGCTTAGCACTTGCATGCCTGACACATAAGCAGCACACATTTTTTTTTTTTAATGTTGACAGGATCCACTTAATTTTAAAAATAATAGCTAGTGATATCATAAATGCATGGGAACCATGAAGGAATTATCTCTGGTTTTTTATGTGACTTATAGGCTAACAGATTATCTAGCTCAGAAGTGCTTCTATAAATCAAGGAAAAAATAAAAAAATCTCACCTTCTAATGGTATAACAGAGAACAAACCTGACTCCATATTGTATTTATTCCTTTAACTCCACCCACTGTGCTCTGTGCTTAGTCATGCTGGCTCTGCACCTTTGTAAAAGAGTATTGCTTAGAACCTGAATTATACTTAACAGTCCTTTCTCAAGGTTCGGACCTTTAAAGATATAACTCTTTTCATTCATTCAGATATAACAATTTCAGGACAGAGAATAATGTTTATCTTGTTGGAGGTTCCCAGAAATGTCCTGACCAGATATAGTTGCATAGGAGTAAGAACAAAGGATTATCACATCCCCTCTGGGGTCTGGTCAGCACCAAGCAGTTTGCAACAACTAGCTACAACTCCTCTCCTTTGAGTATAAAAGAAGTCTGAAGTCCACATAACTTGGAGAAAATGGGGGTCTGTCATCTTCATTTGCTGGCTTTCCTAAAATAGGCAGAATCTCTTATCCCAACACCTCTCGATTTATTGGCCCATCATTGAAGGAACAGTAGGAACTTGGATTCTGTAACAATGGCATTAATTTCTTTATGAAATACTTCAGAGCTTTGTTTCAGTTCAGTTCAATTCAGTTCAGTCGCTCAGTCGTGTCCGACTCTTTGCGACCCCATGAATCACAGCACGCCAGGCCTCCCTGTCCATCACCATCTCCATTGAGTCCGTGATGCCATCCAGCCATCTCATCCTCGGTCGTCCCCTTCTCCTCCTGCCCCCAGTCCCTCCCAGCATCAGAATCTTTTCCAATGAGTCTAGTTTTCATTTTAATGACAATTTAAAGGATGAAAAACCAACTTGAGAAACTGGCTGCTGAGAAATAAAAGCCTGAACTGCCTGTCTTTGGCCACTTATCGGTTACAATTGGCATTTTCAGCACCTTTTTCTCCTTTGTCTTTGGCTGCTGAGATCCCTTGTAAAGGGAAGAATCACAAAGACAATTCAGTGAAATCACAGAACATGGAAAAGGCCAAAGGCACACAGTTCAGTGTTATCTTTCAGGGGCCATATGAGGCCATAAAATTCTAACACCTAATTCCGGTAAGAAAGCTTGTAAAAAGAAGAGAAATAGTACATCATAAATCCAGCCCTCTGCCACTGACTGCAGCAAAAGAAAATCTGGTACAGTTTAATTTGTTTTAGTTACAAGGTTAAGAATGTAATCTTGTGACAAACAGTTCTATAATCAGGATTAAGCTCCAGTGTACTTCAGATAATAAGCTTTGTGATAGAAAATTACAGAGGAATTTTCTCAACTAAACTTCATTCCACTATCCTTATTTATTTTAAGGATCTGCCAAGGTTTTTAAAGAATGTTTAATAGGCAATGCATTGAAATTTGGAAATTTAACATTTCTAATTATATGAGAGGCTATTATAGATATGACAACTATCATTTTATATATAACTATTTATTTATAATAGGGTTTTCCTAGTGGCTCAGACAGTAAAGAATCTGTCTACAATGCAGGAGACCCTGGTTCAACCCCTGGGCCAGAAAAATCCCTGGAAAAAAAAAAAAAAAGATATGGCTATCTACTTCAATGTTCTTGCCTGAAGAATTCCATGGACAGAAGAGCCTGATGGGTTACAGTCCATGGGGTTGAAAAAGTTGGACATGACTGAGTGACTAACACTTTAAATATATTTATAATATACCTATCAGTTTGAAAGTAATTTTTTTTTTTTTCCCTAATCAAGCTCACTTTTTGGGTCTTTGAAATTGCAAATGCTTTGAGAGACAATGTATAGGTATATGTAAACTTTTTGAATTATCTTTATGGTTAAATCAGAATTGGCTGAAGCATTTGTTCTTGTAGATTTGTTTGCTTTCCTATTTTTGCTGCTAGTCTGAAAAGATTTCCGGTAAAATTTTCAGAAAAGTCATTGTTTTTTTCCCCGAAGTTTTGAAATCCCTTGAGTTTCTTCCCACTTCAATTCATACAACTTACTTTATCTCAAAAGGGAAACTCATTGTAATTTTATCCATTTCTATGACCTTATTTGCCATCTATATCTCTCAAATATTTATCCCCAGCTTACATTACAGGCTTACATTATGAAAAACAAAACAAACCTCATTATCGTCTACCTGCATAATTCAATTTTCATGTATTCCACATCCGTGAAGGGTACTGTCCCCCACTCAGGTGAACCAGGAGGGAAACCTGGAGCCATTCTTGATACATTTCTCTTCCTACCTGATTTCTGTAGCACATACTTTGCAAACATTTGTTGATCAGTGTACTACTTTCCATCACCATCACTTCTACCATCTGTTTAGTCTGCCATTACATTCCTGCAGAAATTACTGCAATGGACTCTTAATTGATCTCCTTGTACAATTCAGTTACTATGCTTAAATGAAGGATTATTTGTTCAAATATGAAAATGCTCAAATCATCATTTGCCATTTTTCAATCTCTCTCTTCCTCTCTCTCTTACACACACACACACATCAATATTTCAAGAAACAGATCTTCCTTAGGCTTATAATTTTTCTCCCTGTCGCTTTTATCTTCTTTGCTAATTCCACCTACTAACTTCCCCCCACCCCATGTCTTTCCCTTTTACCCCAATTCTGGGCCTACACCTCTCATTATTCATCTCCTGGCATCTTCTTCGTGCCTTGCTATTTCCCTTCCATAATACTGAAGTGAAAGTGAAAACGATGATCAGTCCTGTCCAATTCTTTTCAATACCATGGACTTTAGCCCGCTAGGCTTTTCAGTCCATGGGATTCTCCTGGCAAGAACACTGGAGTGGGTTGCCATTTCCTTCTTCAGGGGATCTTCCCGACCTAGAGATTGAGTCCCAGTCTCCTGCATTGCAGGCATATTCTTTACTGTTTAAGCCACCAGGGAAGATTGTGTGATTGCTTGCCTGTATTCCTTAATATAATCAATTTGAGGGCAGAGACCATCTCCATCTACTTCACTACAATATACTCAAGGACTAGCACACAGTATTTAATACCTTATCACTTATTAGGTGCTCAAATAATACCATTAGAATACATAAATGAGTGGACAAATGAAAAAGGATTACATTCAAAATGGCATTTGATTTTTCTACTGGATAAAATAGTTTTTCCCTTCACTTTTAGATGTGGGATCTCATTTAAATTAAATTTCTAAGAATATGAATCAGTCACTTCTTTATTTATAGAACAGTTTAAGATTTCCATAAAAATTGACAGAAAGTACACAGAGTTTCCATATACCTTCTCTGCCTCCTCACAGTTTCCCCTATTAGGAAAAATATTACATCAGTGTGGTACCTTTGTTATAATTAATGAATCAATATTTATACATTATTATTAGCTAAGGTTAGTAGCTTACATTGGAGTATACTCTGTGCTGTGCAGTTCTATACAATTTGACAAGTATATAATGTCAGTATCCACTATTACATTATCAAACAGTTTCACCTCTCGAAAAAACCTCCTGTGCTTCATTTAGTCTTCCTTCCCTCCCTCTCCCTGAGCCCTTTGCCACCAGTTGTCTTTTTACCATTCCCTTAGTTTTTCTATTTACATAATTTCATTCAAGTCTTTCGTTTCAAAAAACTTTTGTATGCTAAAAATCATAGTTTTGAAACACAAAATGTAGCCCATTTCCTCCGTGGAATAAGATGCAATACAATACATAGCATTTTCAGATTGGTTAGCTTACATTGGAGTATACTCTGTGCTGTGCAGTTCTATACAATTTGACAAGTATATAATGTCAGTATCCACTATTACATTATTAAACAGTTTCACCTCTAGAAAAAACCTCCTGTGCTTCATTTATTTAGTCTTCCTTCCCTCCCTCTCCCTGAGCCCTTTGCCACCAGTTGTCTTTTTACCATTCCCTTAGTTTTTCCATTTACATAATTTCATTCAAGTCTTTCGTTTCAAAAAACTTTTGTATGCTAAAAATCATAATTTTGAAACACAAAATGTAGCCCATTTCCTCCGTGGAATAAGATGCAATACAATACATAGCATTTTCAGATTGGCTTATGTCCCTTTTCACTATGCATTTATGATTCTGATCCTTGGATGTCTTTTCGAGTCCTGCTAACTTATTGTTTTTAATGGCTGAACATTTTTCTATTGTATGTATGTAGTTCTGTTAGCTTATTCATTTGTATATTGAGGGGCATCTTTGTCACTTCTAGATTTTAGCAATAATGAATAATACTGCTATAAATTGTGTGCAGATTTTTCTGTGGACATAGGTTTGCAATCCACTTGATTAAATGTCAGGAAGTGCAATTGCTGGATATTAAAGAAATGTGTTTAGTTTTGCAAGGAACTGCCAAACTCTCTTAAAAAGTTGTACAGTTTTGCATTCCTATCTGCAGTGAATTATAATTTCTGTTGCTTCACATCTTCTTCAGCATTTGGTATTGTCAAAGTTCTGTTTTAGCTATCCTGGTACCTCAGCTGATTGTGATATAGGACACCCCAGTTCTACTCCTGGGTCAGAAAGATCCCCTGGAGAAGGGATAAGCTACCCACTCCAATATTCTTGGGCTTCCCTGGTGGCTCAGATGGCAAAGAATCTGCCCACAATGTAGGAGACCAAGGTTCAATCCCTGGGTTGAAAGATTCCATGGAGGAGGGTATGGCAACCTACTCCAGTATCCTTGCCTGGAGAATCCCTATGGACAGAGGAGCCTGGTGGACTACAGTCCATGGAGTTGCAAAGAGTGGGAAAGGACTGAATGACTTTCACTTCATTTTTCTAATAGGTGTAGTATCTTGTTTTTGCTATAATTTGAAATTCCTTAATGACATATGATCTTAAGCACTTCTTCATATGCTCATTTTTCATCTTCTCTCTTCTTTGGTGAGGTGTTTATTCAGATCTTTTGCCAAGTTTTAAATCAAATTTTTTTGTTGTTGTTGAACTGTAAGAGTCATTTTTGCATTTTGGATACAAGTCCTTTATCCCATTCATGTTTAAAAAAAAACCTTCTCCCAATATTTGGCTTGTATTATCATCCTCTAAACAGTGCATTTCACAGAACTAAAGTTTTTAATTTTAGCGAAATTTGGCTTATTTATTTCTTGTTTCATGGATCATATCTTCAGTGGTATATCTAGAAAGTCATTACCAAACTTAAAGTCACCTAGATTTTTATCCCCTGTTATCTTCTAAGAATTGCAAAGTTTTGCATTTTACATTTAGACCCATGATCCATTTTGTTTTCATTTTGTGAAAGGTGTAAGATCTGAGTCTAGATTTATTTTGAGTCTGGATGTCAGTTCTTTCAGCACATTTTGTTAGAAAGAATATCCTTTCTCTATTGAATTGTTTTTGTTCCTTTGATAAAGATTAGTTGATTATATTTGTGTAAGTTTATTTCTGGCTCTTCATTCTGTTCCATTGATACATTTTTTCCTTTTCTTTCACCAATACCATATTGTCTTGATTACTGAAACTGCATGGTAAATCCTGAAGTTGGATAGTGTCAGTCTTCCAACTTTATTCTTCAATATTGTGTTGGCCATTCTGGGTCTTTTGCCTTTTCACATAAAGAGTAGAGTCATTTGTTAATATCCACAAAATTACATGCTTGAATTTTGATTAGAATTGTGTTGAATCTATTGATCAGAATTGTCTTGATTACTGAAACTGCATGGTAAATCCTGAAGTTGGATAGTGTCAGTCTTCCAACTTTATTCTTCAATATTGTGTTGGCCATTCTGGGTCTTTTGCCTTTTCACATAAAGAGTAGAGTCATTTGTTAATATCCACAAAATTACATGCTTGAATTTTGATTAGAATTGTGTTGAATCTATTGATCAGATTGGAAAGGACTGACATCTTCTCAAGAAGTTGACTGCTATCATGAATTCAATCCCTCAATAGACTTTTGCCTTGCCTTCCCTTTGAAGAATAAAGTCATGTGTGAAGGAACTATAATATCTAGACAGGAAGTATTTTTAAAGATTTAATATATTTGAATCTTTAGAACAATTATAGATTTGTAGAGTAATTGGGATATAATACAGAGAGTTTTGAATAGTGAAATATAGATTTTAATATAACGATAAAAAGAATATGCCATTTGCTAAATACAGATCATTATTGAGATCAATTGCTCTGTACTTGATTCAACCATTTTAAAGTGCTTTTTGACCTTTCAAATTGTAATTGTCATGTCAATTATACTTAGCAGGGAACTTCATATCCTTTGCCTATATTTCTTTAATTAGTAATGTTATTCATTTTAACTTTTTAAAATAAAACTAAAGACAGACATCTAACCAGACTGCATACAAAAGACTTTCAAAACTGGTTTGTTGTAGAGCATATGCTGTAAGAGAGAAAAGATCAAATGGGAATGATCTTGGGGGGCCTCAGCCTGTGGCAACTTGAAGTAGGGCTTCAGTTCCTGGCCAGAGATTGAGGTCATTTGTAGCAATGAGAGCACTGAATCCTAACCACTAGACCAGTGGTCAGTGACAAAGCCCTGACTCTTAGGCTTTGTAGAAAAAAAATTCCCACAATGATGGAAAATAGTAAAAAAGCCCCTTCTACAGCAAGGAGTTCAAACTAGTCAATCCTAAAGGAAATCAACCCTGAATTTTCATTAGAAGGACTGATGCTGAAGCTGAAGCTCCAATGCTTTGGCCATCTGATGCAAAGAGCCAACTCATTGGAAAAGATCCTGATGCTGGGAAATAATGAAGTCCAAAGGAGAAAGGGGCAGCAGAGGATTAGTGGGTTATGTAGCATTACCAATTCAATGGGGAGGGGGGGATTTCCCTGATAGCTCAGTTGGTAAAGAATTTTCTTGCAATGCAGGAGACCCCAGTTCAATTCCTGAGTCTGGAAGATCCACTGGAGAAGGGCTAGATTACCCACTCCAGTATTCTTGGGCTTCCCTTGTGGCTCAGCTGGCAAAGAATCCACCTGCAATGTGGGAGGCCTGGGTTTGATCCCAGGATTGTGAAGATCCTCTGGAGAAGAGAACACTACCCACACCAGTATTCTGATCTGGAGAATTCCATGAATTATATAATCTGTGGGGTCACAAAGAGTTGGACATGACTGAGTGACTTTCACTTGCACCAACTCAGTGGACGTGAATTTGAGAAAACTCTGGGAAATAGTGAAGAACAGAGAAGCCTGGTGTGCTACAGTCCATTGGGTTGCAAAAAGTCAGACATNGATCTGGAGAATTCCATGAATTATATAATCTGTGGGGTCACAAAGAGTTGGACATGACTGAGTGACTTTCACTTGCACCGACTCAATGGACGTGAATTTGAGAAAACTCTGGGAAATAGTGAAGAACAGAGGAGCCTGGTGTGCTACAGTTCATTGGGTTGCAAAAAGTCAGACATGAACAACTGAACAACACCACCAACAAGATATAAAAATAATTTTTTTCTAATATAATCATATCTACTTTTTTTTTTCTAAAAATAATGCTGCTACTGGATGTGATTTACTTTTGCTATAAATCCTTTCCATGTTATATCCCGGTCTAGGATCTCATTTTACCATGTTCTAGATTAGTGTGACAAAAAAATATTTTAAAATATTAACTGATTTTTTCCTTGCATTGTGTGTGACTTTTGGACCCTTGTGGGGTTTTTTTTTTTTTTTTTGTTTGTGTGTGTGTGTGTTTGTTTTGGCCCCAATGTGCAGCATATGGGATCTTAGAACCCTGACTAGAGCCTGAAGCCCCTGCATTGGAAGGGTAGTGTCTTAACCACTGGGCCTCCAGGAAAGTTCCAAGACCCTTGGGTTTTGATTCAACACCTCTTCACCAATACCTAATCAGTTGCCAGCACTACCAATCTAAATATTTTACTTCTTGGGAAGGATGTGAAAAGCAGCCCTCCCCCCAAAAAAATATTTCATGTTCTTTACAGTTTCAAAGCTAGGCTCTACTGCTGAATGTAAAGATTCAGATCAAAGACAACAGATTTGGAAGTAGGGGAATGTTGACAGACCATAGTTCTTCTTATTCCTGAGGCTAGAAAAAAGAATTCCCTGAGGTGCAGGCAGATTGGGGCAGGACCATGATAAAGAGAAATGCTGCTGGATGATGGGTTCCTTTTTCTTAGGCTAAATTCCAGAGGAAGGGAATAAAAAATCATTCAAAGAAAGAACCAGGCAGAGTAAAGAATTTTAAGGAAAAAAGGGAGTTGAGGCTGTTTACTAGTGCTGCTTGCACTTGGGAGAGGCCAGAGAAGTGAAAAACTGGGCTTTAGAAAGAGACCCTTTGTAGCTCTATTGTCCAAATCACTTATTTATTTCTGGAATAAATCATGAGCTCCTACGATTGACACAGGTTTGGGAAGAGTGGAACAAATTTAAAAGAGACTGTAGAGGGGATATGTGGTGTCAATCTGGAAAGACCAATGCTTGGAGACTCAGTTCAGTTCAGTTCAGTTGGTCAGTCGTGTATGACTCTTTGCGACCCCGTGAACTGCAGCACGCCAGGGCTCCCTGCCCATCATCAACTCCCGGAGTCCACCCAAAGCCATGTCCATTGAGTCGGTGATGCTATCTAACCATCTCATCCTCTGTCATCCCCTTTTCCTCCTGCTCTCAATCTTTCCCAGCATCAGGGGCTTTTCCAATGAGTCAATTCTTCACATCACGAGGCCAAAGTATTGGAGTTTCAGCTTCAACATCAGTCCTTCCAATGAACAATCAGGACTGATTTCCTTTAGGCTGGATTGGTTGAATCTCCTCACAGTCCAAGGGACTCTTAAGAGTCTTCTCCGATACCACAGTTCAAAAGCATCAATTTTTTGGCACTCAGCTTTCTTTATAGTTCAACTCTCACATCCTTACATGACCATTGGGAAAACCATAGGCGACTACTCTAGACAATGTGCCTGAAGGTGACCGTATGGACAGATAATGACCATACATCATTAAAGACCCTTCAGTTCCCCTCATTCCCTCATGGCATAGCCCCCTTTGGACCTTAGTTATAAACCTTTGAAATGGATGAGAATACAAACTTCAAGTGACGTGTTCATTCATTCATTCATTCTACTTTAGTGAAATAAAAGTGTAAAATAATTACTATGGAAATAAAATGAATTAAATGATTAAACGTAAAAGCAGCTACCTTCCAAACACACCCTGTTACTTGACTGTATTCTTTAATCAACAGTTTGGCATGACGCTGTTCTTGACAATTTTATAAACTGCTATGCTCTATTTCTGTTTTCCCTTCTCAGATACACTGCAACTTGATCACCTTATTCTATGTGTGACTGCCCATGCTTTTATTTAACTTCGTGCTCATTGGCTACCCAATTGTGTAACAAATCAATTGGGCATAATCCTAACTTTTCATTTGGAACACTGATTCAGAGAAATCAACCAACCGTATAAAATAAATAAATAAATAAAATCCTCAGTGAATGCAAGGGCCTAAGTGAACACAGAACATATTATTTCATTGCTGTTTCAAGCATTTCAGTGCTCTTAATGAGTGCTTTCAGAAACAGACACAAGCATACAAATGCATGTAGTTAAACATAAACATGGAATGCTATCTAGTAGATACTGATTTTGGAGAAGAATATATTATGTTATTATACATATAAATCTAATCATACTCAGGTTGGCATAGTCTTGCATGGTCTGGCCTAGGCTTTCTCTTTAGACCAAAGCAAATATGACTGTACTCTCTGGACCCCAGAAATATTAACTTCTATTTCTTTCACCTCAACCACACAAGTAAGTTTCTGCATTATACATTTTGCATAAATGTTTTTTTCCTGACACTAATGTTGCTCCCCAGATCTTCAAAAAGATGTCTCCCTCCTATCTTTTGATATGAGCTGTTATGACACTTCCTTAGGGATATTTCATTTTTTGGTATACCTCACACTAGTTGGGGCTTCTCAGGTGGCACTACTGGTAAAGTGAAGTGAAGTGAGTCGCTCGGTTGTGTCCGACTCTTTGCGACCCCATGGACTGTAGCCTACCAGGTTCCTCCATTCCTGGGATTCTCCAAGCAGGAATACCAGAGTGGGTTGCCATTTCCTTCTCCAGGAGATCTTTCCAACCCAGGGATCGAACCTGGGTCTCCCGTATTGCAGGCAGATGCTTTACCATCTGAGCCACCAGGGAAGTCTAGTACTGCCGGCTAATAATTCAGGAGATGTAAGAGACGCATGTTCAATCCCTAGTTTGGGAAGATCCTCTGGAGGAGGGCATAGCAATCCACTCCAGTTTTTTTTTTTGCCTGGAGAATCCTATGGACAGAGGAACCTGGCAGGCTTGTAGTCCATGGGGTTGCAAAGAGTCAGACATGACTGAAGCAACTTAGCATGCACATATGCATAGAAATTATCTGTGTGGCCTTTATAATCCTATTTTGATCTGACATACAATCCCTTCACTCTGATCTTTTTGTTTTCATAGCATTTATAAGCTTCTGTAATTTAATCATGTATTATATAATTATTGCTAGAACGCAAGCTATATAAGATAGAGATTTTTATCTGAATGACTGAAGCAACTTAGCATGCACATATGCATAGAAATTATCTGTGTGGCCTTTATAATCCTATTTTGATCTGACATACAATCCCTTCACTCTGATCTTTTTGTTTTCATAGCATTTATAAGCTTCTGTAATTTAATCATGTATTATATAATTATTGCTAGAACGCAAGCTATATAAGATAGAGATTTTTATCTGCTTTGTTCAGTGATCTAACAGGGATTCAAATATTTCTTGAACTTTAATAAATAACTTGTTATGCTTTGTTATTATTAATCTATTTATTAGTTTTTTGTGTGCATCCCACCATTAGAATTTATGGTGTATAAGGAGATCTATATTTCCCACCATAAATTTTAACCCTATGGGATTTTGCCTGCCTTCTTCACCACATAGATCCAATGTTCATTTCACATCTAACACACATAGTAAGTATTCAATAAATATTTGTGTAATAAAGAGCTTCATTTTTGTTGTAGGGTACAATTATTATTTCAGTTCAATTTCAGAATTTGTAATAAGGCAACCTCATAAATACAATATATCTGAGAAATTAAAAATTCATTTTGTTAGCTGCTTCTCAATTTTATTTATACTTAATAACTAGAGATTTAAATCTGTCTCTTATACACATCTTTTCCTGACACTAATGTTGCTCCCCAGATCTTCAAAAAGATGTCTCCCATGGAAAAGTGAATTTAATAATGATCCTACTTAATTATTATATTACTGTAAATAATTTCCTGGATTTCTGTGCCCTGTCTTTAAAAAGGCATAGAATAACCTACTTTTATTAAAATTCTTCTGACATTTTAACATTTGACCTAATCTTCTATTATATTTTTATTGAAATAATAATGTTAAACTTTAAAGTAGACATAACTCATATTGACTCATTCCTTTTCTATTTTGTAGTAGTTCAAGAAGTATAGCTTTGTAATGTACCTTTAAAATGTACTCCTGCTGTTTTAAGCAACAACCAATCAGAAAATAGAGAACAAGGCTAACTTCACATTGAAGGAGGATGCTGTTTTCCCAGAAGGAGCCGTGTAAACACTGCCCTGAAGGTGATAGCCACAAGGACCACAGAATCAAGAAGAATTCTCCCTCTTGCCTAAGGGAAACTTTCCATTTATTTCTTGATATCATAAACTCTGAATGTTCTCTACTGAGGAAAATGTCCAATTACAATAGTAATTGAGGGACTTCCCTGCTAGTCCAGTGCTTAAGACTTCACCCTCCATTGCAGGGAGCACGGGTTTGATTCCTAGTCTGGGAACTGAGATCTCACATACCTCACCACCAAAAAACTAAAATATAAAGCACAAGCGATATTCTAAAAAAACTCAATAGAAACTTAAAAATAGTCCACACGAAAAAATCTTAAAAAAAAAAAGAAATGGCAATTGACTTTAATTTATGCTTCTTAAGGACCCACTGTGTGCGTGTCATCCCAGTAATTTTAAAACTATACTGTTTAATTTCAGAGCAAACATTTGTTATTAAAGAAATCAAACTTGCCTGTTCTTTACCTTCTGGGACAATATGAACATTGCATTTCATTTTTCTAAATCTACTTACTCTAAGTTTCATTGATAAAGCATTTAGCATTCAATTTAGCAGTTTGTTTTCTGTATGCATTACATATTATTTTGGTCACCTGATGGGAAGAACTGACTCATTCAAAAAGACCCTGATGCTGAGAAAGACTGAAGGCAAAAGGAGAAGAGGGTGGCAGAGGGTTAGATGGTTAGATAGCATCATTGACTCAATGGACATGAGTTTGAGAAAACTCTAGGAGATAGTGAAGGACAGGAAAGCCTGGCATGCTGCAGCCCACGGGGTTGCAAAGAGTCAATTAGTGACTGAAAAAAATGAATACATGTGCTCAGTGGCTCATTTGTGTCCAACTCTTTTTGACCCCATGGGGGTGGTAGCCCGCCAGACTCTGTCCATGGAATTTTCCAGGCAAGAATACTGGAGTGGTTGCCACTTCATACTCCAGGTGATCTTTGTGACCAAGGGATCAAACCCAAGTTTCTTGAGTCTCCTGCATTGGCAGATGGATTTTTTAATCCTGGCGCCACCTGGGAAGTCCCATGTGTATGCATATGTACATGTAATCAATATATGTTTTGACAGATATATTCATTAAGTTCTGACTACAACTAAAGTAATTTAACATATGGTCTCTAAGCTCCAATGATAAAATACCCTCTACCTGCTAAGATTATCCATTGAAGCTTTCTAAAGAGTGTATTTTGTGGGCAAGAGTAGAGGCCCTGTATCTCATATAAAACCAAGGCCACTTTTTATGGCTTTGCCATGCCTGCTTATGTCCTATTTGGGTTGTTGATGTAGAATGTTTTCTTCCTTTTCTCAGGCTAGTATTCAGCCCATTCTGGGAGGCCCCATATCAGAGACTCTCTTTGGAAAGCATATTCTGAGTTTTACCTCAAACCTCTCTCCTTCTCTGATGGATATGCAAAACAGGTTCCAAGACACAGTGAGTTCATAAAATTATTTCATACTCTCTCAGGACAATTAAACCCCTCTGGTATGTAAGCTTTTGAACTGAGTTTATTTTGTCATAGATTTTATCCCTGATAACTCAGCTGGTAATCTGCTTGTCATTCAGGAGACCTCAGTTTAATTCCTGGCTTAGAAAGATCCCCTGAAGAAGGGAACAGCTACCCACTCTGGTATTCCCACCTGGAGAATCCCATGGGCAGAGGAGTCAGGCAGGCTACAGTCCATGGTGTTGCAAAGAGTCAGACATGACTGAGCGACTTTCACTTTGACTTTCCTGTTTACTGTGGGATTTTATTTCTTTTCTTGAGGCAATATTTTTTCCTCTTCTATATTCTGGATTTCCTTAGGGCTCTGCTAAGTCCTGGAGCCCATATATTGGTGCTTTAACTCTGACTTGATACTTTAAATTTATGCTCCAATGAAAAACATGTTATAACATGGCAGAATTCTACAACTTTTAAACAACAACTTAATGATATAATTTCTAATGTAAAGATGAATATGCTTTAAGGAAGCTCTCTAATGATTAAATCACCTAGAGTCAAATACTCTTTGACATGAATTTCTGAAATAGTTTTTTTTTTTTTAAAATTATGTGTGATTGTGGGAATATATATAATTCTGCAAAGTGATAATTTAATGCTGACATGAATAATAATGGTGACTGAAACTCCTAATTTTTACTTTTGTTGACTTATTCTAAATGTTTTCAGTTTCAACTATTTTAAATGAAATGATGTCTTATTGACACCATCTAGTAAGAAGTAGAAGTGTTGAGGTCCTTTAATGGACTGGAACCTGGTGGTCCGGAGTCGACCGATAAGAAAGTAAAGGAGAGAGAAAGAGGCTGATATTCCTTGGTTTATACAGAAAGCCAATTAAGACCCTGCACGGGGCTTGCTCTGTTCATGAAGGCCTCAGGTGCCCTCTCGATGGGGTGAAGGTGCAGAGTGCCTTCTCAAGAGGGTCTTAGAAGCCAGGGCAGGAAAGTGAACTCAGAGAGTCTCTGTGCTCCAGGGGATCAGCCTGAAAAAGAGAGAGAGGGAGAGAGAGAGAGAAAGAAAGACACAGGGACCAGAGCTCTGATGGAGCAAATTTGTTTTAATCAACATTATGGGCATATATATACTGTCTTACAAGGTAGTTATTCTCAGCAAGATAAAGATTAAAATTTCAGACTTACAAAACATAGATGATCCATATTAAAGAGAGAGAGTTGTAAACAATCACTTTTACCATATGGTTCACAAGAAGGAAGAGGGTACTTATCATCATACAGAAAAACTAATGAACGAAGTGCCTGGATTCCTCAGCCGGGAGAGGCTTGCCTCTCCTCTTAATTTCTGAGTATTCAGGAATTAATAAGGGACAGAGAATTCTTGACAGATCCAAAACAGCAAAGAGGAAGCCTCCTGTTAAATGCTTGCTGACAATTCCCCCTATTTTATTATATTTGTAAAAAAGATCTTGACCAAATGAGTTTGGTTAGTATTAACGAACATTATAGAAAGGTGACAGTAAACAACAAATCTAATTATCAAGACAATCACCAAAGTTACAGTTCCAGACCCGATACTGTGGGTAATATTTTGAAACCATCCTTGTGGGTCTAGCGCAGATAATTTGTTCAGCTAAAGTTTCCAAATTAGGGGAAGAGGGCAGATTTTTAGAAAAAATTTTAAAGGTTTTTTTTTTGGGGGGGGCAGTAATTGTACATTCAGAGAGGCATTATCATGTATAGTTTGTAAATGAAATTGATTTGTTCTCAGTTGTAGGCACTATGATTGAATTGAATAGGAGTAACACAAAATTGAGTAGCTTAAAGAAAAAGAGGAGTTAAGACAAGTATATAGTTTGCAATTAATATAAGTTACAGAACGTGAAAGTCTTATTAAATTGTAAATTTTCTATGGCTATAACAAAAGGAAGTGGGACACAGGCCTGTATAAAATATGGCTGATTATAGCGAAAGAAATAGTTACTATGACCACGACTGGTCCCTATGAAACGTCCAGTCAAAGTCCCAAGTTCTTCCATGCTCTGGTGCTCACAGCAAGTTTCCAAATGTCTCATTGTTCAGGCCCACTCTGTTTATCAAGGATGATCCCAGGATGAAGTGGGGCTAATCCACTCTTGAGTCAAGCCACTCAAGAAGCCCTTTGTTATAGTAATATTCCATCCTAGTGTCAGTGACCTTCCATATCACACACAGTTTTGTTAATATCATCTGAGCAGTCAGATAACCACATACCATGGGGTCCCCAATCAACAATTGTATGATTAGCCACAAACATTGATTTTCTTGATTTGGTTTGACATTTGTCCCAAAGAATGGGAGTATAAGTAAAGTTTTTATAAGTAAACCCTTTGCATAATGTTCTTTGTTCTTTCCCTAAAGCCTCAGCAGTATAAACTTGGTTTACAGACAAAGAAAGGGCAGTAAATAATCCAAGCAATGTCTGAAAGTCTTCTTTTGGAGGCAGGATGAAAGCCCACGTTTGTCAGCTGACGTTTATGCATAATTTTGCTGGGGCCATGCACAAGGGAAGGACTTCATAGCCTTAAGAAATGTTAATTTGTTTTCTTTCCTGTCCAGAGTGTGAAGGCCTTTTCATGTACTAGGGAGAAGGCATATGTATAGAGTCATTAGTTGAAATGATTGTTCCTCTCTCTGTCCATTCGACCACCTGTAATAGAGAGGGGTTGGGTATTAGTCTGAGCTCGAGAGGGAGGAGGTACAGGCCAAAAGACTTAGCATTGCCAGGAGAATGTATTCAGGACTCGGAGGGAATCTCTGTTGAGAGAGCAAATTTTCAGCTTGATTAGTAAGGGTTTTTATTTGTCCCCAAGTGGGTAGATCATAGGGGTGATGCTGCCGAGGACGGTGCTTTCTGGAGATCTTTAGAGCAGACATAGCCTGTATTGGAATTTCTTCTTCCTGGGATTCTTGTTGTTTCATTTCCATTTGAATGCTTTGGGCCCCCTCGGGTCAAATCTTAAGAAGAGGTTAAAAATTTTAAAACAAATAAAGCTATATTAACAATAGTTATATGTTTAGAAAATATCTTGTGTTGGAATCTAGTAAAGTCTGCTTTAGATAAGGAAGACAGTAGTATACCTGTGTATTCCCCCTTTTTAAATTTTTTATTTGTATGTGATGTGTTTGTTTGACTATGTCTTGTGTCTGTGGATTATAAGGAATATTTGTAATATGTATAATAGGAAAAGATTGCAAAAATTGTTTAAAGTGTCTAGAAATATAGGCAGGATATAACATGTTGTGTAGCCTCACTGCAAAGAGGTGTGACCCAGATAAAAGAGGAACTTTTGTCTATACAGACATGTAGGAAAGAAAATGGAGAAAGTTCAGGGCAATGAGTTACATCCATTTGTCATAGCTCATTAGGTTGTAAAACCACGAGGATTAATACCTTGTGTGATGGGTCAAAGATGTAGGGGTCTACAAGTAGAGCAGTTACTAATAATTTCTTTAGCCTAGTGGTATGGTATTTTCCATAGCTGGTGTAGGGAGCCAGCATTATGCAACAGAGCATGCTGTTCCTTTAGAGTAGCAAAGGAAACCAGTTTATCAGCTTGTTCATTATCCTAAGTCATGGGGCCCGGAAACAAGACTGTGTTCGAATATGCGTAATATAAATGGGAGAATTGTGGTTTTTAACAACAGATTGTAGTTTGAAAAAGAGTTGTTGAATAATAGGTTGATTGGAGTTTATGGTGGAGGTTTCTATATTTTTTAATAAAAAACAGAATATATAGAGTCAGAGACTATATTAATGGGGTAAGGATGTAGGCAAATAAATAAGAGCATATAATTCATTTTGTTGAACAGAATGAAATTTAGTATAGAAGACTTTATATTCCTTAAGAGACAAGGAAGCTTTGACGTTTCTAGTCCCATCTATATAAAAAACTGACGTGAGTTTGAGTGAACTCGGGAGTTGGTGACGGACAGGGAGGCCTGGCGTGCTGCGATTCATGAGGTCGCAAAAAGTCGGGCACGACTGAGTGACTGAACTGAACTGATATAAAAAACCTAGGCTTGTGGTATAGGCTGTGAGCTGATACTGCGAGAAATAATCAGTTCAGTATTTTTTAAGAAATTTCACAGCTTACAAGAAGGATAATGAAATGAAAATTTTCCAAAATATTCCCGAAAAGCTATTTGGAAATCGGTAGAAGTTTGTAAAGTGTTCTCAAATTGAGATTTATTGATAGGTATTACAATTTTATGAGGATTGGAACCAATTAGAGTTTTAGTCCTATTTTTTTTTTATTGATAATGATTAGAGCAATTAAATCAAGATAGAGTGTAAATGACTTTATTTCCCTAAAATGGGTATAGATCCACTCTACTGGGTGTTCTTGTTGGGCAAGAAATCCTGTGGGAGAATGAGGAGAGGGGAGTATAAACAATTCTAGAGGTAAATCTAGTTTGATGCGAGTAAGAAATTGTTTTTGTAATTTATTTTGCACCAAATAGTTCCTCTCCTATCTCTTGAGAAAGTGAACGAGGGACATTTAAATCAGGATCTCCTTTTAAAGTATTAAATAGGTTATTCAGTTGATAATTAGCAATGCCTAAAGAAGGTCTAATCCGATTAATATCACCTAAGAGCTTTTGAAAATCATTTAAGGTTGATAAATTATCAGTACGGATCTGAGTTAGTTGGGGAGTAATATGCTGCCTATTAATAACAACTCCAAGTAATGGTAAGGTGTAGAGGTTTGAATTTTTTCAGGGGCAATGATTAATCTAGAGTTTTTAAAGCATAGTTGAGCTATATCAAACATGTGTTCAGTTTTTAAGATAAATGGAGCAGAAAACAATACACCATCCATATACTGAATAACAAGAAAGTTAGGAAAATGCTTTCTCATGGGCTCAAGGGCTTTGGCTACATAGTACTGACACATGGTGGGAGAATTCATCATCTCTTGTGGCAGTACAGTCTATTAGAACCGTTTATGAGGTCCAATATGACTAGGATAAAGGAGAGAGAAAGTGAATCTCTCTTAGTCTAAAGGGTGTAAAGGTATAATAAAAAAGCAATCTTGTAAATCAATAATAATAATATGCCCGTTTTAAGGAATAATGGTAGGTGATAGGATTTCTGATTGTAATATACCCATAGGTTTCATAGACGCATTAACTTTTCTAACGTCTGTTAGGAGATGCCATTTGTTAGATTTTTTTTTTTTTTAA
>SJYT01076106.1:94203-105431 GCA_006410635.1 Cephalophus harveyi
TTTTCTACAGTTTATTGTGATCCACACAGTCAAAGGCTTTGGCATAGTCAATAAAGCAGAAATAGATGTTTTTCTGGAACTCTCTTGCTTTTTCCATGATCCAGCAGATGTTGGCAATTTGATCTCTGGTTCCTCTGCCTTTTCTAAAACCAGCTTGAACACCAGGAAGTTCATGGTTCACGTATTCCTGAAGCCTGGCTTGGAGAATTTTGAGCATTATTTTACTAGCATGTGAGATGAGTGCAATTGTGCGGTAGTTTGAGCATTCTTTGGCATTGCCTTTCTTTGGGACTGGAATGAAAACTGACCTTCTCCAGTCCTGTGGCCACTGCTGGGTTTTCCAAATGTGCTGGCATAGTGACTGCAGCACTTTGACAGCATCATCTTTCAGGATTTGAAATAGCTCAACTGGAATTCCATCACCTCCACTAGCTTTGTTCATAGTAATGCTTTCTAAGGCCCACTTGACTTCACATTCCAGGATGCCTGGCTCTAGATGAATGATCACACCAGCGTGATTATCCAGGTCATGAAGATCTTTTTTGTACAGCTCTTCTGTGTATTCTTTCCACCTCTTCTTAATATTTTCTGCTTCTGTTAAGTCCATACCATTTCTGTCTTTTATCGAGCCCATCTTTGCTTAGCCGCCTGTAATTTCTCTTTAATGAGGGGCCACTGTGCTGTCTAAATAGGCTTGTCATATTTCCAGGTTATTTTAACAATTGTCCTGCTTGTTAAATGAGCAGTGGCCCCCAGGAAAAATGTGGAATGTATATCTGAGTTTGTCATATCTTATATCTTTTTATAAAAGCATATATCTTACTTTCCCTTAGCAACTATGAAGTTTCTTGTATATTAGTGTTTTATGGATTAGTGAATATATTTATTATATCATATTATAATATATATTTATTATATATACATATATTTATATATATCAACATATTATACATTATATATTTATTAATAGTTTAAAATCTCTTTAGTTTTTCTGTAAGAAAAACTTTTTTTAAGAGGAAGTTAATGTTTAGTATTTAATGTTTTAAAATCTTATATTATTTGGAAATGACCTAGCTATTTAATGAACTTTCATTATTTAGTTTAGTACAACTCTAGAAATTTAAGTTATAATATATATTATATATACATATATTTATATATATCAACATATTATACATTATATATTTATTAATAGTTTAAAATCTCTTTAGTTTTTCTGTAAGAAAAACTTTTTTTAAGAGGAAGTTAATGTTTAGTATTTAATGTTTTAAAATCTTATATTATTTGGAAATGACCTAGCTATTTAATGAACTTTCATTATTTAGTTTAGTACAACTCTAGAAATTTAAGTTATCCCAATCCTGAGATTATTTTAGATTATAATAACAGATTATTCTATTAAAAATATAATTATTTTTAATAGAGTTTGTCTAAAAGTTTTAATCTCATTTTTATATTTTTATATATATATAAAGAGTTACCTTTTTGTTGACAAATTTAATTTACCTTAAATTTAGGCATAATAAAAGTATTACATAATATTGATGATTTAAGACATGTCTTAATTTGATTAGCAAACAATTATATTTAAATTATATTTATATTTAAATAAATATTATATATATTTCATATTTTTCAGTTCACGTGAATTTGAATTTAAATAGACCTCATTAACTTCATATTATCTAAAAACAAAGCTGGTATATCAATGGCAGCACTGCCAGATGTTGAGGTTTTCAGGTAAAAGATGGAATTTGCCCTAGGTTTTTGTTGAAGGGGACCTGCGGGGGTCTCTGCTTGGAGTTTTCCAGAATAGGTTTTCTTTCAATGTCAGATGTAGACTTACAGTCTTTGGCCCAATGTTTTACTCTACGGTAGTGAGGGCAGATTTTTGGAGGTTTTTTATTTTTATTTTTTGCCTTTTTTTTTTTTTTAAGGCTTTCCTAGAAGCTCCGTCTAATCAAGGCTATGGTTTTTCCTGTGGTCATGTATGGATGTGAGAGTTGGACTGTGAAGAAGGCTGAACACCGAAGAACTGATGCTTTTGAACTGTGGTGTTGGAGAAGACACTTGAGAGTCCCTTGGACTGCAAGGAGATCCAACCAGTCCATTCTGAAGGAGATCAACCCTGGGATTTCTTTGGAAGGAATGATGCTAAAGCTGAAACTCCAGTACTTTGGCCACCTCATGCGAAGAGTTGACTCATTGGAAAAGACTGTGATGCTGGGAGGGATTGGGGGCAGGAGGAGAAGGGGACGACCGAGGAGGAGATGGCTGGATGGCATTGCGGACTCGATGGACGTGAGTCTGAGTGAACTCCGAGAGATGGTGATGAACAGGGAGGCCTGGCGTGCTGCGATTCATGGGGTCACAAAGAGTCAGACACGACTGAGTGACTGAACTGAACTGAACTGAGGGCAATCCCTTTTTAAATGGTTCTTATTTCCACATGTAAAGCATCCTTCATTTCCCTTTTTTAAGGCAGCAACCATTGTTTCAGCTAACATTTGCATCTTTTAAGTTTCTAATCCTAGATTTCGACAAGCCTTCAAATAATCAAAAATAGTCCCTGTCTCGGGAATTGGAGCTATAGCTTTTTGACATTCCTGATTTGCATTTTCATAAGCAAGTATTTTTTCTAGTTGCCTTTTGGCTTCTTCTCCAATTACAGGATGGGAAATAGCAGTTTCTAATCTAGCTAAAAAATCAGCATAAGTTTCATTAGATCCCTGAATTTTAAATAAGTGATGAAATAGAAAAGTGATGGGACTTTCTAGCCTTTTGACCCATGTCTTTGTACTTACTGGCCTCAATAGGCCCTCAAGGTCACTCTGTCTGATCTGCCAAGTGTACCAGACTCCTGTTCGGGTGCCACTTGTTGGGGTCTTTTAATGGACCAGAATCTGGTGGTCCAGAGTCAACTGATAAGAAAGTAAAGGAGAGAGAAAGAGGCTGATATTCCTTGGTTTATGCAGAAAGCCAATTAAGACCCCGCACGGGGCTTGCTCTGTTCATGAAGGCCTCAGGTGCCCTCTCGATGGGGTGAAGGTGCAGAGTGCCTTCTCAAGAGGGTCTTAGAAGCCAGGGCAGGAAAGTGGACTCAGAGAGCCTCTGTGCTCCAGGGGATCAGCCTGAAAAAGAGATAGAAGGAGAGAGAGAGAGAAAGAAAGACACAGGGACCAGAGCTCTGATGGAGCAAAGGTGTTTTAATCAACATGGTGTGGGCATATATACTGTCTTACAAGGTAGTTATTCTCAGCAAAGATAAAGATTAAAATTCCAGATTTACAAAGCATAGGCTATCCATATTAAAGAGAGAGAGTTGTAAGCAATCACTTTTACCATATGGTTCACAAGAAGGAAGAGAGTACTTATCACCATACAGAAAAACTAACAAGGAAGTGCCTGGATTCTTCAGCCCCCGGAAGAGGCTTGCCTCTCCTCTTAACTCCTGAGTATTCAGGAATTAATAAGGAACAGAGAATTCCTGACAGATCCAAAACAGCACACAGGAAGTCTCCTGTTAAATGCTTCCTGACATAGAAGTAGCATTCAAACCTGGTCTTTGTGATTTTATAATTAACATGGTTTCTCTGAGCACACAGCACCTTCTTCTGTGACAGCATGAGCTTTGGAAGCAGAATTTGTTCCCTCACATCATATGGTTTCCATCAGAGATAGGAACTTAGAACTTTGCTTCTCTCTAAGATAGTCAGCATTTATCAAGAACAAACTGTTATACCAAACAATGTAAGTGAACACACTGCATTAGCATCTCAGTTAAGTTTAACTATTTATCATTTTGTGTGCTGAATGAGTTTATACAACTTCTGAGTGATTGAACAAGGATTTGAATTCAGGCAGTCTCATTCTAGATTTTTCATCCTTGTCCACTCTGCTTTTGTTTGGAGTATTGTAAGTACTGCATCAAGCAATACTTAACATGTACATGCATGCGTACATGCTAAGTCACTTCATTCATGTCTGATTCTTTGTGACCCTATGGACCATATCTCGCCAGTCTTCTCTGTCCATGCTTTCTACAGGCAAGAATATTGGAGTGGGTTGCCATGCCCATCTCCAGAGGCTCTTCCCAACCCAGGGATCAAAGCCATATCTCTATGTCTCCTGCGTTGGCAGGCGAGTTTTATACCACTAGCGCCACCTGGCAAGTCCATATAGAGTTCCATACATTAAGATAAACTCTTATCCAAAATGAGTGGCTTGATAGAAATTCACTGTATATTTGACCATCAATATTTCAATATCCTTTTTATTTTCTAATTTTCTCCCCTTTGTGACCGATATAAGTGATATATTAACAGTGCCAAGTCTTTAGTCAATTAGACTCTCTACTAAAAGATATTTAGTTTATCATGATCACTCTTTCTTTTATAATCTAGTTGTCCTTAACCAGATCTTGTCCTAATCCTCAACCTTAAATGATAAACTGCATCTCCCAATGTAATTTGATAACCTGTCCCCACTATTTACAATCCTAACTGGGTACTCTTCGTCTTTATAAGATTGATGTAAAATTGAAAGTCACTCAGTCATGTCCAACTCTGTGACTCCATGGATTGTAGGCTGCCAGGCTCCTCTGTCCATTGAATTCTCCAGACCAGAATACTGGAATGGGTAGACATTTCCTTCTCCAGGGGATCTTCCCAACCCAGGGAAGGAACCTAGGTCTCCTCCATTTCAGGTAGATTATTTAACGTCTTAGCAAATAGGAAGTCCAAGATTGATGTGAGATATTTCAAATAGCAGATGTACAAATATGTAGCTAATTATTTTAAGAGGGTAGAAAAGAATGTTTGTGGGCTTTGCAGAAGCATGTCATAAAAGGAGGTTCTTCTGTCACTGCTACAGATAGATTAAAAATACTTAAGCTGTTGATTCTTTTGTTGAGTGACTGCCTGCACAATGTTTGACAAGAGGTCCTTTAAAAATGCATCTTTTGTAAGAAATTTGTCCTCGTTTACTTCTGTTTGTTTCCTAAAGCAGTAAGGGAAAAGCTGAAAAAAAGCCTCCCAAAACTGAAGAAAGACATGTATTTACATATAAAAGAGTGAACACATTCTTTTTATTTACCAGTTAACAGTACTTATTCAACTTCTTTTATCCCCTTCTGCTTCATAATATGTCATTAGCTTCTTAATCAATTCAATTAGCATTAGCTTTCCCTGAATATACTGGTCATACCCTACAATGTCTAACGGTATGGTGAAAAGATTAGTAATCAGCATTTATTATACTGCTGCTGCTGCTGCTAAGTCGCTTCAGTCGTGTCCGACTCTGTGCGACCCCTTAGACAGCAGCCACCAGGCTCCCCCGTCCCTGGGATTCTCCAGGCAAGAACACTGGAGTGGGTTGCCATTTCCTTCTCCAACGCATGAAAGTGAAAAGTGAAACTGAAGTCTCTCAGTCATGTCCAACTCTTAGCGACCCCATGGACTGCAGCCTACCAGGCTCCTCTGTCAGTGGGATTTTCTAGGCAAGAGTACTGGAGTCGGGTGCCATCGCCTTCTCCAATTTATTATATTACTGAATGTAATTTGAAAGAGAGACAGAAATACACAAGAAACTATACATTTATTTATATACAGAACTTAAAAATTGCTAACTTATACTCTTACAAATGAGAGTAAGAGGCCAGGTTTTCAGTTCCTACTGGTTTCCATCAAATTAATAAGCAGACTCTAAAAGATTGCTGTGTTTCTTGAAATGTACAAGTTTCTTTTTGCTATTTGAAAATAAATTTATAATATTGTGTTATAAATTGTTATCCATCATTGATGAACCATTTAGGCACTCTGAAGTAAAATAGTATAATATTTTATTTTGCCTTTGATGGAGTTGTTTCTTCATTCAAGTAAACAAACTTATATGTGGCATTTTGCAAACTCAGTAAAGATTTAAGGGAGCATTTTGCTAAAATATTTGTTTGTAGTTTTGATTGTAAACAGATTCTTAATACACTAGAATTCACAATTCATCTTGGCAATCATATTAAACTTTTAATTATTTAATAAGTGTATTATTTAATAAGCTTATCCTTGACAGAAAAAATGTGAAAGGCAACCAGTATTAACTCTCGAAGGCATTTATCAGGCTAAATATGTGAAGTGCCTCTGCATATATATTCTTATAGCTGAGAAGGAAATTACTAAAATTTAGGAGGAAAAAAATGTACATTTAATGTATGCTTCTGCTCAACACAGGACACATCAAAAATTAAGTTCCTCGTGAATCTGATGCTGCAATAATGATAATTTAGATATGCACAGAGCACAAAATAAAAGTGAAGTAACACGCTGTTAATACATTTCATCAGATTTTGGCACTGAGGAGCATAAAACTGATAATCAAATTACCTCATACTGGAGAGGAAAAAGACAAGAACAATGCTGTCATTCTTTATGGCTGATGAAGCCTAGAGAGTTGTGTTGACATATGCAATATCATATAGCAAGTGACAGACCCTGGAATAGACCCATACTCATAACTCTTGGTCTCTTGGTGCCATTCCAGGCCAGTGGAAATTGGTCAGTTAAGCTGACCTCCCTGCATTAAATTTAGAGCACAAGACAATTAAAGAGCTCAGACTAGAGTATGTACTTTTTCAACACTTTCTAACAAAAGGCTTTGCTTTAAAATAGGTTATTTTTTCCAGTTATAACAAGAATAAAATACTCATTTAGTTTTGAACAACACTGATATTTGGCCATATAACTTATTTGTTATGGAATAAAGGGGGTCAAGAAAAATAGTTTCTTGATCAAATATGAGTTTATCTTACCATTCACTGATGGAGGCTTCCCTGGTGGCTCAGAGTTTAAAGCGTCTGCATGCAATGCGGGAGACCCAGGTTCGTTCCTTCGATTGGGAAGATCCCCTGGAGAAGGAAATGGCAACCCACTCCAGTATTCTTGCCTGGAGAATCCCATGGATGGAGGAGCCTGGTAGGCTACAGTCCACGGGGTCGCAAAGAGTCAGACACGACTGAGCGACTTCACTTTCACTTTACCATTCACTGACAGACTCAAGCAGAAGTGTTTTTTCTTAGCATAATGTATACATGTGCTATGTTTACTATAATTACCTGTCCTGGAAAAACCATACAATCAGTTTTAAAAATCATTTGTCCATGATGTCAGTGTGGTTGAGTGTGTTAAGAATATGGGCAAGGAAGTCAGGCGGACCTGAATATAATCTTAGCATCACCTTTATTTAATGTAACACTTAAAGTCAATTTCTCTCAGATTCCATTCTTCATCATTAAAGTGGGGATCACTAATTCTACTTCCTGATTTGTGAAAAATTAAATGAAATTCTTTTATATACCACCCTCAAAACACTACCTTAGTAAATGGTAACAATTTTAGCATATTATATTGACACTGTCATTATTACTATAATTACATTTCTAAAACATAAGGTAAGACAGAATGCATGTTCATCCATGCTCCATCGCTTAGTTGTGTCTGACTTTTTGCAACCCTATGGACTGTAGCCAGCCAAGCTCCTCCGTTCATGAGATTTTTCCAGTCAAGAATACTGGAGTGTGTTCCCTTGTCCTATTCCAAGGGATAGTCCTAACCCAGGGAAAAAAACCGTGCCTTCAGCATTGCAGATGGCTTCTTTACTGCTTGAGCCTTTGAGGAAGCCTTTGCTTCCAATTAGGGAATCAAACCCTGGTCTCCCTCATAACAGGCAAGACACCTACCACTATACTAATGATGAATCTTTTTGAATTTATGCCCAAACTCCAGATTGACATAGAGCTGTACAGAATTTTAGAGAATATTTAGATACCTTGATTCTCACATGATATTTGTTCCTCTGTCTGGGAATACCACACTGCCTTACCTACATCCTGAGAAACCTGTATGCAGATCAAGAAGCAATAGTCAGAACCAGACATGAAACAATGGACTGGTTCAAAATAGGAAAAGGAGTACGTCAAGGCTGTATTGTCACCCTGCTTATTTAACTGATATGCAGAGTCAGTCAGTCAGTTCAGTCACTCAATTGTGTTCGACTCTTTGCCACCCCATTGACTGCAGCACGCCAGGCCTCCTTGTCCATCACCAACTCCTGGAGTTTACTCAAACTCATGTCCATAGAGTTGGTGACGTCACCAACCATCTCATCCTCTGTTGTCCCCTTCTCATCTCTCTTTCAATCTTTCCCAGCATCAGGGTCTTTTCAAATGAGTCAGCTCTTTGCATCAGGTGGCCAAAGTATTGGAGTTTCAGCGTCAACATCAGTCCTTCCAATGAACATTCAGGACTGATTTCCTTTAGGATGGACCGGTTGAATCTCCTTTCAGTCCAAGGGACTCTCAAAAGTCTTCTCCAACACCACAGTTCAAAAGCATGAATTCTCCTTCACTCAGCTTCCTTTATAGTCCAGCTGTCACATCCATACATGACTACTGGAAAAACCATAGCTTTGACTAGACGGACTTTTGTTGACAAAGTAATGGCTCTGCTGTTTACTATGCTGGCTAGGTTGGTCATAACTTTCCTTCCAAGGAACAAGCATCTTTTAATTTCATGGCTGCAGTCACCATCTGCAGTGATTTTGGAGCCCAAAAAAATAAAATCTGCCACTGTTTCACTGTTTCTCCATCTATTTGCCAGGAAATGATGGGACCATCACTTTGCCATGATCTTTGTTTTCTGAATGTTGAGCTTTAAGCCTACTTTTTCACTTTCCTCTTTCACTTTCATCAAGAAGCTCTTTAGTTCTTCTTCGCTTTCTGCCATAAGGGTGGTGTCATCTGCATAGCTGAGGTTATGGATATTTCTCCTGGCAGTCTTGATTCCAGCTTGTGCTTTATCCAGCCCAGTGTTTGTCATGATGTACTCTGCATATAGGTTAAATAAGCAGGGTGACAATATACAGCCTTCATGTACTCCTTTTCCTATCTGGAACCAGTCTGTTGTTCCATGTCCAGTTCTAACTGTTCCTTCTTGAACTGCATGCAGATTTCTCAAGAGGCAGATCAGGTGGCCTGGTATTCCCATCTCTTGAAGAATTTTCCACAGTGCAGAGTACATCATGCAAAATGCCAGGTTGGACAAAGCTCAAGCTGGAATCAAGATTGCTGGGAGAAATATCAGTAACCTCAGATATGCAGATGACACCACCCTAAAGACATAAAGTGAAGAGAATCTAGAGACTTTTGATGAAGGTGAAAGAGGAGAGTGAAAAAGCTGAGTTAAAACTCAGTGTTCAAAAAGCTAAGATCATGACATCAAGTCCCATTACTTCATGGCAAAAAGATGGGGAAACAATGGAAACAGTGAGAGACTATTTTCTTGGACTCCAAAATCACCTCAGATGGTGACTGCAGCCATGAAATTAAAAGACACTTGCTCCTTGGAAGAAAAGCTATGACCAACTTAGACAGCATATTAAAAAGCAGAGACATTACTTTGCTGACAAAGGTCCCTATAGTTAATGCTGTGGTTTTTCCAGTGGTCATAAACAGATGTTAAAAGTTGAACCATAAAGAAGGCTGACTGAAGAAATTGATGCTTTCAAATTGTCTTGCTAGAGAAGACTCTTGAGACTCCCTTGTACTGCAAGGAGATCAGATCTGTCAATCCTAAAGGAAATCAATCCTGAATATTCATTGGAAGAACTGATGATGAAGTTGAAGCTCCAATACTTTGGCCACCTAGTGCAAAGATCCAACTCATTAGAAAAGTCCCTGATGCTGGGAAAGATTGAAGGTAGGAGGAGAAAACGATGATAGAGGACGAGATGGTTGGATGGCATCACTGACTCAGTGGACATGAGTTTGAGCAAGCTCCAGGAGATGGTGAAGGACTGGGCAGCCTGGCGTGCTGCAGTGCATAGGGTTGCAAAGAGTCTGACATGACTGAGTGACTGAACAACAACAAAATCAAGCTAAGATGTCTACTAAAAAAAAAAAAATCCATATCAAAGACTATAACTTCAAAAATAACGGTTTCCTATCATCCTGATTCCAGGGGAAAAAATGTCAGTGAGAAGTGTTTTGCATATGTATTTCTGAAGTTTATTTTTCTAATGTGTATACTGTGACTTGAAAAACAGAAATGGGGTCAAGCCATGCACATTTAAACTGCTTGCCTGGCATATGATTATTTAATTATGTTTAAACCTTATTTATATATCTATCTCTTTTCTCATGTATGAGTGTATATATTTGTGTGTTTTTTTACTGATTGAAAGTTTTTGTTTTTTATTCATATATTCATTATTATTTATGCATTTATATTTTGTTTCTGTTATACAAGAATGCTGCAGTAAAGAGCTTTATAAAATTTTGAGATTTCCTATTATTCAGGGTAAATTCTTACAACTATATTTTTTATGTCAAATAATTGGGCCCCCTAATAAATGAAAGTGTCTATCTTTCACTTATCACATACTTTCAGAATCTGTGAGAGTTATCAACCTATTTAATCATTGACATTTAGGTAAGGAGATGAAAAAATGACATTTAATCATTGCTATACTCTGAATTAGCTTAATTATTAGTGAATTTTGCTTTGAAACTACTTTTAATTCTAGCAGATTGTGTGTAAGGATCTGTATAAGCTAATGCATACAATCCTACCATGATGTCAGTAGATGAGCATTTCATGCTCATCTGGTACTGCAACTTTTAAAATTGATAATATCATATTTAACTTCCCATATGTACAAAACTTTTGAGTGACTGGTGCATGCATCAGACTACATTAAAGAAATGCAAAAGTCAACAAATATCCACTGAAAGATCCTGTCAAAATTATTATGATGTCACCATAACAATTTGAAATCTAATTTAAAATAAGTTACATCTCCTTTAAAAAAACAAAGGATACAATTGAGTGCATTGGGAATGAATGCAATCAGTATGAAATGCTATAGGTATATTAAAAGCATAGCACTTGCAGGATGATCAAAGACAACTTGATTAGTACTTGAAGAATGAACTTTAAAATTTTCTCAAGTTCTGGCTAAAAATTCTCCCCTCTTCTGTTCCCAAGACTCATATAGGGATTATATAATTGCAATACAGGGATTATGAAAGGAAGTGTGGAAAAATCAGTCATTTTTTTCACCTTATTTTCCTCCCGAAAATTGTGGATGAAAAATTTTGTCTGACTCTTCTATGAGATTGTATGTAATGAGTACAAATGTCTTCAGGAGAACTATTTACATTCAAAATGATGCTAATATTA
>SJYT01076106.1:105821-137882 GCA_006410635.1 Cephalophus harveyi
GTTTTAGTATCATCTAATCACAGTACACTCTTACAGTAACATTTTTGGTTAATAATTTTAAAACATACAACATAGGATAAACATATTAAATGCATAATGGTTTCCCCAGGAAATAATATTGACTATGTAAACAAAGGCAGCAATACAGCTGATAAAAATACTTCACTAAACCCAGCAGTGACTGTTGACATTATAGTATAAATAGTTTATAATCTGTTGTTAGGATACTGCAGGAAAGATAATGATACACCCATGCTGACTTAATGTGTTGAAAACATAGATTTCCATCCAACAGAGCCAGAGACTAGAGTCTGAGAGTCAGAAAGAATGAATTAAATAAAATAAGGAATGTTACTCATAGAAGTGAGACAGTCCTGATCAACCATCAATACTGACACTGACATCCTCCCTGGTAATATCAGAAGACATCAGGAAGGGTCAGCTTCCTCGATTACAGTCTAAATAAGATGATTTCAAAAGTAAAATTGGAAGATAGCAATAATTTACTTTAGAAACAGAGAAACTATACTCAATTGCAGTCCACAGTAATTATATTTTATTAGAAGTGAGCCTTACAGGCTTAAAAATAGTATATTTGAAGTTTAAACATTTTAAGATACTATTCCACAACATTACCACTGCATTTTGTCTTTGTGTACTGACTCATCTTTTCCTGTTGGATTCTTTTGTGTGTGTGTGTGTGTGTGTGTGTGTGTGTGTGTGTTTGTGTGTGTTCTATGTTAAATGCATTTTAGGTTATAGAAGTTGCTGTTTACTAGATAAGTATTTTGAGTCATGCTTTTACATCCTATGCCATACTATCTGAGCAGGATATGAATAGTAAAAAATAAACTGAGGCATATTAAAAAGATTGAGTAAAGACTGATTTGAATAAGGGAAGGCCACATGACAAGTGGTTAGGAACGCTCCACTGATAGGAGCTGGGGAGACACTTATATGGAAAAAAAGGCAAGAGGAAAGCAAGGAAAATATCAATTGTCTATAGCTTAAGCCAAAGTGGCTCTTTGTGATTGGTGATCTTTAGGTTTCAATTTCATAAACTTAAAGCAATTGCAAACCTAGATTTCAGTTTGCTTGCATAGGCTACCACAGCAACAAGCAAGGATTAGAATTCCAGGCTTTGACTGTGGGTTCAGTGTGCAGAGACAAGAATCTGTGATCTGAAAAGGTTTGTTTTACAAAAGCTGGTTTCCACAGCGGGATTGACATAATTAGGCAGATGAGCATATATATTCAAAAATTATCCTTACTTGTAACTTGAAACATAAATATCAAACTAAATTTTAAAAACTTTCTGTGTGTATGTGTGTACATGCACACACGTACAGTGTTTTAATGGGATAGATTTTTGTTGTTGCTGTTTTAACCCAGTTTATTAATCTGTTGGGAAATCTACCTGAGGAGAATACATTTGAACTCAGTGCATGAGAAATTTCACCAAATTGGGGGGAAAAACAAACAAACAAACAATGTTTATGATGAATACCTCTAGGGGATGTCACCATTTCATATCCCACTTATTGAGGGAATAAATATTACCACTAAACTTTGCCATCCATCTGTCACTACCCCTTGGAACAGACTGATTAGGGTTTGGGCAGTGTCATCTATTATCTATGAATTTATGTATGAAGAATTGAAAAAAACAAGAGAGCTTATTATGGACTATGATGTGGTTGACATGATTTCTAGGGCTGTTTCAGCCATAGATATAATCATGAAAAAATATTGATTTATATAGCAAGATACAAAAGTTGAAGGAAATAGGAACAAAATGTATAATTGTTTATAAGATAGTTCACAGGGTCTACTATAATATGAAATTTTGATAGGCTTAAATCTTTGAAAAGCTATTACCTGAATAAACTAAGGTATTTCATCGTTGTTCAGTTGCTCAGTCATGTCCAACTCTGCTACTCCATGGACTGAAGCACGCCAGATTTCCCTGTCCTTCACTATCACCCAGAGTTTGCTCAAACTCATGCCCACTGAATTGATGATGGTATGCAACCATCTCATCCTCTGTCATCCCCTTCTCCTCCTGCCCTCAATCTTTCCCAGCATTAGGCTGTTTTCCAACTAAGATATATTTGGTGCTACTTAGCGCACCTGGGAGGAAAGTTATCACACAGCATCAGAAAAGATATATTAGGTTTCTTATGTTGTAATCAGTGTGCTAATAATGTAAAATAGATATCAGCCATTCAGTTCAGTCACTCAGTCGTGTCCAACTCTTTGTGACCCCATGAATTGCAGTATGCCTCCATGTTCATCATCAACTCCCGGAATTCACCCAAACTCATGTCCTTCAAGTTGGTGATGACATCCAGTATCTCATCCTCTGTCGTCCCCTTCTCCTCCTGCCCACAATCCCTCCCAGCATCAGTGTCTTTGCCAATGAGTCAACTCTACACATGAGGTGGCCAAAGTACTGGAGTTTCAGCTTTAGCATCAGTCCTCCCAAAGAACACCCAGGACTGATCTCCTTTAGAATGGACTGGTTGGATCTCCATCCGTGTATTCTTGCCACCTCTTCTTAATATCTTCTGCTTCTGTTAGGTCCATACCATTTCTGTCCTTTATTGAGCCCATCTTTGCATGAAATGTTCCCTTGGTATCTCTAATTTTCTTGAAGAGATCTCTAGTCTTTCCCATTCTGTTGTTTGCCTCTATTTCTTTGTATTGATCACTGAGGAAGGCTTTCTTATCTCTCCTTTCTATTCTTTGGAACTCTGCATTCAGATGCTTATATCTTTCCTTTTCTCCTTTGGTTTTCGCTTCTCTTCTTTTCACAGCTATTTGTCCTCCCCAGACAGCCATTTTTCTTTTTTGCACTTCTTTTCCATGGGGATTGTATTGATCCTTGTCTCCTGTACAATGTCACGAACCTCCATCCATAGTTCATCAGGCACTCTGTCTATCAGATCTAGGCCCTTAAATCTATTTCTCACTTCCACTGTATAATCATAAGGAATTTGATTTAGGTCATACCTGAATGGTCTAGGGAGAAGGCAATGGCAACCCACTCCAGTAGTCTTGACTGGAAAATCCCATGGGCGTAGTGGTTTTCCCTACTTTCTTCAATTTATGTCTGAATTTGGCAATAAGGAGTTCATGATCTGAGCCACAGTCAGCTCCCCGTCTTGTTTTTGCTGACTGTATAGAGCTTCTCCATCTTTGGCTGCAAAGAATATAATCAATCTCATTTTGGTGTTGACCATCTGGTGATGTCCATGTGTAGAGTCTTCTCTTGTGTTTTTGGAAGAGGGTGTTTGCTATGACCTGTGCGTTCTCTTGGCAAAACTCTATTAGCCTTTGCCCTGCTTCATTCCATATTCCAAGGCCAAATTTGCCTCTTATCTCAGGTATTTCTTGACTTCCTACTTTTGAAAATAGCTATAGAGAGTGTTGAAAGCACGCAAACAAGCAAACAAAGCATTCTTAAAACACACACTTACAGTTTGTGAAATCTGAATCCAGTCTGAGGGTGAGCACCTTGGATTCCTTCCCAGGTGGAAGAGTAAGACTTCATTCAGACCTCTGACACCCCTTGAGAGAAATAGAAATTTATGGTCTAACCCTCGTGTTTTAGACAAACCTGTCACTCTGGAAAAACTGCTATGCAGAAAACTCTAGGTATACTTTAACTGCCTATCTTTATTTTCCTGTTTCATTCCTCAAAGCCCTGTTCTTCTGTCTTCTCCTACCTTTTCTAATACCCATTGTAAGTTTCTGAGCATATTCTCTGTTTCTTTCTCTCCCTCTAGATAAGTAAATCATTCAGCGGAGCTCTCCCTGTTACTGGGTGAGGATTTTGCAAAACCACAAGTGGAATTTCAGGGTAGCTCACAGCCATAATATTTCCCCTGGAAAGATATGGATGTCTTAATGGAATGACGCATGAGTGTAATTTACACCATGAAGTAGTTTTCTTTAGGAAAATTTAAATATTCTTGTCTTTCTAAAACTAATATTTTATAAAATGTTATATACTAGAAATAAATTATCAAGGTAAATGAAAAATAGATGCATCTAGATGCAAATATAATATTGCTTTAAAATATATTTTTTAAAATTTTTACTGAAGTATAGTTGAGTTATAATGTTGTGTTAATTTCTGCTCTAAAGCAAAGTGACTCAGCTCAACACACACACACACACACACACATATATATATGTATTCCTTTTTATATTCTTTTCCAATATTGTTTATCAGAAGATATTGAATATAGTTCCCAGTGCTATACAGTAGGATCTTGCTGTTTATCCATTCTATCCTTACTAGCTTGCATCTGCTAATTCCAAACTCCCAATCTTTCCCTCCCTGCCCTGCTACTCCATGGCAACCACAAATCTCTTCTCTGACCTTGAGTCTGTTTCTGTTTTGCAGATATGTTCCTTTGTTCAAATACAATATTGTTTTTATATGACTGACATGACTAAAATTATAAAAGGAAAACTATATTAAGATAAAGTATTTGTAGGAATTATAATAGAAAAAATATTATTATCTTTTATTTTTATCTCAAATTAAATAATCAAAATACTAACAAATTGCATAGGCATATGATATAAACTGGGCTTCCCAGGTGGCACAGTGTAAAGAGTCTCCTGCCAATGCAGGAGATACATGAGACTTGAGTTTGATCCATAGGTCAGGAAGATTCCCTGGAGTAGGAAATGACAACCCACTCCACTATTCTTGCCTGGAGAATCCCATGGATATGGAGCCTGGTGGGCTATAGTCCATGGGAGTCACAAAGAGTTGGACATGACTGAGTGACTGGGCATGCATGACATAAAGTAACTGTTTCACAAGAAAAGACACTATTATCAAATACAGTAAAATATATTTAACAACCAGAGGTAAAATAAAGCAAAACAAGATAAAAGAAAAATAAAGTTCTGATTAAACAAATTAAAATGTATAATAGTAATAATACTATTTGCTTCCCAGTTTTCACTGAAAATTTTATACTCATATATAACTGTTGGTATGTAAAGAGTGATAAGTATTCTGGGGAGTAGTCTGGAAATATGCTTTAAGAACTGGGAAACTATTCTTTTTGATTATTTGGTTAAAGATGTGAACACATTATAAGGGGAAAGCTTATAAAAATGTTTATTGCACTATTATTTAAAATTAGAAAAGTGCCTTGATATCTAATAATTAAAAATAGACGTTAACATGATGGGATTTCTTGCAGCCTTTCAACTGCTAAATTTGTTAGCAACAAAGCAAGCCAGGCTTCTCAATTATCTCCTCCTTTCTCCAGTAACTAATGAAATCTTTGAACGTCTGGGAGGCATGAATTTTAACAACAAACAAGACAGCAGAAAATTTTCAAAATGGTTTTTCATTTTATTCACACTTCTACTTTTTCAATTTTCTCTAATATTCAAAAGGCCTACATTATTTCACCCTGATTTCCTTCCCTCTCGCAATTTATCACTTTTCTTTTCTTATGCTCTAGTCCATGGACTTTTTTTTTTTTTTTGGAAGATAAATGCTTTACAATGTTAAGTTAGTTTCTGCTGCACAGCAGAGTGAATCAGCTATATGTATACATATATCCCCTCTTTTTTTTAAATTTCTTCATATTTAGATTATCACAGAGCTTTAGTGAAGGTCGCTTAGTTGTGTCTGACTCTTTGTGGTCCCATGGACTTATAGTCCATGGGATTTTCCAGTCCAGAATACTGGAGTGGGTAGCCTTTCCCTTCTTCAGGGGATCTTCCCAACTCAAGGACTGAACCCAGGTCTCCAGCACTGCAGACGGATTCTTCACCAGTTGAGCCACAAGGGAAGCCCTAACAGAGCATTAGGCAGATGCTTTAGAGTAGAGGTCCTTGTTAGTTATCTATTTTATACATATAGTGTATATATGTCAATCTCAATCTATCTCACCCCACCTTCCCCTCTTGGCGTCATATATTTGTTCTGCTTGTGTCTCTATTTTTTCTTTGCAAATAAGTTCATCTATACCATTTTTCTAGATTCCCCATATGTATATTAATATAAAATATTGGTTTTTCTCTTTCTGACTACACTTCTTTAATAAATCTAATCTCCTATAAATTATTCAATCAAAACCTCAGAAGCCTATCTATGCAGACACAGAAAGGAGTGGGAGTTCTCAGAATTTATCTTTGAATATTTTCATTTTCATCACATAATTGTGAATAAACAATCTAAACTTGAAAACCAAGGTAAGAAACTAGAAGTATGCGATATTATGGCTACTCCATTTCTTCTGAGGGATTCCTGCCCACAGTAGTAGATATAATGGTCATCTGAGTTAAATTCACCCATTCCAGTCCATTTTAGTTCGCTGATTCCTAGAATGTCGACATTCACCCTTGTCATCTCTTGTTTGACCACTTCCAATTTGCCTTGATTCATGGACCTGACATTCCAGGTTCCTATGCAGTATTGCTCTTTACAGCATTGGGCCTTGCTTCTATCACCAGCCACATCCACAGGTGGGTATTGTTTTTGCTTTGGCTCCATCCCTTCATTCTTTCTGGAGTTATTTCTTCACTGATCTCCAGTAGCATATTGGACACCTACTGACCTGGGGAGTTCCTCTTTCAGTATCCTATCATTTTGCCTTTTCATACTGTTCATGGAGTTCTCAAGGCAAGAATACTGAAGTGGTTTGCCATTCCCTTCTCCAGTGGACCACATTCTGTCAGACCTCTCCACCATGCCTGCCCATCTTGGGTTGCCCCGCGGGCATGGCTTAGTTTCATTGAGTTAGACAAGGCTGTGGTCCTAGTGTGATTAGATTGCCTAGTTTTCTGTGAGTATGGTTTCAGTATGTGCATGCATGAGTCTCAAATACATCTTTTTTATCACTGTGGAGTCATCAATTATCCTATTACCTAACATGTATTTATATCTTATTTTGGGCATTTAAATATTTGGAGAAAAAACGAATGGATGCACATCTATAAAAGACCAAAAAAGTAAAGTAACCCAGAGAGAGGAACTTGGGAGAATAAATAGAAAGCTTTCTTCAGGTGCCTAGCAGTGAACAGAATGTTCATGGCAGAACATTATAGAAACACATCCATGAGGATGGTTAAAGGGCAGTCTTCCCTAAGCCTGTGAATACAGGATGAGTAGCACATGGAAAGGTTTTGGCACATGTCATATGAATGACTGAGAGAGGCTTTGAATACATGTGCTACAAATGGTCCATTTAGTGATTGCCTTAGAGATTATTTGGTAAATATTTCTAAATATTTAAATTTTCAAAATAGCAGTACCCCTCCCCTCAGCAGTTAGAAAAAAGTGTCAGCTATACATCCTCTTCCTAATAACCTGAAAACAATAAAGTGTGTGACAATAAAAACAAAGTTTAGGTCAGATTCTTTTAAACATTAAATATTTCATTAGTGGGCTTCCCTGGTGGATCAATGATAAAGAATTCATAAGTTCAGTTCCTAGGTTGGGAAGATCTGCTGGCAAAGGAAATGGCAACCCACTTCAGTGTTCTTGCCTGGAGAATTCTTTGGATAGGGTAGCCTGGTGGGCTACAGTCCATGCAGTTGCAAAGAGTCACACATGACTGACCAGCTAACTCTTTCACCTTTCACTGTGCAGGTTAATGCACCAATAATTTGAAAGAGGATTAAGCCATCTCTCTGGCCAGATCAAGCAAGTTCAGTTCAGTTCAGTCACTCAGTGGTGCCCGACTCTGCGATTCCATGGACTGCAGCACACCAGGCCTTCCTATCCATCACCAGCTCCTGGAACTTGCTCAAACTCTTGTCCATTGAGTCGGTGATGCCATCCAACCATCTCATCCTCTGTCATCATCTTCTCCTCCTGCCTTCAATCTTTCCCAGCATCAGGACTCTTTTCCAATGAGTCAGTTCTTCACATTGGTGGCCAAAGTTTTGGAGCTTCAGCTTCAGCATCAGTCCTTCCAATGAAAATTCAGGACTGATTTTCTTTAGGATTGACTGGTTTGATTTTCTTGTAGTTCAAGGGACCAACAACATAGTCCAAAAGCATCAATTCTTTGGCACTCAGCTTTCTTTATGGTCCAACTCTCACATCCATAGTTGAGTACTGGTAAAACCATAGCTTTGACTATATGGACCTTTGTTGGTAAAGCAATGACTCTGTTTTTTATGCTGTCTAGGTTTATCATAGCTTTTCTTCCAAGGAACAAGCATCTTTTAATTTCATGGCTGCAGTCATCATCAGTAGTGATTTTGAAGCCCAATAAAATAAAAACGAATCTAGATATAGACACTATGAAGATGACTGGCCATGAAATTGTTGGAATTCTATCCCTCACTGATGCAAAAACATTAATGCTTTTCTAGGGAGTTTTATATTTTGGACACTACTCATTTCACCAATGAAAACTGATTTCTAACATATTTCATGCTGATTAATGGATCTTCTTATATACATTTTGATACCAAATGACGTGTAAGCAGCTACTGTGTACTCTTGGTTCCTGATCCAGTTCCAAAGGAATTTAACTGCCACTAAGTATAGATTAAAGTTAATTTGGGTGTACATTTATACATTGCTTTGTTTATACTAACATCACATTACTCAATTTGCTTAACTACTAAATTCACTAAATTTAAAATTGCTAAAATGTCTAAATGTACTAAAATCAATTGATTTTAAAATCCATGATATAATGGATAAAGGTAGCTGGAAGAAGTTCAGTCTGAAGCAAAACACTGAATTAGATTCAGTTGTGAGTTAGTCATCCTTTCATTCATCTGTTCATTCATTCATCCAGTAGACATCAATTGTGTGCCAAGACGAGCATCAACACATTCATCATAGTGAGTCTTTAGCTCTTTCAATACAGTACGTTGAGAATAGCATCTTAAATTCATGCTCCAATGTTTTACTAAATACATTTTATAGAAAAAATAAAAAGGAAAAACATATTCTTTTACTGAAGTATAGTTGATTTACTATGTTGTGTTAGTTTCAGGTATAGAGCGCAGTGATTAAGATAGATATATATGTATAACATATATATCTTTTACATATTCTTTTATATATTCTTTTCCCTCATAGGTTATTATAAACTATTGAGTATAGTTCCCTGTGCTATAGTTAGATAGATATATATGTATGATATATATTGAGTTATAGTTCCGTGTGCTGTAGCTAAGATAGATATATATGTATGATATATATACACATGTATATATATTCTTTTACATATTCTTTTCCCTGGTAGATTATTATAAACTATTGAGTATAGTTCCCTGTTGGTTATCTATTTTAGATGTAGCAGTATGTTTACATTAATCCCAATCTCCTAATATTAATATATTAATATATCCCTCCCCTCCTTCCTCCTTTGGTAACCACAAATCTGTTTTCTGTGTCTGTGGCAATGTTTCCATTTTGCAAAGAAGTTCATTTGAATCTTTGTAAAAAAAATTAAATAGCTACATCTCAAGGGCCCTGGGAAAATGTTTCTGATCACTAACCAAAACCAAGCTACCTAGTGGTTGCACTACGCAGGGTTGGAGGCCATGAACTTGCCATTGGGTTACTAGATTTCTACAAGTAAACATACATGATTCACAAGTCATGGTGCAGGAAGATCTAAATTATTGGATCTGGCATTGTCCCTGGGTTTCTCACATTTCTGAACAAAGACATGAATGGTATTTCTGTTCCAGATTATCTTTTCAAGGATATTGTATAAAAACAACCTTGGAAGAGAAATAGTGTCTCCATCTGAAGCAGGTTTGTTTAACTGGCCAGTGGAATAAAAAATAATGTCTTTTTCTATGGTAAAGATTGAGCAGGTTTTCCAGAAATCCCCTTATATAAAACTGATGGTTTTCTAATCCCAAGGTTTCTTTTCTGGAAGCAAACCTGAGGACCAAAGAGACATAAGAGCATGATGAATCCTGAGATAATCATGAGTGAGTCCTGTACTTTCAAGCCTGGAATCTTCTCAACTTCTAGGCTTCTTGTATGAAATGATTTACCTTTTTACTGGGCAAGCCAGTTTGAGTGATATTTTTATTATACAACAGAATATGCATTCAATAGAAGATACACACACACTCATACACATGTGGTAAGATATTTTTTTTTTTTTTTTTTCACACACAAGACCTGGACTTTGATATACTCTTAATTTATGTTTGCATGCCACTGTGTCATTTTCTGTTTTATACACTCTCTGTTACACAAGAAAATTAAGAGTTTTTTCGCAACCAACTTTAATTCCTTGAGCATCAGTGTTAGACCGCATATTATGTAATATGCAAAGCTGTGAATATGGTGGCGACTCCATACACACTGATTTTGTCTTAGCACCCACCACTTTGCATGCATTGCGTGCTAAGTCGCTTCAGCCATATTCGAGTCTTTGCAACTCTATGGACTGTAGCCCGCCAGGCTCTTCTGTCCATGGGACTCTCCAGGTGGAAATACTGGAGGAGATTGCCGTGTCCTCCTCCAGGGGATCTTCCTGACCCCGAGATCAAACGTACATCTCCTTCATCTCCTGCATTGGCAGGTAAGTTCTTTACTAATAGTGCCACCCGGGAAGCCCACCTACCACTCTACTTTCACGATTATTCATTTTATTCCGGTATCCCTCAGTCTGCTCTTTAGATGGGATATGTTTATAACACTAAGCTCATAAGATTTAGAAAAACAATATGGATTGAACGAAAGAAGAATAGTAGAAATTCTTTTTAAATATCTTGAAATATTGTTATTAATCAGCTCTCCTCTCATTTTTTAATCTCTAGTGTTCCTCAACAATGACACCTTCCATTCATCTTGGCATTCTGTATTTAAGATTCTTCCAGGCTTATTTTATTTTGGCAGTGTCAGGTCTTAGTTGCGGCATACAGGATCTTTTATTGTGGTTTTCGGGCTCCAGAGCACACAGACTCAGTAGTTGCGGTGTGACGGTTGCCTCGAGGTACATGGGATCGTAGTTCGCTACCAGAGATTTAATCCATGTCCCCTGCATATTAAGGGAGATTCTCAACCATCTGAACCCCTAGGGAAGTCTCCTATTTCTGCATCCTTACTCCTCAGAGTTGCCAGGTAGACTCAGAATTGGAATAAGGAAGCGAAGTTCTTCCTCTGTCACTGTTAACAGCATTGGCTATTTAGTTGCTCAATCATGTCCGACTCTTTGCAGCCCCATAGACTGCGGCATTCCAGGCTCCTCTGTCCTCCACTGTCTCTTGGAGTTTTCTCCAATTCATGTTCTTTGAGTCAGTGATGCTATCTAACCATCTCATCCTCTGCCATTCCGTTCTCCTTTTGCCTTCAATCCTTCTCATTTTCAGGATATTTTTCAGCTTTTCCCATCAAGTAACCAAAGTATTGGAGCTTCAGCTTTAGCATCAGTCCTTCCAATGAATTTTCAGGGTTGGTTTCCTTTAGGATCGACTGGTTTAATCTCCTTGCAGTCCAAGGGACTCTCAGGAGTCTTCTCCAGAACCACAGTGTGAAAGCATCAATTCTTTGACACCCCATCCATGGAGCATCCATGGCAATAAATTAGAATTTTCCCCTTGAGAAAGAAACAATTTCCCTTTTTTGAGTTTGATGAATGCTCAGTTATGAATATGGTACAGATCATATTGTGAAGTCTTCTTAAGCCCTTTAAGATAAAATTTATTTTATGCTGCATTATATAATAAAATATGCTAAGTCCCTTCTGGTCTGAGACATTTAGATCTTTCTACTTCCCTCATTTCTCCTCATTTTCCTAATTATCATCTAGTTTGTCTGGGACTTTCCTAGCTTTAGCAAACAGTTTTCAGGTCCCTGGGAAGCCCTCAGACCCAGGCAAACTAGGACTTTGGATCACTTTCCTTAGTTACTCTACTTTCTTCTGTTTGATAATGAGATACAAGAACAAAAACTATGTGTAAATTTATTTATGCAACCATGTGGCTGGAATAGAGTTTGAATAACTGGATAAATTAATCACCAAATATGCATCTGGACATAGAAGAGTTTTGGAGTCAGGGAGATGTGGACTGAAAGATCAGATCAGTCATGTATTCCTATGGAAACTGATTCCATGTTTTTTACCTCTCTGAGCTTCAGCTCTATCATTAGCAGAGGTTTGGAGATAAGAGGATGGTAAAAGACATATCACAGACTTGCAATGGAAAACATACCAAAGCATCAGCTCATTAGCAGCCTTTAAAACCCTTGCGTGTCGCCTTTGTGTTAATTATGGCAAACTCAGTGTCATTAACTCAGGATGCTCTGACAAAAATACCATAGACTGGGTAGCTTAAAAACACACCAGTTATTCCTCATAGTTCAAGAGGCTGGGAAGTCCAAGATCAAGGTACCAGTCAACTTGGTTCCTGGGGAGAGTCCTTTTCCTGGTTTGTAGAGGTCTGCCTTCTTGCTGAATCCTTGTATGGGTTAGGGAGGATGGGAGAGGAATCATCTTTCTGTTGTTTCTTGCTTTTCAATCACTAAATCGTTTTCGACTCTTTGCGACCCCATGTCCTGCAGCCATGTTACTGTGATTCAACCTGTGAGAGGTGAATATGGGAAAAGTAAGTTATATTCTGGTTACCAGCATTTCCTTGGTGGCCCTGCAGTAAAGACTCTGCTTGCCATGCAGGGAGACGTAGGTTCAATCCCTGGTTCAGTAAGATCCCCTGGAGGAGGGAATAGCAACCTACATCTCAGTATTCTTGCCTGGAGAATGCTATGGACAGAGGAGCCTGTGGGCTACTGTCCTTGGGGATGCAAAGAGTTAGACATGACTGAGCAACTAAACAACAACAATGCATTCTGGCTAGAGTGTGCAGGTCCTGGGCTCCTAGTGTGTGTGTCAGTCACTCAGTCGTGTCAGATTGACACACAGATTGTCAGATGACCACACTGAAAAGCTGCCAGGATCAAAAGTTCTGAGCTCCCTTTCCAGTTGTGCTTGCAGTCACTGGATGGCCTCTCAGCTCTCAGTGGTGTGTGTTTTTATTTAATTTGCTTTGGTTGTTGTTGTTGTTGTTGTTATTTTACCCTCTCTGGCCCCAATTTTCTTATTTTTAAGCTGAGGTACTTATCCTTACCCTCTAATAATTTGCTATTAGTAATAGTAACTATCCCCTGGAGGAGGGCGCAAAAACCCACTCCAGTATTCTTGCCTGGAGAATCCAATGAACTGAGACTGGAGGTCTACGTTTCATAGAGTCACAAAGAGTCAGGCATAACTGAAGTGACTCAGCATTCACTCAATAGTAACTACAGTTTTCAGATATAGAATTTCCCAGCCATCAGAGTTCTTCCTTGTCATTGTCAATATTGCTCAATATGGCTAAGTGTGTGTTTGTTAGAAAAACAAAGTACAAAAGTCAAAGTCCATGACTTCCAACGTCCACAAAGACATCATATTGATGCAAGCCCAAACAAAAGAAAACCTCAAACCACAACCAGAGAAACTAAGACTTCTCAGCCTTTTTAATATCTGCTGTGGAAGAAACGAAGCAAACCTTTCCTTGTCATTGAACAAACTTCCTGTTGCTAAGGCCAAGTCAGTCTTCTTTTCTCCAAGGAGCCACAGAGAAGGTTATTGAATTAACAGGCTATTGAGTTTCATGTAATTTACTCTCAACACCCCAACCATGTTGAGGTGAGTGTTCCGTAGAAAGAATTGCAGAAGGACAAGGTCAGGGTAAACCACCAAGGTATCTGATTATGAGATATGAGATGTTAATGAATGCAATTCTTGAGAAACTCTGCTTCTGAAGTATTTCATACTGAGATTTTTAGTCCTGGTTCCTGCTGTATTGTTGGTTAAACCTCCTCATGTGTTAAAAGCAGACAGAAATTATCACAAAAAAGGCTGAAAGGGGAAGCCAACTTAATAATAATATTCCTGAGGTCTCCAGAGTGGTGATTCCTTCTCCTTCTATTTACCTTTCCTCCTGATAAAAATTAATGTATAAGATAATAAAATACATTAATAACAGAAAGCAGAAATCAACGTCCTTTAACAGTAGTTAATGCTATACCCAGGGCTTCCCTTACCCAGTGGCTCAGGCAGTAAAGAATCTGCCTGCAATCCAGGAGACCCGGATTCAATCCCTGGGTTGGGACAATCTCCTGGAGAAGGGTATGGTAACCCACTCCGGTATTCTTGCCTGGAGAATTATATGGACAGAGGAGCCTGGCAGCCTACAGTCCATGGGGGTAGCAAAGAGTCGGACACGACTGAGCAACGAACACACACACAGTGATAAACTCAGGACTATTAGAGAATGTCTTTGTAAAGAAAAAAGTTCAAATGTCAATAGCATACACTGACCTCTAGGAAAATGGTTTGCAAAACTTAGAATGGCAAGGATAGAGTTAAATGTCTCCCCCGATCGCCAGAAGTGGGACACTTGGAAGAATCGGAGTGACTACAGAGCTCGTGTGGATACGGCTGGACCCAGCGGGTGTCTGAGGTTTTGTCAGTTCGTTCTTATTTTTGTGACAGAGCATCCTGGCACAGCAGTTTTTTTGCAGAACATCATTGCCGCACATCCATTCAAATAAATTAACACTCCCATCTTCACTGACCCATTTGTCAGAAATGCCAAAATGTAGGCTAACCCATGTGACCTTTTCACTGAAAATATATAGAGAGAGTGTCATTAGGCCTCACGCTGACAAGCCTGGAATTATAGTTATCTTCTTCTTTTTTCTGTTTGTCACAGTAACACCAACTGAACTACACCTGTCCTTCTGAAGCAGACTTTGATAGTCAAAGTGTATTTCTGAATCCTCAAGCAGTCATTATTAAGACCTGATAAGAAAATGAAAAGGGATTTATTGAGTATTTGCTTTGCACTAACTTTCGAACATAAGTAATTGAAACATCCATAACTTCCTTTAAGGAATGGTACTGCAAGGTATTTAACGTGCCCCGTTTCACATGGCTTCATATGTTGGCCACAACTCCAACCCATGTCTGACAAACTCAGGGAAGAGTCACTTTCCCTTCCACCAAGTTACCAGAAGGAATTCAGCTAGCATCCTTCCCTGGAGATCAGTTACTTGTCTCCTGGAATTCATGCTTTTTGCCATCCTTTAGACTTAGCAACAGTGCATTTGAATGTGTGAAGTCTTTGGTTAGACTTCTTGGAAGACACACAGAGGGAAGAAGACATCATTCACTTAAATAATTAACCAGAGGCTAAAGATTCTGTTCAAATAAAGTATGCCATTTTGGTTCCAGGCCAATACTATTCTGAGTGGGCCGCTCTCCATGAACTTGTAAACTCCACAATGACAACAACAACAACAAAAAACAAAATTGACATGCGTCCTTTGCTAAATGATCGTGTATCGACACTGGAACATCCAGGCTGTGAAATAAACAGGAGAAGCAAGGTTGAATCAAAGTGCACGTCTTAATTTGCACCACACCAACTGAACAGTAAAATGTTATTTAATTTACTATATAATTTGCTTGTTCAACAAAGCTGAAAGATAACTCACTTAGTGCCACTTTGCTTGTAAGTAAGCCCGTAACTGGCGGTGTTCTTTCAAGGAACGGCTTTGTTGTTGATGCCAGAGAAAGCTGTTTGAGTGGAAAATGCACAAAATTAAGGGTCTGTTGCTGTCGTATTTGCAATGCACTCCCTTTGTCCTCATCAAGTTTATTTCTGCTGAGCGGCAATAACGGCTCTTTGTTTTTCTAACTCGATGAAGTCACTAAGTCTTGCTCGGTGGCACACGGCTCAGGGGAAAAAATGCAGGCAGCCAAATTTAGAACCATTTGGAACTCACGAGTTGTGAATTTTGAACCAAACTTGAATCTTTTAAAAGCTCATCTGTTCCACAGAGAGTGCCAGCTCGGCTTGCAGCAGGGACTGTCCTCTGAGAGTTGAGCCAGGGTCCCTTCAGTCCCTCCTGTTTCCTCCTGTGCTGAGTTGGGGTGCTTCAGGATGCAAAGAGATGGGTGCATTACAAAGCCCTGAAATCTGCACCCCAGGAGGAGAGCGTTTCCAACATGCCTCTTTGGTGTTTTGCGTGCATACTCAGTCGCTTTCATCATATCCAACTCTCTGAGACCCTGTGGACTGTAGCCTACCATTCCAAGGGATTTCCCAGGCAAGAATACTGGAGTGGGTTGCCATTTCCTTCTTCTGGGGGTCTTCCCGACCCAAGGATCGAACCCCCATCTCTTTCATGCATTGCTGGTGAATTCTTTACCTCTGAGCCACCACCAACCTTTAACACTTTCTTCACATCTCTTGTATCCATGTGTTTTTTTTGTCCACTCACCCCATTCTAAGGTTGACCTGTAATCGCCAAATTCTCCAGAGAGGGCAAAAGCAGTTCAAGTAATTACATGTGAGTCACCAACTCATCCACGGAGTGGGTGGGTTTGTGGGTGTGAAGAAGAAGGAAAGTGTTTTGATCAAATGCTACAAGCAGAGAAGGAGATAAAACCAAGTGCCAGCTCACGGAAGACTCGTCACAACCTCTTCATGAGTTTGGACCATATCCTGAAGACAAGTAGCCATTCCTCCCGATGACTCATCCTAGTCTACAGAACACAATCCCAATGCCTTTGCCCAGTATTTAAGGCTTTCTATAATGTGTTTCCAGCCTACCTAGAAAATCAAACCTCTCAGGGATTGTTTCCCTTGTGGCCAGTGTCCTGGACCAGACAGAGGCAAGCCGAAGCTGTGGGCTTGGGAAGGATTCTAGCCTGGAAATCTGCACCTATCGGTGTTGTTTATGGCATGATTCTGTTGGATGGCTTCCTTTAACCCCCAAACTGTATGAAAACATCTTTTGATACGTTTGGGGCTTCCCTGGTACCTCAGCTGGTAAAGAATCCATCTGCAACGCAGGAGACCCTGATTTGATTCCTGGGTTGGGACGATTCCCTGGAGAAGGGATAGGTTACCCACTCTAGTATTCTTGGGCTTCCCTGGTGGCTCAGATGGTAAAGAATCTGCTTGCAATACAGGAGACCTGGGTTTGACCCCTCGGTTGGGATGATCCCCTGCAGGAGGGCACGGGAACCCACTCTAATATTCTTTCCTGGAGAATCTCCATGGGCAGAGAAGCCTGGTGGGCTATAGTCCATGGTGTCACAATAGACTCAGATATGACTGAGTGAATAAACAACAACAACAAGAGAGATGACAAAACAATTAGGCGATAGAGCTGTTCAATACGGCTAGAGCATGTAATGCAGAGGAGAGTGGAGACCTTATTAAAAAAAGCGAAGCAGATGGAGTTGATGATGCCGGGCAACAGTGATGCAGCTAAGGTCAGGTTATGTGCTAAGTCTGAAATGGTCCTTAGCTCACTGTGTGTTTGGCAAAAAAGGATGACCAAGCAAGAGCTCACTGGGGAGGATTGGAGTCAAGCATCAGGAGAGAACTTTCCTCAACTTTTCCCTTGTAGGTTATGAGTGGAAGCTCACCAAAGACTGAAAGACAGATGCTGTAATAATATGGTTTCCTTGTTGTAGCAAACACTGCTGGTGTCCTGTCCCACAAGGCTTAACCCACCTGAGCTCACCTGCAGCTCTAAGATGAGTTTTCCTCTAGGGAGCAGCCTCCCAAGTCAAGAACCTGTAATTGTATGGTTCCCTGTTTGTAACTTTTAGCCTGAGAGCTTTTTCTGTGACCAAGGTGATTTTCTTTAGAGAACAAAGGAGCAACCAACTGAGAAGTAGGGAAAGGGGGAGATGGTAACATTGCCCAGAAAATGTCTTAATCCATGGAAGGTGAGATTTAGGGACAAATGTCCCAGTGCCATTACAGGGCAGGCTTTGGGTTCCAAGTTCTCAGAGTGCTACCAGCAAGCCTGGGCCCCACTGGCCCACAGCCCATAACCTGATCATTAATGTATCCCATACGGCTTTCCTCCTTTCTCTCTCTGACTTTCTCATTTTTTCATTTTTGATTCCTGAGACCATGTTCCAAATAAACCCCCAGTATCCTAACCCTTGTCTAGGGGTTTGATTTTAAGGAAACCCAAACTATGCTACACATCCTTGGATTCTATCACAGAACCTACCACAGACATGTCTGTGTAAGTTCCTGATGCTCTTACCAATTTTTAAAAAGGCTTCAATGTCCATAAGGATGATAAGACAAGCTTTAAGTACTGCCTTGTCTGGTGTGTGTGTGGGAGGGTGGCTGTGATATAATTTGTTTACTCAAGGTCATGGTCAGTAGACATTATTATAAAGCTGCTATAGAGGAGGAAGGCTTCCCAGGTGATGCAGTGGTAAAGAAGCTGCCTGCCAAAACAGGAGAGACTCAGGTTCAGTCCCTGGAGTATGAAATGGCAACCCACTCCAGGACTCTTGCCTGAAGAATTCCATGGGCAGAGGCGCCTGGTGGGCTACAGTCCACGGCATCACAAGGAGTTAGACACAAGTGACTGAGCACACTTAGAGGATGAAACTGCAGACCTGGGGACCAACCAGAGGTGGTAAAAGTCTTCCAGCAAGAAGATATGAAAGCTCAACACTGATATTGTCAAGTGATGATAAAGACAACAGATTAGAGAGACATTTGGGAGAATTTGGTTACTCCTCATCATGATGGCTGGAAGACCTACCTCCCCCACCTGAAAAAATATAATTGACATGATGAGAATAATAATAATAATGTAGGGAAAGTCATGCCAATGGCCTAATGAACCTTCTGGTGATGTACCCAGGAAATCAATTTCCTTTGAATAACTCATGCAGAGCAAAACCTACAAAGAGCGCTAGGCACTAAACATGCAATTACAGTTTTCTGAGTTTAAAATTGTGTTTGGGTATGTGGTGCACAATCTCTAAAATATAATTACTGAGGAACATAGTTTAATTTGTATCAGTCACAATTTACGGCTTGTCTATGTTTATAGAAATGATTATGGTTTAAAGCTTCTTGTGCCTTCCTTGATGCATAAAAAATGATTATCAAGCCTTCAGTCGCAGCCGCCTTCCCTGAGAATTGGCAGCAACAAGCCCTTTAATCAGGAACAAGATCCTACGGAGCCAACGTATGCAAATATGCAATCTGAGAACAACAGTTAAGTTTTTATAATGAGACTGTTGGAAAGAACGTTAGAAAGTGCCCACCTAAGAGAACTCCAGTGATCAATGTCTACTGAGCGTGGGATGCTCAGTCCTCTCCTGCATCATTTGGCTACATCTGAACACAAGCCAATGTCTACCACTAACTTATTATTTTAACATGATCATTGTTTCAAATAGACTCTCTCATGTTGCCCTGGCAGAATTTTTTCTTTTTTAACTTTGTATTTTATATTGGAGTATAGTTGATTAACAATGTTGTATTAGTTTCAGATGTTTAATAAAGTGATTCAGTTATACATATGCATGTCTCTTCGGGAAAAAAGAAAGGCTACTCACTCCAGTATTCTGGCCTGGAGAATTACATGTCCTGCATAGTCCATGGGGTTGCAGAATTTGACAGGACTGAGTGACTTTCACTTTCACAAACATGTATCTATTCTACTTCATTTGTTTTTTTCATTTAGGTTGCTACATAATGTTGAACAGAGTTCCATCTCTGTACAGTAGGTCCTTGTTGGTTATCCTTTTTAAATATAGCTGTGTGTACCTGTCAATCCCCAAATGACTAAATATTCTTTCTCCCTTACTCTTCATCACGGGTTCTCTAAGTCTTTGAGTCCCTTTCTGTTTTGTGAATCAGCTAATTTGTATCATTTTCAAAAGACTTGATATGAAAGGACCTTAAAAGTTTTCAGGTTGATGAGACAGTTGGTGATTACCCATCAACACTGCCTTTAACTTGTTGTATAACCTCAGGCAAGTCATTTAACAGCTCTGGGAAGTTTCTTTCACTTTTGTAATGAAGGGACTGAATGAAATAGCTGCTAAAGACCCCATCAGCTTCCAAAGATGGCGACTCTATATAAAGAGGTGTGCTAATTAATAGAAAAGCCATTCAGTGTGGGTAGACACACACGCACACAAATACACACATTTTGGCTATGATATCTCAAATGATGTATAGTTTCATTTACATGTAAGAAAGAACAAAGACTATAGATAACGGAGTTTGCATTAACATTATTTGGAAGCAGTTTGGTTGTGGAAAATTGTCAAAAACTTTACCAGGATGAAATCTGGTAGAAAAGAATCTGAATCTTCCAGGCCTGCATATTACAGTGGGGCTGCCTTGTGCCACCCTCTCAAAAAGCACTTTATCTGGTCAACCAGTAGGCTGCACACTCTGTTCCTCAGTAGATAGTTAATGTTTCATTTTTCACAAGAGTAATGTGATGGAAGAGACAGAAGAGAATGTAGCTGCCCTTAAAAGGATGCCAGGCTCCGAATGTCGTTATTATGCAGCATTTGGATAGCACTTCACAGGTACAAAGTGCTCCCCAATCATCTCATTACTTTTATATGAACTAAAAGCTGTTGAATTTGTCATCCTATACTGCAAAGTGTGTTGGAAGACACCAAACATTTTGCTGCAGAATCATTGTGTAAGAAGCACTTTCCTGTAACTCCCTGAAAAATAAGAACTCTCAGGGGAGATTTTATTCAGCCTACCCTAGGAGTCTTTATTTCTTAATGCTTCATTATTTATTTATTTATTTATTTACTTAGTTTTGGCTGCACTGGATCTTCATTGCCACACGGGCTTTTCTCTAGTTGCAATGAGCAGGGACTACTTTCTAGCTGGGGTGTGCAGGATTCTCTTTGCGGTGACTCCTCTTGTTAGGGAGCACAGGGTCTTGGTGCAAGGGCTTCAGTAGTTGTGGTTCCCGAGCTCTAGAGTGCAGGCTCAAGGGTTGTAGCCTGTGAGTTTAGTTGCTTCTGGCATGTGGGAGCTTCCCGGATCAGGGTGGGGAGAGGTTGGAGGGGGATTCAGGATGGTGGGGACACATATATACCTATGGCCAATTCATATTGATGTATGGCAAAACCATCACAATATTGTAAAGTAGTTATCCTCCAATTATAATAAATAAATTAAAAAAAAAAAAAAAAACTATGTCTTTTGCATTGGCAGGTGGATTCTTTATCACTGAGCCACCAGGGAAGCCCCCAGGACATGCCATTTTAAGTAGGTGGATCAAGACGGTCATTCGGAGTTGGCATTTGTGAAAAGTCTTGGAGGGGAGGGGAATGTAGCATACCTTTACCAAGTGCGTGTAAGCAGTGGGAAGACTTAAGGCAAAGACAGAAACACCTGGAAAGTCTGGGAACATCACGGCCAGTGAGGCTGGAGGAGGGAAGTGAAAAATAGTAGAAAAGTAAGATCAGAAAAGTATTAGGGAAGTCAGATCACTTAGAATCTTGGACACTGTAACGGCGTTGGCTTTTGCTCTGTGTAAGCTGAGGAGCCGCTGGAGGGCTTTCAACAGTGAAAGACAGCATGTTTCACAGCATCCCTCTGGCAGTGCGTTTTCCCTGGTGGCTCAGACAGTAAACCGTCTGCCTGCAGTGCAAGAGATCCAAGTTCCATCCCTGGGTGAAGAAGATCCCCTGGAGAAGGAAATGGCAACCCATTCCAGTATTCTTGCCTGGAGAATCGCATGCACAGAGGAGCCTGTAAGGCTGGAGTCCATGGGGTCGCAAAGAGTTGGACTTAGCAACTAAAACTCTGGTAGTGCAGTATTGAGGACAACCTGTAGGGGGACCGGCTATAAAATATAATGAATGAAAAGGCAAGGAGACCAATTAGGAGGTGATTATAAGATTTCTGGCAGGAGGGTATGGTGGCTCGAAATGGCTGGACCAGGGGAGGAACAGATTCTAGGGGTATATTTTTAAGGCAGAATCAAAAAGTTTCCTTAATGGTTTAAATCTGGGATGTGAGAGAAAGAATCTAAATGATTCCAAGAAAATTGGCCTGAGCATCAAAAGGATAGAATTACCATCAACTGAGATGGGGAAACTGTAAGTCATGGAGGAGAGATCAAGGGTCTGGTGTGGCAATGATAGCATGCATTGACAATCCTAAAGGAAATGAACCCTGAATAGTCATTGAAGTTGCAATACTTTGGCCACCTGATGCAAAGACTTGACTCATTAGAAAAGACTCTGATGCTGGGAAAGATTAAAGGCCAAAAGAGAAGAGGGTGGCAAAGGATAAGGTGGTTAGTTAGCATCACCGACTCAATGGACATGAATTTGAGCAAACTCCAGGAGACAGTGGAGGACAAAGAAGCCTGGCTGGCATGCCGTAGTCCATGAGATCTCAAAGAGTCGGACATGACTTACTTAGCAACTGAACAACAACAACATTGACATTCAAGCAGAAATTTCCAGTAAACAGTTGGATGTGTAAGTTCAGAATTTGGGGTTGAGTTTAAAGAATTCATCACTATAAATGCCTAAGAGGGATTTAAAGCCATCAGAATGGATGAGAGAAACAAGGGTGCTAAGTGTGGAAGAGGACCAAGTTCAAGACTGGAATCATAAGCAGGGTCAACAGATTGGGGAGGAGACCCCAGCAAAGTACAGTGAGGAAGAGCAGCCCCTGGAGACAGGTGAAACCAAGAAAGGGTTATAGGAGGCCATGTGTGCTGAGGTTTTAAAGGAAGAGGGGGAGACTGACTATGTCCAATGGTGCTGAGAGGTCAAACAGGATGCATACTGAGAAGTGATCGCTGTGTGAATGAAAAATATTGCCTGCCATGTCAGTAATCAAAGCATGCCGCAGCCATCAAGTCATCACACTACAACCACCAGATGGTGAGCCCTGGGGGAACTCAGGAGGGAGGCCGGATGCCTCCCACCCAGCAGTCAGCTGCTGCAGCAAGCCCCGGCGGTGGACTGTGAGGAGACTTATGAGAAGCCCAGCATACTGGCCCCAGATAAGCGAGGCGTATATCAAAGGAATGATTTCAGTGGGCCCAGGTTCTTCCATCTTCCCATATACAGAAAAGCGCTAAATCCGTTACCTTGAAATATTTGCTTTTCTTTAATTAACAGTAATCTTTTGATGGGTTTCCCTTGTAGCTCAGTCGGTAATGAATCTGCCTGCAGTACAGGAGCCCCAGGTTTGATTCCTGGATCCAAAAGATGCCCTGGAGAAAGTAGTGATAACCTACTCAAATATTCTTGCCTGGGAAATCCCATGGACAGAAGAGCCTTGAGGGCTACAGTCCACGGGGTCGCAAGAGACAGACACGACTTAGCAACTAAACCACCATTAATCTTTTGAGGTTCTGACTACCTGTTCTTTGTAGTGAAAACTCGTATACCTTGGCCCCCGTTCCCTTCCTTGCCTCTTCAGAGAAGCTCTCAGAACTTTGTGAGATGCTGTGCTCCAGGCTAAAGTGAAAGTGAAGTGAAAGTGAAGTCACTCAGTCGTGTCCGACTCTTTGTGACCCCATGGACTGTAGCCTATCAGGCTCCTCCGTCCATGGGATTTTCCAGGCAAGAGTACTGGAGTGGATTGCCATTTCCTTCTCCAAAGTCCTCAGTTTTGTTCGCCATATACAACCTAGCTCTTAAATATTAGGTTGTGATTTTTTTTTTTCAATCAACAGCTGGATCAATTTTAGTGCTGAATGCTTTGGGAGGAAGGAGAAATGGGCCAAAACCTGCATAAGAGAGAAAGAGGAGAAAGAATCAGACCTACAAAGTAAAGAAAATTTTTTTCAAGTAATTTTACTGCAAAGAAAGAACTGGTATCTATTAGAGAGAATAAGGTCAAGAAGGTGTTTTGTTTTGTTTTGATTTTTAGTCAGTTTTTAAGATGAGATAGTAATAGAAGGTGTCTATGCTGATGGGAGTGATGGGTTTCAGTTCAGTTTAGTTCAGTTCAGTCACTCAGTCGTGTCCGACTCTTTGCGACCTCATGAATTGCATCACGCCAGGCCTCCCTGTCCATCACCATCTCTCGAGTTCACTCAGACTCACGTCCATCGAGTCCGTGATGCCATCCAGTCATCTCATCCTCGATCGTCCCCTTCTCCTCCTGCCCCCAATCCCTCCTAGCATCAGAGTCTTTTCCAATGAGTCAACTCACTCTTCACTTTCTGCCATAAGGGTGGTGTCATCTGCATATCTGAGGTTATTGATATTTCTCCCAATAATCTTGATTCCAGCTTGTGTTTCTTCCAGTCCAGCGTTTCTCATGATGTACTCTGCATATAAGTTAAATCAGCAGGGTGACAATACACAGCCTTGACGTACTCCTTTTCCTATTTGGACACAATTAACTATGCAGAAGGGATAAGGGAGGCTGGCTGGAGCAATGCCCTTGACTTGGTGATGAGACATTGATCACATGTGGAAAGACTGGCCATGGATGACATCTGTGGCAATACCCAGGAAGTCAGGATGTCTGAATGTAGAGACTGCCAGCTGCATGGATGTGGCGACCACTGGCTGATATTCTTTATCATGTTCAGTTTAGTTCAGTTCAGTTCAGTTGCTCACTCTTGTCTGACTCTTTGTGACCCCATGAATCGCAGCACACCAGGCCTCCCTGTCCATCATTAACTCATGTCCATCGAGTTGGTGATGCCATCCAGCCATCTCATCCTCTGTTGTCCTCTTCTCCTCCTGTCCCCAATCCCTCCCAGCATCAGAGTCTTTTCCAATGAGTCAACTCTTCACATGAGGTGGCCAAAATACTGGAGTTTCAGCTTTAGTATCAGTCCTTCCAATGAACACCTAGGACTGATCTCCTTTAAGATGGACTAGTTGGATCTCCTTGCATTCCAAGGGACTCTCAAGAGTCTTCTCCAACACCACAGTTCAGAAGCATCAATTCTTCGGTTCTCAGCTTTCTTTATAGTCCAACTCTCTCATCCATATATGACCACTGGAAAAACCATAGCCTTGACTAGATGGACCTTTGTTGACAAAGTATTGTCTCTGCTTTTGAATATACTATCTAGGTTGGTCATAACTTTCCTTCCAAGGAGTAAGCATCTTTTTTAATTTCATGGCTGCAATCACCATCTGTAGTGATTTTGGAGCCCCCCAAAATAAAGTCTGAATGTTTCCACTGTTTCCCCATCTATTTCCCATGTAATGATAGGACCAGATGCCATGATCTTAGTTTTCTGAATATTGAGCTTTAAGCCAACTTTTTCACTCTCCTCTTTCATTTTCATCAAGAGGCTCTTTAGTTCCTCTTCACTTTCTGCCATAAGGGTGGTATCATCTGCATATATGAAGTTACTGATATTTCTCCTGGCAATCTTGATTCCAGCTTGTGCTTCTTCCAGTCCACCATTTCTCATGATGTGCTCTGCATATAAGTTAAATTACTTAGTCATATTTCACTTTGCTTTACACTCTCTGCTACTATTCTCCCACTGGTTTTGCAAGGTGCCACCCACAGACTATTTTATTGGAGCCTGGAGTGTCCAATTACCTTTTGTCCAATTTTAAGGATTAAAAAATCCTTAAAATATTTGTCTGGACCTCCTGTATATTGTAATGCATTTCAAAGTTAACTTAACTTGTATCCTACAAAGACACTGTCCCTTCTTCTTTCCCCTACTGCTGTATAGTAGGTTCTCATTAGGTATCTATTTTATACATAGTTGTGTATATACATCTCCCAACTTGCTCCTTCCTTTCCCTCTTGATGCCCATGTTCATTCTCAGGTCTGTGTCTCTATTTCTGCTTTGCAAATAGGTTCATCTGTACTATTTCTTTCCAAATGTGACTTGTGCCAAAATAAATAAATAAATCCTTAAAGTCTGATTGGACTTTTCCATCGGTTAAGGGATATGCCTAAGACACAAATGGCTCAGATGGTAAAGAATCCGCCTGCAATGCAGGAGACCTGGGTTCAGTTCCTGGGTTGGGAAGATCCCCTGGAATAGGAAATGGTAACCTACTCCAGTATTCTTCCCTGGGGAAACCTCATGGACAGAGGAGCCTGGCGGGCTACTGTCCATGGGGTCACAGTCCAAGTCTACCAAGAGTCTACTGTCCAAGACTCACCAAGAGTCAGACTTGACTGAGTGACTTTCACTTTTCACTTCTAGACACAGGTAAAGGAGACAGGAGAGAAGAGGAAGGAATTTAAGGTCAATAAACTTTTAGATCCATGAACACTAGATACTTTTCCATTGGTTTATGTTTTTTTCTGTAGTAGGCCTTGAGGGCATTGGGCTAAATGAGAGAAGTCAGTCAGAGGGTGTCAAATTCTGAAAGGTATCACTTACATGTAAAATCCAAAAAAGTCAAATTCACAGAAACAGAGAACACACAGAAGGTAATCACCAGGGGCTGGGGGTTGGGGGGATGTCTTTAAAGGCTACAAATTTACAACTAGAAGATGAAAAAGATCTGAAGATCTAACGCACTGCATAGTGATTTTAGTTAATATTATTGCACTCTAAACTTCAAAGTGTCTAAGAGACTAGGTCTTAATTGATCTGCCCACAAAAGAGAAATGATAATCATGTGACTTGATAGAGGTGCTAGCCGACATCATGATAGTATTAATACATATCAAGTTGACAGATACACCTAAAGGTACAGTATTAAATGTCAACTATATCTTAAATAAATAAAAATAAATAAAACTCTAGAATTGTGCATCAAGGACCTTTATTTTTAGAAGAGCAATTTTTAGCCCAGAAATTCAAGGTAATAAAATTGCATTTTGAATTGCATATAAGAAGAGAAGTACCATATATTTTTTAGTGCAGAGAAACTCTGGAAGAGTTCATTTTCCCCTGCCCCAGGGCTGCATGTTCCATTGCCAGGGCAGCAGCCTAAAAACAGCACAGGAAAAAGCCACATGTTTGTAGCTAGGGGCAGAAGTAACCGGTGGCACAAATCTGAGTCTTGTCAGAGGAGAGGAGCTGCAAATGATATCAGAGAAACCAGAGCGCATGTCAAACGGGACTGCACTGCTGTAGTGATGGAGCCTGGGGCGTCAGGAGCAGGTGAGAAAGTCAGGAAAATTATGACCTTCTCAGTCTCCTTCAGTAATGGTCTGCTAATTTAGGGTAAAATTCCAAACCCTCCTCTGACACAGGAGATTCATCACCCGCTTTCTCCTCCCATCACAGTGTCCTTGAAAACTGCAGTCAACCTGTGTATTGTATCTTCTCACCTCGGGTTCTAAGCACGGGCTGCACACTCTCTCTCCGGCCTGTCCATCACTCCGCTTTGCCGGGCCAACTTCCTGAGCTTCGGGTCTCAGTCTGATAGCGACTTCTAGCCAGAAGTCTTCCCTGATGCTACAGAAATCTTGAAACAGCAAAGATTCGTATAGGGCTTGCTCTATGCCGGTTATTCTCTTAAGAATTCTACAGAAATTAACACACTGAATCCTCAAAAACAGCCATATTTTATTGATATCATCATCATTATTGTGTACATTTTATAGATGAGAAAAAAATAGGCCCAGAGAAGCCAAGTAACTTTTCCAAAGTCACACAGCTTGTGGATGTCAGACTCACATTTAGCCAGTCTAACCCGAGAGTTCCACTCTAGACTGTCTCTTGTGAAATGGTGTTTAAGTTAATGTTTTCAAAATTTTTATTTTACTTTAGTGTTCTCACATTAATATAGCATTCTCACTGGGCTTGAGTTTAGTAATAAACAATTAAATATGTATGCATGCTCAATCACTCAGTCGTGTCTGACACTTCATGACCCCATAAACCACAGCCTGCCAGGTTCCTCCGTCCATGGGATTTTCCAGACAAGAATACTGGAGTGGGTTGCCATTTCCCCCTCCAGGGGATCTTCCTGACCCAGGGATGGAACACACATCTCATGTGTCTCCTGCATTGGTAGGCAGGTTGTTCATCTACTGAGCTACTTGGGAAGCCAAAACAATTAAATGTTACCCACTAAAAGTGGGCATGGATGGTCTGTTTGCTAGGGTCACTCTCCACTGGCCTCCCATGCTACCTTCAGTTCAGTTCAGTTCAGTCGCTCAGTCGTGTCCGACTCTTTGTGACCCCATGAACCACAGCACGCCAGGCATCCCTGTCCATCACCAACTCCCGGAGTTCACTCAGACTCACGTCCATCGAGTCCGTGATGCCATCCAGCCATCTCATCCTCTGTCGTCCCCTTCTCCTCCTGCACCCAGTCCCTCCCAGCATCAGGGTCTTTTCCAATGAGTCAACTCTTCACATGAGGTGGCCAGAGTACTGGAGTTTCAGCTTTAGCATCATTCCTTCCAAAGAAATCCCAGGGCTGATCTCCTTCAGAATGGACTAGTTGGATCTCCTTGCAGTCCAAGGGGCTCTCAAGAGTCTTCTCCAACACCACAGTTCAAAAGCATCAATTCTTCAGCGCTCAGCCTTCTTCACAGTCCAACTCTCACATCCATACATGACCACAGGAAAAACCATAGCCTTGACTAGACGGACCTTAGTTGGCAAAGTAATGTCTCTGCTTTTGAATATGCTATCTAGGTTGGTCATAACTTTTCTTCCAAGGAGTAAGCGTCTTTTAATTTCATGGCTGTAATCACCATCTGCAGTGATTTTGGAGCCCCCCTAAAATAAAGTCTGACACTGTTTCCACTGTTTCCCCATCTATTTCCCATGCTACCTTAAGTCAGGTTAAAGCATAAAATGTGTTTGGCTGAAAATTTTTATAGTAATGATAGAAATGTATGCTGATTGCTTTTTCCTTATTATTATCTAAAATAACTTAAAAAGTCCACAAGTACTGGTTACTAGCATTTGTGATGGTTAAGTGGAAGTACATACCTATTCATATATATTTCAGTTAGGTTTATTTTTCCTTAAGATATATAATTCTACTCATTAATTAATTCCTTCATGAGTAAGGGCCCTATGGATGGGCTAGCTAGGGAAGAAAACCTATCATTTGCAACAGTGTGGATGAACATGGAGGACATGATGCTAAGTGAAATAAGCCAGATGCCAAAAGATAAATAGTACATGATCTCATTTATACGTGAAATGTACAAAGGTCAAACTTATAGAAGACAGTAGAATGGTGGTTACCAGGGCAAAATGAGGAAAGCTTGGTCGAAGGGTATCAGGTTTCAGATATGCAGCATGACCAGGTCTGGATACCTAATGTCCGTATATCCATTGCTCATAATACTGTATTAAAAACTTTAAATTTGCTACAAAAATAGATCTTAATTGATCTCATAGAAAAAGAGCCAATTTAGGTGATAGATATGTGCTGTTAGTTAGTTTGCTTGTTTCCAGGCAAGGCTTTATTGGGGTCCCTAGTGCATCACGGACTCGATGAACGTGAGTCTGAGTGAACTCCGGGAGATGGTGATGGACAGGGAGGCCTGGCGTGCTGCGATTCATGGGGCGGAAAGAGCTGGACACGACTGAGTGACTGAACTGAACTGAGTGCAACTGGTGGGGGGGTAAACTTATTCCTTATATGGAGAAAGGGTATGTTAATTAGTTTGCTTGTGGTATTCTTTCACAATATATATGTATTTCAAAACAACTTATTGCACACCTTAAATATACTCAACTCTTATTTGTCAATTATATCCCAATAATGCTGGAAATATAAAAATTAACTCAATTATAAAGGTTTTACCCAGCAGACCTTACAGAGGAAATCTGCCCTCCCTACTCCAGACATGCGACACAGTTAGTGCAATGTGAGTGTTTCAGCCAAAGAATCAGATCCCTCTGGCCAGTGATGCTCTTTGCACATTTGCATTCTTAGCCCAGGAGCCCTAATTTATGGGTCTTTATCTGAGGCCTTGGACTATGGTTCTTCTTTTCAAGCTCTTCAGTCAAAGCCTCCTTCATGGAGAAGGAAGGGGAAGGTTGAAGACACTTTTCCCCACTCTGACTGTTTTCCACTCTTAGCCCTCCCCTTTTTTACCTCCTCCCTGACCTCCTGGTCCATNATTTATGGGTCTTTATCTGAGGCCTTGGACTATGGTTCTTCTTTTCAAGCTCTTCAGTCAAAGCCTCCTTCATGGAGAAGGAAGGGGAAGGTTGAAGACACTTTTCCCCACTCTGACTGTTTTCCACTCTTAGCCCTCCCCTTTTTTACCTCCTCCCTGACCTCCTGGTCCATAAACTATAGGAGCCTTTTGTTTGGGCTCTCCTATGAGTGAGAAAACTTCACATCTATGCTGACCCAACTGACCTGGCCTGGTGTGCTGTTTCATGGGGTAGGGGGTGGGGGCTAGCAGAAACAGAAAGGAGGAGCCAGCATCTGCCTTGATTTGGGTGCTTGCTATCATTTCAGTGAGTGATTACAGGTTGATTATTACTCCCACTGGGGCTTACCGCTTAATCAGCCACTCTGGCAACTGATAGCTAAGTTCCTAAAAATGTATTTAAGAAGCATCACTGAAGTCCTGCTAGATGGTATTATGAATACAAAGATATCTATATGGTTAGCAGACTCTTGGTTCACTCAAAGTCCACAGCCTAGGGTATGTGTGCGTGAGTGCTCAGTCCTATCCAACTCTTTGGGACCCCGTGGACTGTAGCCCTCCAGGCTTCTCTGCCTATGGGATTCTCGAGCACGAATACTGGAGCAAGTTGCCGTTTCCTCCTCCAGGGGATCTTCCCAACCCAGGGATCGAAATTGCATCTCCTGAGGATTCTGCATTGCAGGCAGATTCTTCATTGCTGAGCCATCAGGTAATAGCAGTATCTCTCAAACTCAGCATCATTAATACTTGGACCAAATGATTCTTTGTTGAAGGAGTGGGGAGGAAGCTGTCATGTGCATTGCAGGAGGTTTACTTTAGCAGCGTCTTTGGCCTCTACCCACTAGATGCCAATAGCAATTCCCTCCCCCAGTGTGACAATCAAAATTCTCTCTAGATACTGTCAAATGTATGCTTATGGACAAAATTATAGCCAACTGGGGACACACACGTCTAGAAGATCATGCCAAGCTCAGGTTTAACTTATATAGATACGGACATGTAAGAATTCAAGATACAGAGAGTAGAGATATAGTTCAGTTCAGTTCAGTTCAGTTCAGTCGCTCCGTTGTGTCTGACTCTTTGGAACCCCATGAACTGAAGCACGAAAGGCCTCCCCCTCCATCACCAACTCCCCGAGTTCACTCAAACTTATGTCCATCGAGTCGGTGATGCCATCCAGCCATCTCATCCTCGGTCGTCCCCTTCTCCTCCTGCCCCCAACTTTCATCAAGAGAATCTTTAGTTCCTCTTCACTTTCTGCCATAAGGGTGGTGTCATCTGCATATCTGAGGTTATTGATTGATATAGATAGATATAGATATATAGATACAGATACATAAAGATATAGAATCTTCTTGCTGGCATTGCAGGTTTGATCCCTGGGTGGGGAAGATCCCGTGGAGAAGAGCATAACAACCCACTCCAGTATTCTTGCTTGGCGGAGCCCATGGACAGAAGAGCCTGGCATGCTACAGTCCAGGGGTCGCAAAGACTTGGACATGACTGAAGCAACTTACCACATGTAGATACAGATAAATGCCCATGCTAAGTCACTTTGGTTATGTCTGACTCTGCAACCCTATGGACTGTAGCTTGCCAGGCTCCTCTGTCCAGGGAGATTCTCCAAGCAAATATACTAGAGTAGGTTTCCATTTCCTCCTCCAGGGAATCTTCCCGACCCAGGGATTGAACACTTGTCTCTTATGTCTCCTGCATTGCAGGCAGGTTCTTTCACTAGTGTTACCTGGGAAGTCCATACAAATACACACATATGCATATATAAGTACATATATATATACATATGTATATATTCTAACTTTATAACATTTCTATGAAGCAGGGCAAAGACTAATAGAGTTTTGCCAAGAAAATGCACTGGTCATAGCAACCACCCTCTTCCAACAACACAAGAGAAGACTCTACACGTGGACATCACCAGATGGTCAACACCGAAATCAGATTGATTATATTCTATGCAGCCAAAGATGGAGAAGCTCTATACAGTCAACAAAAACAAGACCAGGAGCTGACTGTGGCTCAGATCATGAACTCCTTATTGCCAAATTCAGACTCAAATTGAAGAAAGTAGGGAAAACCACTAGACCATTCAGGTATGACCTAAATCAAATCCCTTATGATTATACAGTGGAAGTGAGGAATAGATTTAAGGGCCTAGATCTGATAGA
>SJYT01076113.1:0-78317 GCA_006410635.1 Cephalophus harveyi
GAGATCCAACCAGTCCATTCTGAAGGAGATCAACCCTGGGATTTCTTTGGAAGGAATGATGCTAAAGCTGAAACTCCAGTACTTTGGCCACCTCATGCGAAGAGTTGACTCATTGGAAAAGACTCTGATGCTGGGAGTGATTGGGGGCAGGAGGAGAAGGGGATGACCGAGGATGAGATGGCTGGATGGCATCACTGACTCGATGGATGTGAGTCTGAGTGATCTCCGAGAGATGGTGATGAACAGGGAGGCCTGGCGTGCTGCGATTCATGGGGTCGCAAAGAGTCGGACACGACTGAGCGACTGAACTGAACTGAACTGAGGACAAACTCTATTTATTTACTTACTTATATTAATACACACATACATATCTCCTTCCTCGAAACGTTTAGCCATTGCCTTCGATTTGTGTTTATGTGTATTCCTCTCACATGCTCATTAGCAGCCCTTACTAGGCTTCCAGCACAGTGAGGTCTACTCCTCTGCTGTACTCCCAATGATGCAATTTCAACTCTGAATGCAGATCTTCCTCTCTGCACAAACACACTGCTCTATGGATACTCACATTGTTGAATCAAGAGAAAGAGGGAGGAGGAAAAAGGGGGCAAGGCCATGATGAAAAGGTAACAAATACAGAGAGGTGGAGAATGAGAATGCTATAGTGGTTGAGCAGTAGTCCCCCAAAAGAAATGTCCAAGTCCTGATACCCAGAACCTGTGACTGTAACTGTATTTGGAGAAAAAGGTCTTTGCAGATATAATTATGTTAAACAATTTGAGATGAGATCATCCTGGATTACCCAGGTAGGCCTTAAATCCAATGATAAACATCGGTATAAGAAAGAAACACATACACATACATACAACACACACACACACACACACACACACAGAGGGGAAGACAATGTGTCACAGGGCAGACACTGGAGGGATGTGGCTACCAGTCAAGGAATGTCAACAGCCACTGGAAGATGGATGAGGCAAGGGAAGACTCTCCCCTAGAGTATCCAGAGGGAATGGTGCCTAGACAAAACTTTGATTTCAACTTCTGGTTTCCAGAACTATGAGGGAGTAATTCTGTCATTGCAAGTCCTATTTTTGTGGTGGTAATCTTTTTCCCTCCTATATTTTTAATCTATACACTTTCTCTGTATAATACAATCAACATCCAAAGCTTTATGTATGCCTGTACATGAATGGCTCAAAAACTGTAACTCCAGCCCAGGCTTCTTTCCTGACCTCCAATAACCAATGAAACAGAAGATTTATTTCTTTGATAAAGACAAAATTTCACTATGAGTTACAGAGAAGCCTGGTGGGTTACAGTCCATGGGACTGCAAAGAGTTAGATATGACTGAGCATGCACTCACAGTGTATAAACTATTATGAAATATGAAAATATTAACTTTTCATAATAATTGGAGGCTTTATATATATACTTTACTGCAAAATATTAGACACCATGTAATATTCAATTGGTAAAGAATCCGCCTGCAATGCAGGAGACCACAATTCGATTCCTAGGTTGGGAAGATTCACTGGAGAAGGGACAGGCTACCAATCCTGTATTCTTAGGCTTCCTTTTGGCTCAGCTGGTAAAGAATCTGCTTGCAATGTGGGAGACCTGGGTTTGATCCCTGGGTTGGGACAATCCCCTGGAGAAAAGAAAGGCTCCATTATTCTGGCCTGGAGAATTCCAGGACCACTCCATTATTCTGGCCTGGAGAATTCCATGGACCATATACTTCATGGGGTTGCAGAGTTGGACACAACTGAGTGACGTTCACTTTCACTTTTCAATATTCATATCCAAGAACCCATGGCAAGCTTTATAATATATACTTAGATAAGGGACGCCTGTAGCAATATTATAGAGATATTACACTTAGGGTTTTTCTTAAAAATATGGCATGAGCCTTTGAGAAAATATATTATACCTGTTGACTTTCTAATCTTTGTTGTAGGGAAATAATTTGGTATACACATGTCCAAATTTGTCAGAGTGGTTTGTCCCATTAGAACACATAAATTAGAATAAAGTCAGTGTAGGCCTTACAAATAGCTAAGAAGCGAAGCTAAAGGCAAAGGACAAAAGGAAAGATATACCCATTTGAATGCAGAGTTCCAAAGAATAGCAAGAAGAGATAAGAAAGCCTTCCTCAGTGATCAATGCAAAGAAATAGAGGAAAACAACAGAATGGGGAAGACTAGAGATCTTTTCAAGAAAATCAGAGATACCAAGGGAACATTTCATGCAAAGATGGACACAATTAAGGACAGGAATGGTATGGACCTAACAGAAGCAGAAGATATTAAGAAGAGGTGGCAAGATTTCACAGAAGTATACAAAAAAGATCTTCATGACCCAGATAATCATGATGATGTGATCACTCACCCAGAGCCAGACATCCTGGAATGTGAAGTCAAGTGGGCTTTAGGAAGTATCACTATGAACAAAGCTAGTGGAGGTGATGGAATTCCAGTTGAGCTATTTCAAATCCTAAAAGATGATGCTGTGAAAGTGCTGCCAGAAAATCCGAAAAACATGCCAGAAAATCCGAAAAACTCAGCAGTGGCCACAGGACTGGAAAAGGTCAGTTTTCATTCCAATCCCAAAGAAAGGAAATGCTAAAGAAGGCTCACACTACCACACAATTGCACTCATCTCACACGCTAGTAAAGTAATGCTCAAAATTCTCCAAGCCAGGATTCAGCAATAGGTGAACCGTGAACTTCCAGATGTTCAAGCTGGTTTAGAAATGGCAGAGGAACTAGAAATCAAATTGCCAACATCCGCTGGATCACTGAAAAAGCAAGAGAGTTCCAGAAAGACATCTACTTTTGCTTTATTGACTACACTAAAGCTTTTGGCACAAAGTGACAAAGAACTAAAGAGCCTCTTGATGAAAGTGAAAGAGGAGAGTGAAAAAGTTGGCTTAAAGCTCAACATTCAGAAAACTAAGATCATGGCATCCGGTCCCATCACTTCATAGGAAACAGATGGGGAACCAATGGAAACAGTGACAGACTTTATTTTCTTGGGCACCAAAATCACTGCAGATGGTGACTGCAGCCATGAAATTAAAAGATGCTTGCTGCTTGGAAGAAAAGCTATGGCCAACCTAGACAGCATATTAAAAAGCAGACACATTACTTTGCCAACAAAGGTCCATCTAATCAAAGCTATGGTTTGTCCAGTAGTCATATATGAATGTGAGAGTTGGACTACAAAGAAAGCTGAGTGCTAAAGAATTGATGCTTTTGAACTGTGGTGTTGGAGAAGGCTCTTGAGAGTCCCTTGGACTGCAAGGAGATCCAACCAGTCCACCCTAAAGGAAATCAGTCCTGAAAATTCACTGGAAGGACTGATGCTAAAGCTTCACCTCCAATATTTTGGTCACCTGATGTGAAAAACTGACTCATTGGAAAAGAACCTGATGCTGGGAAAGGTTGAAGGCAGGAGGAGAAGCGGAACAACAGAGGATGAGATGGTTGGATGGCATCACCAATGTGATGGACATGAGTTTGAGGAGGCTCCGGGAGTGGGTGACTGACAGGGAAGCCTGGAGTGCTGCAGTCCATGGGGTTGCAAGGATTTGGAAATGACTGAGCAACCGAACTGGATTGAGGTATTTGAATAATTTTATGAAAAACATATGTGGTAGTATTTATGTAAGTTTTAAATTTTATAGGACCCTGTAAGTTCTTAAGATTTAGTATATAGGAAAACAAGGCCTGGCATAACTTTCCTGTAGTTTTAGCATTCAGTTAGTCTATTTATATAATTGTCAGTGAATCCCTATATAATATACAGGTACAATTTTCCATAATAACTTTATTAAAAAATATTCCACAATATAAATGGAGAAAGAATTTTATTAGCAATTCTAGTCTGGCACAAATTTCTAAGGAAGAATGTTACTTTTCCTCTGAAAGTGGTATTAGTAATCACCATGAAAGTAACAAAATAAAAATACACTAGAGGAGATCTCAGAAATCATACAGCTCCATTGTGATTTTAGCTACAAAGAAACTAGAACACAGAACATATCAATGTCTTTTCCAAGCTTCACAAATATTTCATGGCAGAGCTAAGATTAAAAATAATTGATGCTTTTTCCATATGCCACTATGTAATTGCCAACAGAAAGATTGCCAATAGAAAATGACATTTCCAGATGCCAAATTTACCCACATAAGTTTAGATTATAAATGAAAGAGAAAAGAACTAGAAAAGTGAGATCTTTCGATTACCAATAACTGAGGTTCACGGTGTTCATCCACAGCTGGAAGTCCGGTTATTATTTCTAGTAAAACCTAAGAAGAAAGTAAAACCCATAAGTATAAGACTCAAGACAACCTATAGAAACAGGAAGGAACATGGCTCTTGATTATGAAATTGAATGAACCATTTCCACACACTGCATGCCTTTTAGGCATGAAAGTGGAAAGAACCCAAGCTGTGGTCATTTCTTACCACCCTTTCTTCCCTGACACCTCAGAACTCATCCATCTCCACAAGCAGTTCTTTAATACTGGCAACTCACTAAACAATCAGCCCCCTAAATATGTGTTCTGGACATACTCTTTCTCCTGTCTTGTATAAGATATTTCACAAGAATAATTTTCTCTGGCTTTTAGGAGAATACAATTTTCTAAACCTCAGGCATATCCTAGAAACTTGTGCCTTAACTTCCCAGTGTTATGACAGTAGACATCCATAAAATAAACACATATGAGTGTAAAAGATAAAGGATTTTCCAACTTTCCAACCACTCCCACCCCACTCCTTATACCATCATAAAAGGTTATTATCAAACTGGTAGATCAGAAACGCCACAACATATCTCCTTCAAAAAATTTCCTCTTTAAAATATGACACTAAAAAGCATACTGTAGGACACAATTTATATACTAAGCTTCATGCTAATTCATGTGGCAAAAATATTATTTCTTACAGTAATTTCAGAAATCAATTTAAAATCCTTACAAATTCAGAGAAGTTTTTATTACTTTCTCATTTAACTAGAAGTTAAAGTGAGCAATTTGCATCTTTACATATGAGAGCTAAGCAATATAGGTGTATTCAAAATATTCTATTTCAATTTCACAAGTACAGCCAGAATGATTATTGTTACTAATTATATGTATAGTAAAATATAATTTATTACAAGTATGTGTGCATGCATGCTAAGTTGTTTTGCGACCCCATGGACTGTAGCCCACCAGGCTCCTCTGTCCATGGGATTCTCCAGGCAAGAACACTGGAGTGGGTTGCCATGCCTTTCTCCAGGGAATCTTCCTGACCCAGGGATCAAACCCATATCTCATACCTCCTGCATTGGTAGGCAGGTTCTTTACCACTAGCACCGCCTGGGAAGCCTATTACATGTATACATAAATACATATATATATGCAACTTACCACACCAAAGCTGTAGATGTCAGATTTGGGTGTAATTTCTCCTCGCAAAGCTTCAGGTGCCATATAAGCTGTTGTTCCCACAATTCTGCTAGTCATGACTGTCTGGGCAAACTTCTCAGAAGCCCGTGCAAGCCCAAAGTCAGATATTTTGGCTGTAAAGTCTTCATCTAGTAAGATATTTGCACTGAAAAACAGTTTTTCTTTTTAAACAAATCAAATAGTTCCTTAGGAAGGTATAACACTGTATGTATTTACAGAGTATTTTATTTTATAATACACATCATAAAAGGTTGAATTTATGTAAATAAATCTGGATTAAGGATTATAGCTAAAGAAGAATAAAACAGTCTTCCTTTTTGTTTCTGTAAGGAAAATTTGAAAAAAAAAGTGAAGTAAAATTCTTCACATTAGTGATATTTTTATTATTTCACAAATAATTTATTATAGGGCAACTTCCCTCAAAGTATGCTAAAGCACCCTTCTTAATTCCTCTCCTAAAATTTCTCAATTCATTTAAAAACAAACTTCCAACCAGAGTATCTCAACTATATCATTTCTTAGGGAGTACTCTCTGAAATCTTTTGAAGAGGAAATAATATGGCTAAAAGATCTTAATTCATTTATCTTATGCATTTGCTCATACAATCATACTTTCATTCAACAAAACTTTATTGAAGACCTGCAACGTGTTACAGTATTTAAGCTCAGTGCTGGGCATGGGGACAAAATTAGAATCTTGTCTGTGACAAAGGTATAGAAATAATTTTTAAAAATTCCTAATGGTGATGCTGAGAGAACAACTGTGTGTGCAGAAGAACTGCTGAAAACTTCAAGGAGAAGGTGAAAAGTGTGTGTAGTCTTGAAGGATTATTCGAAGTTGAGATTACCGAGGGAAAGAAAGGCATTTGAGGCAAATGGAACAGAATGGACACAGTGATGAAAACAAAAAGCATATGCTCAATTTGAAGTAACTTGTGTCAATGTAATGTGAGGAGAACTTGAACTTTATCCTGGAAGCAACAGAATGCCAGCTAAACGTTTCATAGTGGGGAATGATGCTATCAAACTTGATTTTCAGAATCACAACCTGGCAGTATATTAGAGCTTAGACAAGAATTGGCACAGACCAACTAAAGGATGACCAGGAAAGTTTGTAAAAAAGCAAATAAGAGATAGTGAAAGTGTAAATAAAGGCTGGGGAGAAAAGGAAGTGCAAATTTTGAGGTACACTCAATAGAACCTTGTAATTTGTACGGTATGGGGAATGAGGAAGCATTAGCTTAGAAGATGGGATGAATACTGACTTCACTTGATTAGGAAAAAAATACAGAGGGAAGAATTTGGGTTGGAAGAGAAATGAATTTGACTTCTAACATGCTGACCCAGGAACTGCTATGGAACATTGTGGTAGGGTGACTTGGTCTGCAGACACTGAAAATATAGGACTGGAGGCTGACGATATAGATCTGAGTCACCCGCATGGAGGTAGCAGTTGAAGTCAGCATATCCCTCAGTAAGAATATGCAGGATTAACAGAAGAGACAATGAGGTAGCAATCAATTAGAATACAGATCAGTTAGAATACACTGAGTAAGGGATGGGAGACGGTGTATCTTCTCTTTTCTAAGGCTAATCCCTCTACATTCTCAGGTACCTTATTCTATAAACTACCTCACTTCTCTCTTCTGTTCTATCACATCCCTCTTCTCACAGGCATAAAAGCACGCTTTGGTCTCTGCCATCTTAAAAAAAAAAAGGTTGCTGAATGACACATTGATTTCCAGCTATCCCCCTTCATGGGCTAAATAAAAGTGTCTCATTAGACTTGTCTATACTCATATTTCACTCTCTCCTCAGTTCAGTTCAGTTCAGTCACTCAATCATGGCCGATCTTTGCGACCCCATGAATCGCAGCACGCCAGGCCTCCCTGTCCATCACAAATTCCCAGAGTCTACTCAAACTCATGTCCATAGAGTAGGTGATGCCATCCAGCCATCTCATCCTCTGTCGTCCCCTTCTCCTCCTGCCCCCAATCCCTCCCAGCATCAGGATCTTTTCTAATGAGTCAACTCTTGCATGAGGTGGCCAAAGTGTTGGAGTTTCAGCTTTAGCATCAGTCCTTCCAATGAACTCCCAGGACTGATCTCCTTTAGATGGACTGGTTGGACCTCCTTGCAGTCCAAGGGACTCTCAAAAGTCTTCTCCAACACCACACTTCAAAAGCATCAATTCTTCAGTGCTCACCATTCTTCACAGTCCAACTCTCACATCCATACATGACCACTAGAAAAACCATAGCCTTGACTAGACGGACCTTTGTTGGCAAGTAATGTCTCTGTTTTTCAATATGCTATCTAGGTTGGTCATAACTTTCCTTCCAAGGAGTAAGCGTCTTTTAATTTCATGGCTGCAATCACCAATCTGCAGTGATTTTGGAGCCCAAAAAAATAATGTCTAACACTGTTCCACTGTTTCCTCATCTATTTCCCATGAAGTGATGGGACCAGATGCCATGATCTTTGTTTTCTGAATGTTGAGCTTGAGGCCAACTTTTTCACTCTCCTCTTTCACTTTCATCAAGAGGCTTTTTAGTTCCTCTTCACTTTCTGCCATAAGGGTGGTGTCATCTGCATATCTGAGGTTATTGATATTTCTCCCACCAATCTTGATTCCAGCTTACACTTCATCCAGCACGGCATTTCTCATGATGTATTCTGCATGTTAGTTAAATAAGCAGGGTGACAATATCAGCCTTGACGTACCCCTTTCCTGATCTGGAACCAGTCTGTTGTTCTATGTCCAGTTCTAACTGTTGCTTCCTGACCTGCATATAGGTTTCTCAAGAGGCAGGTCAGGTGGTCTGGTATGTCCATCTCTTTCAGAATTTTCCACAGTTTGTTGTGATCCACACAGTCAAAGGCTTTGCCATAGTCAAGAAAGCAGAAATAGATGTTTTTCTGGAACTCTCTTGCTTTTTCCATGATCCAGCGGATGTTGACAATTTGATTTCTGGTTCTTCTGCCTTTTCTAAAACCAGCTTGAACATCTGGAAGTTCACATATTGCTGAAGCCTGGCTTGCAGAATTTTGAGCATTCTTTTACTAGCGTGTGAGATGAGTGCAATTGTGTGGTAGTGTGAGCCTTCTTTGGCATTTCCTTTCTTTGGGACTGGAATGAAAACTGACCTTTTCCAGTCCTGTGGCCACTGCTGAGTTTTCCAAATTTGCTGGCATATTGAGTTCAGCACTTTCACAGCATCATCTTTCTGGATTTGAAATAGCTCAACTGGAATTCCATCACCTCCACTAGCTTTGTTCATAGTGATGCTTTCTAAGGCCCACTTGACTTCACATTCCAGGATGTCTGGCTCTAGGTGAGAGATCATACCATCATGATTATCTTGGTTGTGAAGCTCTTTTTTGTACAATTCTTCTGTGTATTCTTGCCACTTCTTTTTAATATCTTCTGCTTCTATTAGGTCCATACCATTTCTGTCCTTTATCAAGCCCATCTTTTCATGAAACTACCACCTGAATTCTGACTCAATTACTACATGGAAATAGACTTCCTGAAGGTCACTAATGACCTTCCTGGCACTAATCAAATGCCTCATTTAAATGTTTTTTAAAATGGGTCATTTTTCAGTCTTCATTCTGACTTCCAAAAAGCAACTGAAAATTTTGACTAATCCTTCTCAGGCAACGGTCTTTCCTTGTTCTCAGGGAAACCACACTCTCCTGGTTTTCAGCTTCATTGCATCCTTTCTTAGATTCCTTTTTAGACTCATTTTGTTCTACTTGGCCATTAAGTCTTAAAGTTCCTCAGGGCTAAATCTTGTAACCTTTTCCTAATCTATATCTTTCTTAAAGTTAAGGTAACTATATGCTAGCTCTTCAACCCATACATAGTAACACAGAAATTGATATCCTCAGCTCAGACTTCTTTTAGCTCCAACATGTACATCATGCTGATTAACATCTCTACTCACTTCTGTATCTTAAAGGAACCTTTAACACAACATGTACAAAAGAGAACTCACATTTTCCACTCCCAACCTTGTCCTCTTTCAGTGCTTTCTCTTTAAATGAATCATGCCACAATCATTCCAGAATGCTGTTCTGGAAGCCATAAATCCTCCTGTCATTCCTGACATGTTCCTCTCCCTGAATGCCATCCACCCACCCTGCAGCCAAGAGTAAGCAAGAATCTGTTCACATTTCTTCATATAAACTGTTACCACCAAATCTTCTATGACAGGCTCCAAGCTACCCTTTCTTACAAATGAGTCTCTATACTCAAGCCAAAGTGATCTTCTCAAAATTTAACTATGATGCCACATTCCTCCTTATAATTATTCAATGGCATTTGATTATATTTACGATAAAAATAAAGCTCTTATATTGGTCTATTAGGTCCTACACAGGGCTTAGCTTTCTTCCTACCTTATAATTTTATCTTATTTCTCTATCAATCACCCCTTCAATTTCTGCACTTCAGTCATTTATTTCACCTCCTGTAATCCATCATGTTCCCTCTGAACACTGGTCTCACAAATGTGCTTCCTTATACCCAGAATACTTTTTCCCCATATTCTATAGCTGTCCTCAAATTGTGCTCACTAATGTCCTGTTCATTCTTTGGATCTCTGCTTAAGTATAATTTTCTCAGGGAACTCTTTTTTATACTAATCCTATAGACTATACACTAAAGTTCTACTATTATTTTGTGATTATCTGATTGCTGACAGATGCTACAAGTGTTACTTTTTCTAACTATACCATCTACAGTATTTGTCGTATAATGGATGCTCAATTAATATGTTAACTAAATAAATACATAACAAGGAAGATAACTGAAATGTACTCACGAAGAATGAAAGTGATTCAAAAAAGAGTGATGATCCAGAAAATAAGAAAATAATTCCGACAAGAAGAACAGAATAACATAGTGTGAAAAGAAAAAAAAAAAAAACATTGGTTACTTAGGATGAGTACTAGAAACAGGTCACTGGGTTTGAAATAAGGGAGATTATAGACGTCCTTAGTGAGATGAGCTTTCATGGCAAGTTAAGTTCATGTCAATAGTGAATAGGAAGAGTGAGAGAAAATTATTCTTTAAAGACAGTTCTCCAAAAGCTTTTTAAAGGCAGCATTTACCTTTTAATATCTCTATGAATATGATGGTTTTCATGTAAATAACTGAGGCCATTAGCTGCACCCTGGGCAATCTTGCATCTCATGTACCAAGAAAGTGGGGGAGTACCATCCTTACGAAGTAAGAAACAAACCAATTAAAAATAAAAGAGGAGAATAAAAAAAAAATCTATAGAAAATATATAACAGAACATTTCTTCTAAGCAGCTACTGACCATATTATTACAATGCTAACAATTTAGAACTACCACTTTTTAAGTTGTTAAACAAAAATAGCTAAATAAGATCAAATGGAAGTTAGCATTTGTTATCAAACAATAAAAATATATGAGAGCATCTTCAAAGTCTAGCCTTGACTGATAATTTTACATTTTAGATTATCATCTGATAGAAAGGGAATTCCAATTGTTTAAATAACAACTATATAGTTTTTCACAAACTAGGAAAGATATTAGTACAGTTTAAAAGATTCTGTCATAGAGAAAATATTAGAATTCCAACACAGAAACAGGAAGCCAAACAACCTAATAAAAAAACATCTTACCAAGCAAGCCAGTCTGTCCAGCAATGAACCATTGGGCATGTAAACATACACTAGACAGAGCTCATCTCCATCACTTGAGAAGCCAAGGAGTTCTACCAAGTTTTCATGTTGACACCTGTGGCAAATAATTTTCCATTCAAAATTATTACCATATATACACATATTTCCCTGAAGGTTATGCTATTCAATTTAGAGCTTTAGAAGAAAAAAGAGAAAGAAATAATTATATGCTATACATTATTGCAATGTGATATGTATGTTTCTAAATATTTATATACGTTTATTATAACTTTATAATGTTCTGTAATGTCCCTTTCAGTCAATATATTAATCAACATAATTTTGATTTTAAAATTAAAGCTCAATAATTCACATATAATAGTTTGGTTAATAACTAGGTAGGTGTTTACCATTGTTTCACATAATTTTTAATGATAGCGTAAACAAGAGTTCAAGAAATGTGTTCAAACGTGTACGAGAACCCTTTCAAGAATTCTCAAACACATTCAAAGCACTGATTTACAGATATCTGATTTTCAATTACATCTAATTCATACATTTTTGATCTTTAATAGTATCTGGTTATTTACAACCTAATTTGAGTTTCTTTATATACTTGAGAGTAATAAGACTAAAGAAAGCTGAAGTATAACAAAACTGCAGGCATCTATGGTACAGTAAGTACAAAGGAATCTGGGCTCAAAGTCCTAAGTTTAAAAGTACAGCTCTGCCACCTCCTGGAAATGTGACCTTTCACAAGTTAATAGCCTTACTTTCTCTGGTAAATGTGGCTAATAACGCCTATTGTGTAACATAAATGCTGTGAGAATTAAATGAGCAAATATATATGAGAGCCCTCTGGCTTCCCTGGTGGCTCAGTGGTAAAGAATCAGCCTGCCAAGCAGGAGATGCAGGTTCGATCCCTAGGCTGGGAAGATCCCCTGAAGAAGCAAACGTCAGCCCACTCCAGTAATTTTTGCCTGGAGAATCTCATGGACAAAGGAGCCTGGTAGGCTACAGTCTATGGGGGTCACAAAAGAGTCAGACAGGACTTAGTGACTAAACAGCAACAAATATGAGAGCCCAGACTATATTCTATGAAGTACAAATTAAAACAGCAAGTATTCCATTTTCCACCAAATTGGCACACTTTAAAAATGAGTAGATAACATTTTCTGAGTTTATACTATCCAGGCATGTGGTACTTGATTTACCTGCTTTGTGTAATTAACCCTTAAAATAACTTAATGAAACGTTTCATTATTAAAATAATTATCCCATTTTACAGATGAGAAAACAGACTAAGAAACTTGGCTGAGGTCATTCTGCTAGTAAGGGCCAGAGGCTGATACTTATTTTAAAAACAGCAATAATATTTAATGGTAGTGTGGTAGCAGTTGTGAAATCGCAATAAACTGCTGGTAGAAGTATGTGAAGTGAAAGTCACTCAGTCGTGTCTGACTCTTTGTGACCCCATGGACTGTAGTCCGCCAGGTTGCTCTGTCCATGGGGATTCTCCAGGCAAAAATACTGGAGTGGATTGCCATGCCCTTCTCCAGGAGATCTTCCGGACCCTGGGACTGAATCTGGGTCTCCTGCATTGCAGGCAGATTCTTTATCATCTGAGCCACCAAATTATTATAAAACTACAAAGTCATTTAGACAAATATTCAGAAAGTCTTTAAAAAGTGCATGCATTCAGAACCAGTAATTCTTCCAGAACTGTCTCCTGATGAAAAAAGCATATTTGCACTTAAATATTTATGTAAGAGATTTAAAGGCATTTTAATTTATGAAACTGAAAATTAGAAACAAACATGGAAGGGTAATGGTTAAATAAAACATAATTTATATATATGCTAGAATGTTATGGAATAATTTAAAACGTTTCAACATGGAAAAAATGCCACACACTCATCATGAAGCAAGTACATCAAAATACTAGCAGTGGTTATCTCTGAGTGATATATTCAAGGGATGAACATTTTCCTGTATTTTCCAGATTATCTATTTTGAACAAGTTACTTTTAGGATTGGAGAGTGGAAGTAGGAGTAGAAAGAACAAATCCTGGACAGTCTTTTTTTTTTTTTCAGTGTACATTATTTTTACTGAAAAAATTAATTCCAATCTATTCTTTCTTTCTTGAAGTTAAGCAACCAGAATTGGTGATTTATAGCAATGGGTCTAATGAGAATAAATTGGTAAATCCTATTAAGGATTTATTTCAAAATTGCAAGTTCTGGAGTCAGACAGATCTGGATTTGAAACCCACATATTTATGTTTAATTGACCTTGGGTAAAATTATTTAATATTTCTGTATCTCAGTGGAAAAAAAAAAGTGTGTGTATTGGGGGTGGTTACAACAATTGTGGTTATAACAATTGGTTAATGCATTACAGTTTTTGGTCTATTGTATAGAAGGTGAAAAAGAGGAGAGTAAAAAAGCTGGCTTAAAACTCAACATTAAAAAAAGTAAGATTATGGCATCTGGTCCCATCACTTCATGGCAAATAGATGGGGAAACAATGGAAACAGTGACAGACTTCATTTTTTTGGGCTCCAAAATCAATGTGGACGGTGACTGAAGCCATGAAATTAAAAGATGCTTGCTTCTTGGAAGGAAAGCTATGATAAACCTAGACAGCATATTAAAAAGCAGAGACAGCACTTTGCCGACAAAGGTCTGTATAGTCAAAGCTATGGTTTTTCCAGTAATCGTGTATGGATGTGAGAGTTGAACTATAAAGAAGGTTGAGTGCTGAAGAATTGATGCTTTCAAACTGTGGTGCTGGAGAAGACCCTTGAAAGTCCCTTGAGGGAGATCAAGCAAGGAGATCAAGCCAGTCCATCCTAAAGGAAATGAACCCGGAATATTCACTGGAAGGACTGATGCTGAACCTGAAACTCCAATATTTGGCCACCTGATGTGAAGAGCTGACTCATTGGAAAAGACCCTGATCTAGGAAAGATTAGGGGTAAGAGGAGAAGAGGGCAAGAGGTTGAGATGGTTGGATGGCATCACTGATGCAATGAACATGGGAGATAGTGAAGGACAGGGAAGCCTGGTATGCTGCAGTTCATGGGGTCGCAAAGAGTCAGAAACGATTTGGCAACTGAACAACAACATATACTGAAGTATCAATCACTATAATTATTAGAATAAATTTCCTAATTTGTTTTTCCTTCTCTTTCTGACAATTTTCAAACATACTGAGTCAATGGCTTCTAAACATTCTTGCATATAACACTTCCCTGGTTTATAGTGTTAACATATCAAATGGACTATTTGCCATGTATATATTAATATATAAATATGTATTTATACACACATGCATATATATACTATAATTTAACTCTCATAAATTTTGGGAACAGAAAACATGATAATGGAATCATAGTTCCATTATCAACTATCCAGATAGTTGAAATCCCATATAATTTTGTCATGATTTAGAATAATGACTGCTCTTTAATCTACACACATATGAGTGAGTATATGTAGCCATCATGTCAATGTATGGCAAAACCAATACAGTACTGTAAAGTAAAAAAGTAAAACTAAAAAAAAAAAAACACCTTATGTCAAACACTGAAAAAAAAAAAAAAAAAGAACTGTAGAGTTAAAGTTCTGTCAAGTTCGTTAAACTATTTTAGCCTATATTTAAAAATATCACCAGTTCTTGGCATACTCTGGGTAAGAAATAGGTCCTTTCTTGTTCTGCTCTCTTCCATGGTACCATACTGCCAAATTAACTTACTTTGCCATTACTTTTATTTCTTGATCAAATTGTTGTTTCAGTTCTTCAGTACTAATGTCAACCATCTAAAAATATAAAATAATATACAATATAATACCATACAATAACCCAGAGGCTCCTAAAGCTAGAAGGGGTACAAGAGATCATCTGGCAGATCCTGTTTTTTTAAAAATATGTAAGTCATCATTCTCCCCATTTTATAAACAACTGAGAACTAGGAATAGTGATTTGCTCAAGGTCTCATGGCTGGTTAAATGGAAGGAAGAAAACCATATAACTCATATAACTACATATACTTCAGTGATTCATTGTGGGAACAAAATGAAATAATAAGAGACTTTACTGTATAAACATTCTGAAAAAAAATTCAGTGTGTTAGAAAACATAAGCAATTTTGAAGGCAAAAAGAAAAACAAGATGTGCAAAAGTATTTGCAATATATACGACAAAGGGATCTTTATTATAAAAAAATGCATTGTATTGATATTTTAGAATATAATAATAGATTTTAAATACAACATATTAGATCACCAACTGTGCAATTTGTGGTGCCCCAGTCAAACAGTAATTCACACGTGGGGCTTTTTCCAGTTTGCAGTAATGCTTCAAATCTCCTTAAAGCAAGTAACAGAGAAATAAGATTAGTATGTAAGCAGAGTTAACAAGTAAGTAGGTATTATTCCCCTCAATCCCCCTCTTGTCCACAGCACTTCCTATGATTAAAAAAAGAAAGGGGCAGAAAGAGAGTCAACAAGAATCACAGAGAACAGGAAAGACAGGCAGAAGGAAGAAAAGATGCTGAAGGTGATGATAAGTTGACAGACACTGAGTATTTACAGTGGGCTACAGGATGCAAAACATGAACTCATATAATTCTCAAAGACACTGTGAATATCATGCTAATGTACTAAAGAGAAAGCATGAGAGGTAAGCAGTCCACAGTCACACAGCCAATAAACTTGTATACAAACTGAGATTCAAACTGATATCTCACTGAACACACAGGTGTACTCTCAACATACTAAGCTATACTAGTTCCCTACATGACTTATTAACACTGTTAGCCATATGATTTTTAATAAAGAAGGCTGCTTAAAGAAATAGAAAATACATACACTCGGAGAATTATTCCTTGGATCTTAACTGTATTCCATTTCAACTGAGGGAAAAACAGATCAGTTTTTCATGAAAAATTTCTTTATAAATAGTTGGTGAGAAGTTGCTGTATAACATAGGGAGCCCAGTCTGGCACTCTGTTGATGTCCTAGAGAGGAGGGATGGGGAAAAGGAAGGGAGGCTCAAGAGGGAGGGGATATATGTGTCATTATGACTGATTTGTGTTATATGGCAGAAACCAACACAACACTGTAAAAATAAAAAAAAAAATAGAAAAAAAAACTATCAACAGTTTTGAAAGTAATATTTAAAAACCTAAACAACTTAGCTCTCTCTGTTTTTTCCTGAAAATTTATTTCAAAAAATTTCAAACCTACAGAAAAGTTGAAAGGAAAATACCATGAGCAACCATCTAGATTCACTGAATGACCAGGTAATGTTTAACCGTGTTTATGCTTTTGCCCTCTCCGTCTTCATCTCTGTGTCTGTGAGATGTGTATAAGAGACAGAATAATAGATTTTAAATACAACATATTCCAACAGAAATCTGAACAAAGGGTTCAAATGAGAATTTTTTAAATTTTTTATTGCAATATTTTCTAAACTTTATTTTTAAATGAGAAAAGTAAATAAGGAAGATATTTTTATAAAATTTTCTTAGAATCTTAATGTTTTAATATTGATGATACATGGAGCACTGTGTAGAATTCGGCTTCTCTATTTTATGAATCTCCCCAAATTATGTGTATAATTGTATGTATGTGAATACAACTACATTCTTGTAGAGACAGTGTCTGTAGCTTTCAACAAAGTTTTAAATGTTAAGAATTGCCAATTTAGAATGATGTTTACTGAGAGAAAATACACACTGAAATCATATGTTTCCTAAAGATTAATTTAATATTTATTATCCCCTCGTAGCTCTGTTGGTAAAGAATCTGGCTGTAATGCAGGTAACCCCAGTTCTATCCCTGGATCAGGAAGATCCGCTGGAGAAGGGATAGGCTACCCACTCCAGTCTTCTTGGGCTTCCGTTGTAGCTCAACTGGGAAAGAATTTGCCCTCAATGCGGGAGACCTGGGCTCGATCCCTGAGTTGGGAAGATCCCCTGGAGAAGGGAAAGGCTATCCCTCCAGTATTCTGGCCTAGAGAATTCCATGGATTATATAGGCCATGGGGTCGCAAGGAGTCGGACACGACTGAGCAACTTTCACTCACTCACATACAGCACACTAGGAAACAACTCTTCCTGTAATTTTTTCTCTTCCAGAAAATATAACTTACTGCTGCAAGCTTCTTCACTGCTACAGTCCTGTTGTTCACGTAGCCTTTATACACAACTCCAAACCCTCCTTCTCCCATTTTGTTACCACCAACAGAAATGGGCCGTTCATCAAAGTTATTTGTGACATCCTTCAATTCAAAAAATGAAAAACTGTGAAAACCTGTAATGTCAATAGAATAAGAAAAAGAGTGCTTCAATAAAAAAGAAATTGGTTTTCTTAATTTTCTCAATTTGGATATTTCATACCTATGCAAATATTTAAACTCTAGTCATTTATTTTCTTTATAAAATGATCCTTTCAAACTACATAAATATTTACTTCTTTTTTTTAATCACAGCTTCTGTGGTTGTTCATATGTCCTATTACATCTACTCACCTATAACACTAAAACAATGAAGATGCCGCCTAATAAATCAGGAGGAAAACAAGACAACAGAAGAGCTATTGCCAGAGTAAATAAACAAAAGGAGAGCTTTATTTTAAAGCAGTGATGGTCTCCTGACAAACTCACTAGCAGAAAGCATGGCAAATATTACTTACGTGTATCACTGAATTCTAAACTTGTATTTTCTGGACTTGAGGAGTCAGGTAGCACATAGTTTTGTTCAAGATTCTCATCAGATATCACAGATGTCCTGTCTTTGCCACAGAGGGGCTTTGGTTTCTGCTGAACTGTTACAGTGACTTTAGAAGGCAGTGTATTAACATTTTTGGGTACAGCATCTAACAAGTGAAATAAGATACAAGTTGTTGTTACATAAGAAAAAGTGTTTGTGAAAAAGTTTAAATTAGGAACTCAATTTACTTAACATCATTCCAGTTTCTACCCATTAGCCCCATATTTTCATAGCACTCATGAGAATTTACCTAGTAAGAATTTGTAAATTTGGATAAGGATGCGCGAGGCAGTGTTTTCAAAAAGTGGCCTATAAGTCACCTGCAGCAGAAGCACTAAAGTACCTGTTTTAACACATTGACCTTGAACTTAATTCAAGAATTCTGATAATGAGGTCTGGAGTAAAGCCTGGGAAGTTACATGTTAATCAAGAACTCCAGGTGATTCTTACGCCCTCTGAAGGGTAAGAACTACTGGTGTAAATAGCATCAAAGGGAAAAAGTAGTTGATGGGGAAGGAAGACAACCAGACACTAACCCACTGGAACACAATGTAAGAAATCACAGAGTCCCATCAGGGTGGAAGTTGAGGATGAAAAAAAGCAAGAGCTTTTTGTCATCATTCTAAACTTCCTATTGGCATAAAGCTACCTGACTTTAACTGCATGTTCAGACTGAATCCTGAAGTCTTACCAGTTTCAGGATTTCCTCAGTAGCAAGTCTGCAGCGTCTGGGGTGCTTGTTAAAGAGTTAGGGAGAGTTGAAAGAATGAAGAATCTTAAAGGTAAGGTTCATCTACTCTGAGAAAAAAGTAAGAGAAGAAACATTCCTATTTCTGTCTCGTGTCTTTCCATCCTAGTTAGACATCGTAGACACGCTCGGTTTACCTGGTAGCAAAAGACTTGCAGGGGCAAAAAACTCATTTTGGACCAAAATGTCCACAAGATCACCAACTGTGCAATTTGTGGTGCCCCAGTCAAACAGTAATTCACACGTGGGGCTTTTTCCAGTTTGCAGTAATGCTTCAAATCTCCTTAAAGCAAGTAACAGAGAAATAAGATTAGTATGTAAGCAGAGTTAACAAGTAAGTAGGTATTATTCCCCTCAATCCCCCTCTTGTCCACAGCACTTCCTATGATTAAAAAAAGAAAGGGGCAGAAAGAGAGTCAACAAGAATCACAGAGAACAGGAAAGACAGGCAGAAGGAAGAAAAGATGCTGAAGGTGATGATAAGTTGACAGACACTGAGTATTTACAGTGGGCTACAGGATGCAAAACATGAACTCATATAATTCTCAAAGACACTGTGAATATCATGCTAATGTACTAAAGAGAAAGCATGAGAGGTAAGCAGTCCACAGTCACACAGCCAATAAACTTGTATACAAACTGAGATTCAAACTGATATCTCACTGAACACACAGGTGTACTCTCAACATACTAAGCTATACTAGTTCCCTACATGACTTATTAACACTGTTAGCCATATGATTTTTAATAAAGAAGGCTGCTTAAAGAAATAGAAAATACATACACTCGGAGAATTATTCCTTGGATCTTAACTGTATTCCATTTCAACTGAGGGAAAAACAGATCAGTTTTTCATGAAAAATTTCTTTATAAATAGTTGGTGAGAAGTTGCTGTATAACATAGGGAGCCCAGTCTGGCACTCTGTTGATGTCCTAGAGAGGAGGGATGGGGAAAAGGAAGGGAGGCTCAAGAGGGAGGGGATATATGTGTCATTATGACTGATTTGTGTTATATGGCAGAAACCAACACAACATTGTAAAAATAAAAAAAAAAAATAGAAAAAAAAACTATCAACAGTTTTGAAAGTAATATTTAAAAACCTAAACAACTTAGCTCTCTCTGTTTTTTCCTGAAAATTTATTTCAAAAAATTTCAAACCTACAGAAAAGTTGAAAGGAAAATACCATGAGCAACCATCTAGATTCACTGAATGACCAGGTAATGTTTAACCGTGTTTATGCTTTTGCCCTCTCCGTCTTCATCTCTGTGTCTGTGTGCTCACTTTACAGAACTTAGACCATATGTGTAGTAGAACTCTCGCAGTCTAGATTTGTCTGACGAATCTCTCATGATTAAATTCAGATGAAAAACTGCTGTACGACCATTACATAGATGACAATGTGTCCTTTCCACTGCATCACATCCGGGGGCACATAATGGCAGTCTGTACCAATACTGATGACACCAGTTGGATTACTTGGTTAAGGAGGTGTACTGCAGATTTTTTCTCTGCAAAAGCACCTTTCCCCTTTGCAATTCATAAATCATCTGTGGAATATACTTTGAAATCGTGTGGCTTTCTTGTTCATCAACACCCTTTTGCCTTGGGGTTTCAGCACTCACTGGTGAGCCCTCCATAATCAATTACTCCGTGGTAGTTGTAAATTGGTAATATTTTAGTTCTCTCATTCTTTCATTATTTGCTGCCATTATTCTGTAAAGAAGAGTCTTTTCTCCTCATTCCCTCAACTATGCTTTCAGCATTTTGGCTGTGCTGTACCGTGGTGCTCAGGCTTCTCCAGTTGCAGTAAACAGTTCTAGAGCATATGAGCTTAGGAGTTGCTGCACACGTGCTTGACTACCCCATGCCTGGTATGTGTGATCTTAGTTCCCCGACCAGGGATCAAACCCACATCCCCTGCTTTGGAAGGCAGATTCTTAACCACTGGACCACCACAGAAGTCCCTTCTCCCAGGGTCTTCAAGTGAATATCAACAAACTGTCTATAAAAATGGTTTCTGAGGTTTAAACTTAAGCTTCCTCCAAATAATTTAAGATGCTTATCCTTCACATGAGAAAACACTTCCTGGAAGGACTGATATGAAAACTAAAGTTTCAGGTTTTTTTCAGGTTAATGCTGAAAGTCACAAATAAATTTATTTCCCTTTGCTTCCAGAGACAAAGGAAAAACTCATTTTGACATGAGTTTGGGCGGAAATAACTGACAAAAACAAAATTTGTCCTTATATCTCACACTGAATCAAGTAGAGACAAATATAATGGAATTTTTCTGAAGACAGTGTTGAAAAATCCAGGGTAAGAACTAAGAAGTCGATTTATAGATGTGTACATGTACAAGCAACCTTACAACATCAATTTGAAGAATTCCCCAAATATACCAATTAAGAGAATTAGAGACTCATACACGAATTTAACTGTAAAAATTTATTTGCAAAATCACTGTATTGACCTGGCTGATATATTGGAGAATGAAGCAAAAGAAAAAAGAAGGAGGATTTATTACCACACCTCCCCTAGAGAGAGATTTATTTTCTGAACTGCAGCATTAGACAGTATTTGTACCTATTAATCATTCTAAATTGTGATGTAAGAATTTAAAAAGAGAAAGATTTTTATGTTACCTTATGTGAAACTGATTGTATCTATCATCACCAGATGGTTTTTTAATAGCGACTGCTAACTTTTTCCATCCTTCTTGAGGATCAATAAAATCGGACAGCTTTCTAATTAGTCCAAGACTGAGGCAGCGCACGTATGTTGATGCTGTTATGGGTTTGTTCATCTTTTATTCCTAAAATATGGAAAATTCTCATTAAAATTTTACAGTAGCTTTAGTGATGACATCTATAAGCTTATACATCACACTTTCCTCTAACACAGGAAATGCTGGCAACTTATTACACTGTAATAAAAGAAAACTCCAAGGTCAAGACATTGATATTTTAGTCTTTCTCTGCCTCTAAATATTAATTAAAAATTACAGGATTATTTTTTTCTGACATTAATATTTTCTAAGTGAAATTTACAAAAAGGTGCAAAAAGTGTACTTTTTCATAAAAATTCATGTAAACATATTCAGGAATCAAATGTATTATGAAAAATATTTTTCAACTTAAAATATTTTTCTCAATCTGTATTTCTTTACTAGTAAATATTTATGCAAAATTCTTTGGTAGAAGTAAAAAAAAAAAGTCTGGAAATAATTTGTATTGCATTCAAAAATGATTTATTCACTACCTTTTAATGTAACATGTTCTTCCTTGACTCTGCCACAATTTCTGGGTCCATTAGACTTGCCTGATGATAATTCATTCCCTACTAAGGTGGACCCTGTGGTTTGCCACCTAACTACTCTTTAGGCAGAACGTTTATTTGCTCAGTCCCCTATTCTTCTGCTACTCCATCCTGGAGAGCTGTAGCTAGGGACAAACCTCACAATTTTTCTTGTATACCAGCAATGCTGATTATAGCTGTGGAGAACCCAGTAACTGAGCAGGCTGGTGTGAGGGGACCCCTTTTCACTGGGCCTTCAACACTGCTGTTTATCCTTTCACTTGCCTTTGCTCATCCCCCTGAGTGACTATTTCACACCTTTAGCTCTCCCCATAATTTATTTGATTTCTACCTCACTCATTCTTAGCAGGCCAATGGCCTTTCCTTCTAATTAATCAAAACAAGTAGATTTAAATATTCTCCTATCAATTACTCTCCTGCTCCCTCACATACTTTTATTTTAAAAGTGCAATATAATTAACTTGGGAGTAAAGACTAGATTCATGTGGTATGAAATTCAGATGCTACAAAAGGGTAAGAAGAAAGAAGTCCTCCTGTGTTTTAGGCTCTATATTGGCACTCTCTTCTCTGCGGCCTGCTTTGATCACATCTAGATAGGTCCACCTATTCTCAACCTAATTATCTTTCATTTCTGCACAATGTGTTTGTAACCATATATTTATTTGTTTAGCTGCTTATAATGGTCTCCACCCTTAGACTATAAGCTCCATGAATTCAGAGGTAATGTCCATTTTATTCACTAATATATAACTAATTGCTAGCATACCCCAGAAATTGGTATTCAGTATTACAAATGAATGAATTTCTTGCCCATGCTAGGTGACATATATTTCACTTGATCTTCACAGTGACCCAAGGCAGGGCTGGCATCTCTATTTCATGAAATTAGTTAAGTAAAAGTTAGTTCTTGAACCCACGTCTGACTCCAAATTGATGTCATATATCCCTGTTTCTCTAATTAAATTCATTGTTCATGTCATTCTCTTTTCTAGAAAGACCAGTCATTTCCTCTCATTCATTCATACACTTAATAAAGATATACATCAGGCTTTGCACTAAGTGACGGGAGCTACAGAGAAGAGAAAATATCTGTTTTCACGCTTCTGAGTCTAATGGGGGATACAACTACTTACACTCAGTATAAATGTTACAAGAAGTGTTAGCAGTGTTAACAGGGCCCAGAGGAGAAGCATCAAGGAAGGAAGTGTAAAGAGTCTGAAGTCTGAAGACAGATTTGGGTGGGTGGGTAGTTGGAAGTAATGAGGATAAACCCCAAAGGAAATTCCAGGCAGCAAGATTAGCATGGGAAAGCGTGGGTTAGGCCAAGGCCAGGAGTTCTCTATGGCTGGACCTAGGATACATGTCATTAAGCAGTAAAGTATGAAGTTGGAGAGGTAGGTGGAGTCAGGTCATCATGCCCCTCATATACTACAATGGGAGATTTAGACTTCATACGAAAAGGTACAGGGGAGCCACTGCACGATTTAAGGAAAGGTGGTAAATGATCTTATTTAATTAACTGGATTCCTCTGGATAAAACTTGAAGGAGTGCATATTAAGGAAAGAGATCAGTTTGAAAACTTTACAATAATCTATCAATGAAAGTCTTAAGAAAGCATTCAATCAGGGAATGGAGAAGAAACAGCTTCAAAGATATGGGAGGAAAATCAAGACATTAAAAAGATGGGAGACTGAGGAAAACAAGCTGATTCCTAACTTTTTTGGCTTGGGTAATTACATAGATGATAGAGGAAATAATGTGTCCAGTTCTGCATGCATGCTCGCTCAGAAGTTTGCAACCCTACAGACTATAGCCCGCCAGGGTCCACGGTCCACAGAATTTTTCTGGCAAGAATACTGGCGTGGGTTGCCCCGTGTTCAGTTCTGGTCAATGTTAAATGTGAAATATCTACCTCTAGCACCATCTGGGGAAGCTGGCACTAAGTAGCTAAATATACAGTCTGGAGATTAGGATACAAGTTTTGGTAAAGAATCCTCACGTATGAGCATTCTCACATATTCATATATGAATAGTTGGCTGAAGCAACAAGAAATATGGGCCTGCCTTTTAGGAACATAAAGACTGTGAGGAATGAAGAGGAAAAAAAAGAAACTTTAAAAAAAGTATTGATAAGTCATGGAAGCCAAGAAAACCAGGAGAGTAGCATCCCAGAGATTTCTAGAATGGGTATAGATTGGTATAAAATTCCCTGAGAAATCAGATAAATACTGATGGTGTGCTCAATTTGGAAACCAAAAGGCCTTTGAATGACTTAAGAACAGTTCTGGTGGAGCATAGTAGAAATACATTTTCCAAGAAGACTTTGGGTTCTAATGTAGCTCTTCCAGAAGCCAACTGTGACTAGCATCAATAACTCAATTTCGTTGGACTTCGGTTTCTTCATCTGAGAACTGGAGATGTCATATCTAAGAGTTTCTGTATAGATTAAAAATCAAAAGATGCCTAATTCTATCAATAATAAGTGATCAAAGAAAATGTAGTGATGATTATTGCAAGGCAGAAGTTATTCTTATGTCACATTTTAAAAAAAGAAATGTGTAGAGTTTTATTTAAGCTCAATTTCAAAACAGCAGTGAAAGGCAACCGAAGGAGAGGAAGTGGAAATAAGAGGTCTGAGAACACAGCTAAGCTTTTCATGGTGACAGTAATGTTACTAAGCATAGTATCCTTAATATGCTTATAATCTTCCCAAAATACATTATTCACTCCCATGCTTTCCTCAATAAAGTATTGTAGATAACCATTTACCTAGATCAAAAGTGGTTGTCCGTTTTTGGACAACCCAACACCATCATTATGAACAAAATCCTATGATACCTTCTAGACCTAATAGGTTATACAGGGATGCCCTTCTCAAACTGGGATGTTTGCTAATATGCCATAAGTTAAACACGATATATTAATACCATCCTTAAAAATCAATTTAACTTAATGGTAAGTAATTTGAAACATTTTGGATATATTTTTAAAAAAACAAAATATTATTCATTTATGAATATTTACTGAGTCTGTATTTTGTGCTGGATATTGATCCAGGTCCCTGGAGATAAAGCATTAGGAAAATAAGAAAAAAAAACTAACTGAATTCATGGAGTGAGTGAAGTCACTCAGTCGTGTTCGACTCTTTGTGACCCCCATGGACTGTAGGAGCCTACCATGCTCCTCTGTCCATGGGATTTTCCAGGCAAGAGTGCTTATATTCTAACAGATGAAGATGGGTAATAAGCATTTACTCTACAGTACATTGTGCTAAGTTGCTACAGTCATATCCAACTCTTTTGTGACCCCATGGACTGTAGCTCACCAGGCTCCTCTGTCCATGGGATATTCCAGGCAAGGATACTGGAGTGGATTGCCATTTCTTTCTCCAGGTGATCTTCCCAACTCAGAGACAGAACCCGAGTCTCCTATGTCTCCTGCATTAACAGGTGAGTCCTTTACCACTAGCGCCACTGGGAAGTCTTTATATGACGCCAAATGAAAAGGAAAAAAAAAATAACTAACAAGGGGTTCTAATTTTCAACCGAGTACTCAGAGTAGGCCTCAATAAGGTGCCATGGGATTAAAGGTTTAAGGGAATGAGAAAGCTAGCCACTGAGATATCTGTGGTAAAAGTTTCTGGGCAAAAGGAATAGAGAATGTAAGGATCTGGAATGGGCTCCCTGAGGAACCACAAGAAAACAGTAAAAAAGTCTGGAGAAGAGGGAGCAGGAAAGCAGAGTAGAAGTGAGGGGTAATGGGGCCAGGTCCCCTAAGGTCCTACTTCATTTTCATCTTCTGAGGGAAATGAGAAGACAAGGGAGATTTTTGAGAAGAGGACAGACATGCTCTATACTTAAAAGGACATCGGGGAGTGCTGTTGAAATTATTGTTGAATAAAGTATAGTAAAATGAGGGCAGAGAAGCAGGAAGAGATCAATTAAGTACAACAATAATCCAGGTGGGAGGTGCTTGTGGCTTACATCAGAGTGGTAGCAAAGAAGGTAGAATTCCTAGGATGATGGATATTTTCTGAGGTAGAAACCTTAGAAATCAGACAGAATCCTGTATGCTGCTATGAAGGGTGAGAAGTTGGCACGAAGGTTTCTGGCTTCAACAAACTCCTGACCTTTACAATAAGATGGAGAAGACTATGAAAGGAGCATGTTGAGCCTGGAAGTTCAGTATTTCTGTTTGGACAGGGGTAAGCAAACGTCAAATGAACGTTTAGCATGTAAACAAAAGAAAAAAGAAAATCTTAACTTTCTGACAGGTCTCTTCAAGGGTTACCCCCAGAAAGGGAAAAGGCAAATCTGAAAATTCTCGGCTCTCAGCTCTTTAGGCAGAGACGTTTTTGAGGCACTTTTCAGTTGCTAAGTCCTGTCCCACTCTGCGACCCCAAATAGCCCACCAGGCTCCTCTATCCTCCACTATCTCTAGGAATTTGCTCAAATTCATGTCCAGTGAGTCGGTGATAATATCTAATCATCTGTTCCTCTGCCACCCCTTCTTTTGCCTTCAATCTTCCCCAGCATCCCATCCTAAATGGCTAAAATGCTTCCTGAGGTTGCTTTTCATCCCTTTCATCCCTCTCATCCCTGTCATTTCCAGGCTGTCGGTACCCTTTCCCCATCTGATAACGTCCTGACAATGCCGCTCCACTTTCTAATTTCCTGGAAGCCTGAGAAACCAGCTAATTAGAATCTTGTGGGGGTTCAGAATGCTTTCCACGCGGTCAGCATCTTTGTTGGTTGCTGGTCCTACTTCCTGGTTCTGAGGAAAAGTGATTTCATTTTGTAAACAGGGTTCTTGGAACACATAGCTCGGGAGTTGAGACACTCGAGGCGAGGTCCGACCACCGAGTGACGCTTCTCTTCGCCCCACGGTCCTCCACGGGTCCCACCAATTTTCTAATCCCTAGGGAGCCACCCAAATCCAGGCTGTCGGTACCCTTTCCCCATCTGATAACGTCCTGACAATGCCGCTCCACTTTCTAATTTCCTGGAAGCCTGAGAAACCAGCTAATTAGAATCTTGTGGGGGTTCAGAATGCTTTCCACGCGGTCAGCATCTTTGTTGGTTGCTGGTCCTACTTCCTGGTTCTGAGGAAAAGTGATTTCATTTTGTAAACAGGGTTCTTGGAACACATAGCTCGGGAGTTGAGACACTCGAGGCGAGGTCCGACCACCGAGTGACGCTTCTCTTCGCCCCACGGTCCTCCACGGGTCCCACCAATTTTCTAATCCCTAGGGAGCCACCCAAGTCTTTATCCTGGAGCAGGCGCTGCCCACGCAACCTACTTCCCCTCTAACTTTTCTCACTTGGGCTGAAGAGAAGTCGATTTTCCTTCCGAGCAGTCCCTCCACAACCCTGAGGCCAGGGCACAGACCTCGGACACTTCGCGGAGAAGGTGGCGCGCAAGTCCGGAACCCCTTACCTGCCCGGGCGCGGGGCGCAGGGGCGCACAGGGCGCCGTGGGGCTGAGCCAGCGACCTCAGGACCCAGGTACTACGAAGGGCCGGGGCGTGCCCAATCCGCCAGGTCCCGCCCCCGCCCCGCCCCCTTCCTCTTAGTGCTTCCCCCTCGCCGCTCCACAGCGTGAAGAATCCCAGAAAGGCGCTTCTTTAAGTAGGAGCCTGTCCCTTTAAATACTCTTCTGTCGGAGACTAGCTATTTTTTTGGCTTCCGGGCATGCGCACGGCGAGGTGCGGAGGAAACCCTTCAGCTGCACTTGAGGTAGACCGGGCTGAGCTTCTTGGCGCCACGTGGGCTTGTGCAGGGGGCGGTGACAGTATTGGCATTGAGACCCTGACCCTCTGTCCCCAAGAGGAGCGCGATGTGAACTAGTATCGCGCCTTGAGTTAGGCGGGGATGGGGGAGGAGAAGACTCCCGTGGAGCCAATGGCTGTGTCGGGGGTGCTTTTGAAAGCGCCTGAAGTCTATGCTGCAGGAGTCAGTCCTGCTGGTTGGTGGCAGAAGTAGGAAGTAGGAGTGAATTAGGTGGAGCATTGGCGGTGGAAGGAACAGTAGCTACTGTCCTTTTTTAACATCCTCCTAGACTCTGCCCTTCGGAGAAGGAACCCTTCAGCTGCACTTGAGGTAGACCGGGCTGAGCTTCTTGGCGCCACGTGGGCTTGTGCAGGGGGCGGTGACAGTATTGGCATTGAGACCCTGACCCTCTGTCCCCAAGAGGAGCGCGATGTGAACTAGTATCGCGCCTTGAGTTAGGCGGGGATGGGGGAGGAGAAGACTCCCGTGGAGCCAATGGCTGTGTCGGGGGTGCTTTTGAAAGCGCCTGAAGTCTATGCTGCAGGAGTCAGTCCTGCTGGTTGGTGGCAGAAGTAGGAAGTAGGAGTGAATTAGGTGGAGCATTGGCGGTGGAAGGAACAGTAGCTACTGTCCTTTTTTAACATCCTCCTAGACTCTGCCCTTCGGAGAAGGTAATGGCACCCCACTCCAGTACTCTTGCTTGGAAAATCCCATGGACGGAAGAGCCTGGTGGGCTGCAGTCTATGGGGTCGCGACTGAGCAACTTCCCTTTCACTTTTTACTTTCCTGCATTGGAGAAGGCAATGGCAACCCACTCCAGTGTTCTTGCCTGGAGAATCCCAGAGACGGGGGAGCCTGGTGGGCTGCTGTCTGTGGGGTCGCACAGAGCCGGACACGACTGAAGCGACTTAGCAGCAGCAGCAGCAGACTCTGCCCTTAGCCACAATCCAAATTCCCAAGCTTTGGGTCAGCCATACTGCCCTCTCCATGTCCGCCCGTCACTTACCGACACATCTGTTGCATGAGAACTCAGCTCTGTGTGGATTCCTTGGCTGCCCTTCAGCACGGTTCCACTCTTACTAAGATGCTTGGTTGTAATTCCCTCATCGTTGTATTCTCAAATTGTTCTCCTATGCCACTAGCTTACAATGTTTTCATATCTTCTTCCTCCAGCTGAGGTCTTGATCACATCTTGTTGCTTTCGATCTCCTCTAACTGTTCAACAGATTCATCCTGCCTAGTACTATCAGTCATCTTACTAAAACATCTTTTAGGATTGTGTTATTTTCTTGCTCAGACACTTCCAGTGGCCATCGATTAACTACTCAATGGATTCTAAGCCCCTGACAGGGCATTAAATGTTTTACCTAGTTCGGCACTAATCCGGCCGTATTTTCCAGAACTGTGCTAGAAAACACTTTCTCCTACTGCTCTGTATCTGGGCTGTTCAGTTTTTTCTTAACACGTTGCATAGTTTGCTTAGGCCTTTGCCTCATTTCTGTCTCCTGAAGTTTTGAAAATGTGGCCACTTCTTGCATTATGCTTTACTGATTATTCTAGGCAAAAGTGACCCCCTCTTTCTTCCTCTTGACTCTCACTGCTCTTATTTTGTACTAGTCATTTTATTTATTCAATAATCAGTATTGATTGTGTGCCTACTATGTGCTTGATTCTGTTCTAATTGTGAGATAATCAGTGAATAAGGCAGACAGGGTTCTTGCTTTCATGGAGCAAACATTCTAGTTTGGGTAGGTATATAGTAAATAGTGAAGTAAAATGATTAAATAGAATGATATGCAGAAAATTAAATAAGATTTTATGAAAAATAGTGACTTGCTGGTTTCTTCAGATTATTGGTCAAGGAAGATCTCTTTAAGGATATTATTGAAGAGGGACTGATTTAATCAACAGGAACAGTTGGCATAAAGGAACTGAAGAAGGCCAGTGTAGCTGGAGTATAGTGTATAATGGGGAAAGGGTACAGGATAAATTTGGAGAACAGAGTTCAGAATCTTTGAAGTCTTTGGAAGCCAGGGTATGTAATTTGGATTTTATTATAAATGTGTTTAGAGGGTTTAATTGCGACCCACTCCAGTACTCTTGCCTGGAAAATCCAATGGGTGGAGGAGCCTGATAGGCTGCAGTCCATGGGGTCGCTGAGAGTCAGACACGACTGATCAACTTCACTTTCACTTTTCACTTTCATGCATTGGAGAAGGACATGGCAACCCACTCCAGTGTTCTTGCCTGGAGAATCCCAGGGATGGAGGAGCCTGGTGGGCTGCCATCTATGGGGTCGCACAGAGTCGGACACGACTGAAGCGACTTAGCAGCAGCAGCAGAGGGTTTAAATAGAGTTGTGATATGATTTAATTTTCCTTTTTGAATCATCATTCTGGCTACTATGTGGAAAATTGACTATGGTGGACTAGTAATAGAAGCAGAGATTAGAGGCCTTCACAGTGTATAAGAATTTCTTGAATGGACGTATTAAAATAGAGGTGATGAAAGGGCAGTAGGGATAATCATAGAGCCAGATGCTGAAAGATGATGCAACTTTTGGTGATGAGAAAATCAAAGCTAAGACTGGCATCACGGACTCGATGGACGTGAGTCTGAGTGAACTCCGAGAGATGGTAATGAACAGGGAGGCCTGGCGTGCTGCGATTCATGGGGTCGCAAAGAGTCGGACACGACTGAGCGACTGAACTGAACTGAACTGAAGACTGAGACAAAGTGGAAGGTTTGAGGTTGAGATTAAGGAACTGAGGGACTGTGATATTAAATGGATCATCCATACAGATGGTCGTGGAGGTCAGGCTGGATAGTATATTTTAAGCTAGGTATTAAAGTCATTAGTGAGTGAAGAAGAATTGTCCTGGGACCAGAGAGAGGGTGGCAGCAAATAGTACAGCCTGATGGCATGAACTTCAAAGGAAATGGGATTTGAGGAGGTAGAGGAGGAAGAAGTGGTTTGGAAGGAGCAGTGGCAAACGTGGAAAATATTTACAACCTCCAGGTCCCCAGGTGGGTATGAAAGGAAAAATAGCTGTCACATAGGAGGACTACAGAAGAAGCAGCCTGAGGGAAATAGCCAGGTTTCAGTTCAGGCAAAAAACTGAGGAGTCTGTGCAGGAAATTAAGGAATGAGGAAAAATAAATATATCCTATTTATTTCCTAGGAAAGTAGAATATTAGGAAATCTCTGTGAGTTCCACATTACAGAAAGGATGGAGTGGAAGTGGTTTTCTAAATTGGTTCAGATGAATAAAATACACCGTAGAAATGGGATGAAGGTCCAGATGATGTGTTACCTGGAGAGCATGATGAACGCAAAGAACGGGGCAGTACCAGTTCCTTGGGCATTTTATCTTTCCTGAAACTCCGTTTGGTACCCATGGGTTGTACGAAGAGTGAGTGAAGGTTGCTTCAAGAAGCTCTGTAAATGTGTCTTCTCTCTGATGCCAGAGACAGATGGTTGTACTTTTCTTACGGGTCAGCTGAAAAAGTTTATATCTGAGCTTTCATGAAGGTTTAAGGTCCAAGGTTAACCATAAGCCTTCCTTGAAGCCTAATCACATTTCATGTTGGTTTTATTTAATTATTTTTTTTTTGGCCATGCGCCTTGGATCTTAGTTCCCTGACCAGGGATCAAGCCTGCACCCCCTGCATTGAAAGCTTGCAGTCTTAACCACTGGACCACCATGGAAATCCTGCAGATTGTTTTTAGTACTTCATTACATGTCAGTGTGGACTGTTTTTTCCTGTCTTCTCCTCAGCCTTTACCCTACCCCTATGCCTCCATATGTTAGTATCTAGTCACAGATTCTCTGAAATTAACTGGAAATTTTATGTTTCAGGGATAGAGTTCAGACAAATCATTTTTAAAAAAGTGTATGTTCCAGTCTCTTATTTGTTGGTCTACCAATGATATTTTAACAGTGAACTTGAAACTAACCCATTTTAATCCTGGAATTTTAATAGATGAAAACATGGAGTGGGTGAAGAGTCAAGATGCAAATTACCAGACATGCCATCTTGGTATAGGAGAGTCAAAATACACATGATATATAGAAATAAATTAGTAATGTCATTTAAGGGGACTCAGAATTGGAAGGGAGAGAGAGAAGCAGAATTAAATAAATCCTGCAAACCTATTTCTTTTTTTGTTATCCACATTTATTTTTCTTCCTGGTAATTGATCACCTCTGTTCCTTTTGTAGGCATTGTTCAAGAATGGAAGAGGATACAGATTTCAGAATCAGATTTAGTTCTTTGTGTTTCATAACTGATCATGTTGGTTTTCATGGCACCATAAAAAGCTCACCAAGTGACTTCATTGTTACTGAGATTGATGAACAGGGAGAGTTAGTTAATAAAGCAAGTGACAAACCTGTTTACAAGGTTAGTAAAATACTACCTGAGCCAAATAATTTGGCTAAAAAAGCAAAACTAGATCTTCAGATTTTATCTTTTGAAGAGACAAGCAATCAAGAAGTCAGTACTTTGGCTGGGAACTCCAGTGATGACCACAATTTTGTGCCTTGTTCAGAAAAGGAAGATACTAACAAAAATAGAACTTACAAAGGTGAAGAAGAAAATGTTGACGTATTAGGCTCCTTGTTAGATGGAAAAACTAATGAATTACTGAATCAGTTTGCCTGTGATATAAAAGAGAAGTGGGACTCTAAAACTGAGCTAATTGGACCATCTCCTGAATTCTCATTAGGGAGAATCCTTGACAAGAACCAGAGGGCTACCTTGCATAGTGCTATTAGGCAGAAATTTCCTTTTTTAATAACTGTAGGAAAAAACAGTGAAATTGTTGTAAGACCAAATCTTGAGTATAAAGAACTTTGTCACTTAGTATCCGAAGAGGAAGCATTTGACTTTTTTAAATATTTGGATGCAAAGAAAGAAAATTCCAAATTTACCTTTAAACCTGATACCAACAAAGAACACAGAAAAGCTGTCCACCATTTTGTCAACAAGAAGTTTGGAAATCTTGTGGAAACCAAATCCTTTCCTGAACTGAATGACAGTGCTGATAATCCAAATGTAGTGATAACTGTAAGATTTCGGGTAAAAACACACAAGCACTGGAAGAGGTCTCTTCTTGAATGCCAGGGAAGAAAAGATATATACACAGGTAACAAGACATCATTACCATTTTCTTAGGTAAACTTAGATAAAATTGTGTGAAATCTGTGTAATTTCAAATGAATTAAATAGACATGTTCAGAGGGATATTGAAAACAATATATGGGTCCTTTTTTAAATGGAAAATAAGCTTTTCAAAATATACTAGTTGTAAACTATTAACCTTATTGATGAAAGTGATTAACACATGTTTATAGTTAATGTAGTCACAAATGTATAAAGGTAAAGAATTACTTAATAAATCTCACAGGGGTGAATCTTGATTTCATATTTTGAAAGTTATCTTAAGTATATGGAAAGAAGTAAAATATGCTTGCTGTACTTGGGGAAGTGAATCTGGAACAGCGGGACTTCATAGCCTATGGTAAGAATCCTGCAGATTTACAGGGAGTTCCTTCGTTTGACACTGTCCATCTTTTACAGAAGGGTTTCTCGAAATTTTGCATTCATATAATCATCAAAAGGGCTTGTTGAGAGAGATTTCTGAGCCCTGTTATCAGTTTCTGATTTTTACTCTATGTAATACACTTTCTTGGTCTGTTTTTCACAGTTTGCAGTTCCTAGCCAGGCTGTTCCTATACTTGTAAGATATTTTAGTGATGTCTGTTTAGTTCCATAGATTTGGTATATTTAAAATACTGTTTTTTTTTTCACATTATTACAAATTGATAATGTGAAAAAAAAAATTAAAAAATTGATACTCAAAGTTTTGGCTCTAGGACTAGGATAGTTCTTGTAAATTATTATGGCTCTCAAACAGGTTTTGCTTATGTTGTAATTGTGTTTAACTTAGTGGCAATTTAAAATGAATTTTTAAAAATATGAATTTATGCTTATCGATGAAGGTGGTCAAAAGGTACACATTCCCAGTTATAAAATAAATAAGTCCTAGAATATTGTGTACAGACAGCATGATTGTTGTTTTGTCACTAAGTCGTTTCCAACTCTTTGCGATCCCTCTGGCTGTGGCCTGCTAAGTCGTGTCTGATGCTTTGGGACCCCATGGGCTGTGGCCTGCCAGACTCCTCTGTCCATGGGATTTCCCAGGCAGGAATACTGGAGTGGGTTGCCATTTCCTTCCTCAGGGGACCTTCCCGACCAAGGGATTGAACCTATGGATTCTTTACCACTGAGCCGTCAGGAAGCCTGTATAGCATGGTGACTATAGTCAATGATATCGTATTGTATATTTGAAAGTTGCTAAGAAAATAGATCTTAAAAGTTGTCATCACAAGAAAAAAATTGTAATTATAATTATGTGTGGTGATAAATGTTGACTTGTGCTCATTTTACAATATGTTCAAATATCGAATCATTATTGCAAATTTTTAAACTTTTCCTAAATAATATACACCCTGCAATTTTTGAAACTTGCTGTTTCCATGTTTTTAGAGATTCTTTATAGAGAGATATAAAGAACATACAGATCTTTCTTTTCTTTTAAACATGATTTCTAAGGAATAGATATTATAAGCTTTTGTTTAGCTATTTCATTTATTCACAGATAGATAGATTTCACATCCTTCTGCTTCCTGAACAGGCTTATGTTAACTGTTCATTTTTCTTAGAGTGCTCTTCAGAGAGACGCTTGTAGCTCCTGATGATGGTTACAGGAGTTGTACAAAACAGAAATTATTCTGCAGAATACTTTGAATTTCCTTTCTATGATCTGAGGGAAGAGGACAGTACTTTTAAGTGTCATATGTTTATGGTGATCTGAGGACTGAGATATTTTCTTACTGTCAATGTTGGTAGGTTATATAGGCCAACAAGTTGGCAGGGGTGGGGGAGGGGGGGAGTGCTTGGTGGTAATTGTTACTGGGCTTGTTCCTCCTTTCACTTTTGCGATCTCATTCTCACCTTCTCATCTAATAGACATTTGAAGGCTCTACCATGAGGCAACAAGCTCTGTTTTATTTACTGATTTCCTGGCCTGGAACTCCCAGTCTGTGGGGCACACAAACTTAAAGAGATAAATTATGGCATGGTGTCCAGTGTCATGATGTAGATAATGACAGCTTGTGAAGACATGTAGGTTTAAGTAATCAACTCCTTGTAACGTTCGTTTTTTCATCTATTCAACAAATCTTTGTTATTCAACACTTACTATGTGTTAGTCTGAGGGTATAATGGTCAATGAAACAAACATGATCCCTAGTTTGGGAGCATTCAGCCTTGAGAACCTGGAAGGAATTTGAGGGAAAACTGCTGTGGCCCTTGGATCTTGAAGCATGAAAAGAAGTGTGGCAAATAATAAATGGAGAGAGCATGTGTTTTAGACAAAGGACCTCAATGCACACAAGTCCACAGCAGTGAAAGGCTTTAGTTCATCCAAGGATTGTGACAAGTTCTCTGGGTTACAATTATAGGATATTTAAGATAGCTCAAGTACAGACTGGAGGGGTGGATTAAGGCCAATATGAATGCCTAATCACGGAATGTGGATTATTTTTTTCTGTAAGCCTTTAGTAAACCAACTAGCATTTTAAAAATGAGAGCTGAAATCTGTGAGGTTTATATTTTAGTGATTGTATTTTGATTAAAAAATACTCATCTAAATTAATGATTTGATTCACTGTAATGATCTGTCAGTTTGCTAAGAATGTAAATGATGTATTTAGCTGTCTTTTTTTGTAATTGAGGATTTTTTGTTTGTTTCAGCTTTTACCCTACGAAAAGAAAACCTAGAAATGTTTGAAGCAGTTGGTTTTTTAGCTGTCAAACTTGGTGTGATTCCTTCGGATTTTAGTTATGCAGGACTTAAAGACAAGAAAGCCATCACTTATCAAGCGATGGTGGTTAGAAAAGTAACACCAGAGAGGTAATAAGATGTTTAAAGGATAGAACTTTATTTTCTTATTGCATCAAATAAATAAATGCTAGATTAAAAACTGAGAATAATACTGGGAGCATATTAACCTCACTATCAATAATAATTGATTATAGGCTTACTGAGCAGCATATTCTGCATTAATAGTATAATTATCTTCTAAATAAACTTTTATTATTGTAAAAGTAATAAATGTTTATTGTAGAAGATTTAGAAAAATATAAAAGAATATAAAAGACTATTAAATGTCACTAACATTTCTCTTACACAGAAATAACCACAAAAACAGTTTGGTCTGTTTCAGACATTTTTTAGAGACTATGATATTTGCAGATGCTACAGAGGCCTTTTTTATATATGTGAAAATCGTACAGTATATGTAATATGTATTTTACTTAATAAAAGTAAAATAGTATTTTTAATGAAAATTTATGTCATGAAATATTTCAAAGTCATATTTATTATATGGACTAATTTGTTTAACTTTCCCTTGTATTGAGATATAGAAATTTGTTCCAATTTTTCACTGTAAATACTACTGTGATTACCTTTATTACACTTAAATCTGTGCCTTGTAGATGCTTCCCTTAAGGTAAAGTTAAAAAAAGTTCAATCATTGGACTAAAATTCTGCCTAACTTGACGTATTAAAAATATATTAATCTTTAGTCATCAGATATTTAAGTACTATTTTCTGTTAAATATTTGTAAGTTCTTATATGAGGGACAGAAAAATGTTTATGATTTTGTCTTTGTGGTCAAAAAGTGCACTATACTAAGAAGGAATGACTTTAGATGTTGAAAGGTATTTAGATGTTAAAAACTGTTTTTTAACCACCAAAGACAAAATGTTTTATTAGTTTCTAGGAGGAAAGAATAGTTTGATTTGGCTTAAGGGTATGGAATTTTAATTACCCTTTAACCAATAATAAGATTTTAGCAGATGCAGAAAATCTGAAGATATTTTGGAGGGCCTGTAAGCAAAACAGTCTGCCTGATAAAGCAGATGGTTCCTTTAAGGTCTACAGAAAATATAGATGTAAAGAAAAATTTACATCAGTTTTTATAGGATCTTAGAAGTTAGGATAAGACAATTGGGATCTAATATTGGTGAAGAACTAAAAATTTGAGTGAAGTGTTCCAAGCAGAATTTTAGGAAAGTCCTCTAGCGCTAGTGGTTTTTTGGTAACATTGGAAAAAAACTGAGAAGAAAAGGAGGAAAGTCTAAGGACAGAAGAGCGAAGAACAGTTAAGAGGTTCTATCACTTGAACTGAGGAGAAGTCAGAAGGCTACATAGAGTGATAGCATTAGGAATATATGTTCCAGTTCTTAGAATAACTCTGTTAATATAATCCTATGATAAAGGGTTTTTAGTGCACATTTGTTGAAATAAATTAAAGATGTGTTTTTGAAATAATCTCCCCAGTTTTTCAGTATTCCAGTATAAGTGGTTGCCATCTGTCATTTAAACTTTATTTTAAATTAATTTTTGACATTTTTAACATTTTAAACATATTAATAATTTTTAACATTAGTTTAAACACAAACTATTTTTTAAATGTAAGAATTAACTGAATCCAAATGATAAATGATTTATCACTTATAGGTTGAAAAATATTGAAAAAGAAGTTGAAAAGAAAAGAATGAATGTGTTTAACATTCGGTCTGTAGAGGATTCCCTTAGACTTGGTCAGCTCAAAGGAAATCACTTTGATATTGTCATCAGAAATTTAAAAAATCAAATAAATGATTCTGCAAACCTGAGAGAGAGAATTTTGGAGGCAATAGAAAATGTTAAGGTAAGAAAACTGCACTGTAGAGTATTTTAGGAAAATCTTTATTTACATTGAGATAAGAAGGGAAATATTTTCTTTTGTACATTTTCTTTTTATGTGCATGTGTAATTATTTTAAAAAAATGATAATTGGGTCCATTTTACTTATTTTTTATTTTTCTTCTTAGTATATATCTTTGTATTGAAAAAAACAAAAGAATCTTTAGTCATCAGATATTTAAGTACTATTTTCTGTTAAATATTTGTAAGTTCTTATATGAGGGACAGAAAAATGTTTATGATTTTGTCTTTGTGGTCAAAAAGTGCACTATACTAAGAAGGAATGACTTTAGATGTTGAAAGGTATTTAGATGTTAAAAACTGTTTTTTAACCACCAAAGACAAAATGTTTTATTAGTTTCTAGGAGGAAAGAATAGTTTGATTTGGCTTAAGGGTATGGAATTTTAATTACCCTTTAACCAATAATAAGATTTTAGCAGATGCAGAAAATCTGAAGATATTTTGGAGGGCCTGTAAGCAAAACAGTCTGCCTGATAAAGCAGATGGTTCCTTTAAGGTCTACAGAAAATATAGATGTAAAGAAAAATTTACATCAGTTTTTATAGGATCTTAGAAGTTAGGATAAGACAATTGGGATCTAATATTGGTGAAGAACTAAAAATTTGAGTGAAGTGTTCCAAGCAGAATTTTAGGAAAGTCCTCTAGCGCTAGTGGTTTTTTGGTAACATTGGAAAAAAACTGAGAAGAAAAGGAGGAAAGTCTAAGGACAGAAGAGCGAAGAACAGTTAAGAGGTTCTATCACTTGAACTGAGGAGAAGTCAGAAGGCTACATAGAGTGATAGCATTAGGAATATATGTTCCAGTTCTTAGAATAACTCTGTTAATATAATCCTATGATAAAGGGTTTTTAGTGCACATTTGTTGAAATAAATTAAAGATGTGTTTTTGAAATAATCTCCCCCGTTTTTCAGTATTCCAGTATAAGTGGTTGCCATCTGTCATTTAAACTTTATTTTAAATTAATTTTTGACATTTTTAACATTTTAAACATATTAATAATTTTTAACATTAGTTTAAACACAAACTATTTTTTAAATGTAAGAATTAACTGAATCCAAATGATAAATGATTTATCACTTATAGGTTGAAAAATATTGAAAAAGAAGTTGAAAAGAAAAGAATGAATGTGTTTAACATTCGGTCTGTAGAGGATTCCCTTAGACTTGGTCAGCTCAAAGGAAATCACTTTGATATTGTCATCAGAAATTTAAAAAATCAAATAAATGATTCTGCAAACCTGAGAGAGAGAATTTTGGAGGCAATAGAAAATGTTAAGGTAAGAAAACTGCACTGTAGAGTATTTTAGGAAAATCTTTATTTACATTGAGATAAGAAGGGAAATATTTTCTTTTGTACATTTTCTTTTTATGTGCATGTGTAATTATTTTAAAAAAATGATAATTGGGTCCATTTTACTTATTTTTTATTTTTCTTCTTAGTATATATCTTTGTATTGAAAAAAACAAAAGATTAGTGTAATTACAAAAATTGTATAGACTCCCCCAGTTGAAAGGGTAAAACCTATCTGTTTAAAAGGACAGGTTTTTGGTGGTTTTTTTTTTTTTTTTTTTTTTAGCATCTGCCATTTAGAGTAGTATTACAGGCAAAGAGATTAATTTGGGGGGAGACTTTGTTCAGCATTTCTTTTCAGAAATCTTTGGTAAATAGTTTTTATATTACTTTTCAGAATGTTTTTTCTTTTCAATCTAATTTTGAATTTTGTTTCAATGTATGCAGATGGTAAATCATATACATTTTATTATTCTTACAGTAAGAAAATTACTTACTGTAAGTTTTAAAATGATATTTGCTGTGCACATCTAAATGTGCACATATAGCCATAGCCTTCATTCTGATCATATAGACTGTGGGTCAGCTAACATTTTTCTGTGAAGGGCCAGAAAAAAATTGTTTGTGTTTTGTAGACATACGGTCTCTGTTGCAGCTCTACTCTAGTGCTATTGTGTGGAAGCATCCATGAACCATACATAAATGAATGAGCATGGCTGTATTCCAATAAGACTTTATATATAAAAGCAGTGGTTACAGGGCCAGATTTGACTTGTGGGCCAGTTAAATAGCTTGCCAACCCCTGATCTGGACCAGAAATTCTCAACCTAGGGTGTTTTTAAAAAATTTCAATAATCTGTTTTTTCTCCCAGACCAATTGAATAGAACATTTGGGGATGTAGCTTAGGCATTAGCATTTAAAAAAATCTCCCTAAGTGATTCTACTCCACAACTAACATTGAGAAATACTGCTGCAAGTTTCTGACCACAAAGACCTTTTCATACAATGTTATGCCTCTCCAACAGGAAAACAAATAGAAACCAGATTTTAATCACGATGGTAAAGCATCTGTCTACATTGCGAGAGACCCGGGTTCGATCCCTGGGTCAGCAAGATTCCCTGGAGAAGGAAATGGCAACCCACTCCAGTACTATTGCCTGGAAAATCCCATGGACAGAGGAGCTTTGGGATCACAAAGAGTCGGACACGACTGAGCGACTTCACTAGTTCACTATACCTAACAGTCAGGAAAATATCTTCACTAAAGATATTTAAAATCCTCATATGGTTTTTTTTTCCTTTCTCTAGACCTACCTAAGACTTTATTTTTTTTTTCTTTTCCCACTGTTAAACTATTACAAAGATATCTCTTAGAAAAGGGAGTGGGGCTTTCTGAACTCTGATGTTATTTATTGCCTATCTTTCATTTGGTACCTGTTTATATACATTTTAACATCTCTGTAGGAATAATCTTAGATTTAGCCAACTTTCCTTTAGTTCTTATGATGAGGGGAAGCGAGCTGAGAAGTCCTGAAAATAAGAAATCTTTGGAGTTTTGTTTTAAAGGGTTATAACTCAGATTACTATAAACATTTTATTGTAATCAACCCTGAATAACTTGGCAGGGGTACTTAAAACTCTTCTGGTGTTTTTAGGATATTGTCTAATGTTATTTTTCCAAATTTGAAATAGTTAAAAGTATTTAGCTGTAAGACTTAATACAGGGGGTACTTATTCTGTCTGCAGTTGATCTTCGTGGCATGAGATCAGGATGCAGTTCCTTGTGTAGCATGCTGATTACAGATTATCTTTTATTTGCATCTGTTATTGAACAGTCCTGGAGTTGGTGCTCGATAATCATCATTGAATGAATATATTAATATATTCCCCCCATAGAGTGAGTGTAGAGAGCTCCTTTGTCTTTCAGGAAACCATATGGGCCTGTTGTTTGCTTTGTGAGGACATGTTTAACCACCAACCAGTATCCTCAATGGTTGCAGTAGTAAATATCAATTTTCTGTTCCTACTGAAGTGATGCTGTGCCATTGTCTTGGCCCAGACTTTCAGAAACTGAGATAATCGAAAAAGCAACCATTATATACAAAAAAGCCAGGACTTGCTGGGTTTGAAAATAAATCTGCTTCGTATTTCAAGCATCTGTAGACAGCCGAATCCTCGAAATCAGGAGGAGCTTCAGGGATCAGAGCAGATGCAGTACTAGTTCATCCCAGTTTTCCCAGAGCTTTCCTGATTTTAGCACCAAGAATCCCACATGCCAGAAAACTCCTCAGTGATGGGAATGAAAAGCTCACATATTTTCAAAGCTTTTTCACTTATTTTCTGATTTTCAATCATTTATTCTTTTCCTTTGTATTCTTTAACCATATAGTGTTTCTCAGCCCACTTGGTATCCATGTGTATATTACCAATTACCGGATTCTTTTATTACAATAAAGACAAAGAGAAAGACTTGGTTACATATTTTGACACAATAATTGTATTTATTTATCTTAGTTTGAGACTGTAACAAAGAACCATAGGCAAGGTGATTTTTAAACAAGAGAAAATTACTTATAGTTATGGAGGATAGAAGCCTGAGATAGGATACCCGCCTGGTCTTCCTATTGCATTCACATGTGGTGGAAAGAGAGTCGGCTAGCTCCACCACCTTTTCTTATAAGAGTTCTTATCCTATTCATGAAGCCGCTATGCTCATGATCTAATTATCTCTTCAAGTCCCTATCTCCAGATACCATCACACTGGAGGTTAGGGTTTCAACATGTGATTTTGGGGAGGACACAGACATGAGTCTATAGTAATATATTTTTAATTAACTGATTTTTTGTGTGTTTATAGAATAAAGGGTTTGTGAATTACTATGGACCACAGAGATTTGGGATGGGAAGGAAAGTTCACACAGACCAAATTGGATTGGCTTTGCTGAAGAGTGAAACGGTATGGATTCTGAAAAGATATGAACTTACCTGTTTTGTCAGATGTACTTATTACATGAGCCAGCTCATTGCTTTCTTAACCCAGCATATAAATGCATGTATACCCTCATATATATGTACTGTACATCATGTTTATTGAACAGCCACTATATTTATGATATCACTTTATAGCAAAACAGATGCTGAATAATATTTGTTTGAATGAATGAACAGTATAAAAGAAGAATGAGTTGGAGGCTAGATTGAATGCCCTGTTTTAAGATCCTTCCTACTCTAAGATGCATACTTAGAAATAAGTTGTAGTACTGGAAACAGTGATAAAATACAGGAACTAGTAGATATGTTTTTTTTTTTTTAAAGGAGCATCTTTTAATCTGTTTATGTTTTAAAAGAAAATATTAAGGTTGGGAATTTTAAAAACTTTTATTTACATTTATTTTTTAAAAATTTATTTTTAAGACCAAAGACAAAGAATTCTGAAACTTGAGAACACAAATGAAATTAGTGGCTTGCCACTTGCCTATGCTTGTTCTCTCCCCCTTTTTTGTTGTGTGTGTTGGAAAAGCCTGAGTTTTCTGTCATCACTTAATACAGTGTTCTTAGTTCTATGATAGAGGCAAAAAATGACAGAAGAAGATCTATGGAAGTTGTGTCGACCACTTTTCCAGTCCATAAGATTTTAAATCTGTGTATTAGGTTGCTTTGTACTGGAAGTTAATTCTAAATTGTTTAGCTTATGAATGCTTAAAGATAGAATTGCCATGTCAAATATCATGTTAAAAGTCTATTCTTTCAAGATGTACCTTTTCTTTTAAAGTAAGTAATTTGTCATTTTCATCTAATATGTATTTGCTTGTTTGGTCTTTAAAGGTAAAGGCTGTAAAATTGTTTTTTACACCAGAAGATTTGGATGATCCTGTAAATAGAGCAAAGAAATACTTTCTTCAGACTGGTACTTTAAAAGTTTTCTTTACCTCATATATAGTTAGGTAGATATACAAGTGTTATATCATCAGGATAGCATTCATTTCTACATAAATGTGATAAGAAATAGACTGTAATATATTATATATTTAAGCATTTTTATTATGTGCCCTAAGTACTCCATTTTTATGGGACTTTTGTATAACTCTTGCTTCGGGGTTGGGTGAGGGGAAAGATGCTTTATGAGTTTTTCCTGGCCTGAATCCTCAAAAAAGATGAGTTCCCAGTTCTAAACTGACATTGATATAATTCACTGCAATCAGGAGACTGAAAAATAAAGTAAATAAAAGTACATTTGTTATATCTGGTACTTTGTGCATTGTTTTTGATCTAGTCTCCATTTAACCCTGATTGCTAATTTTGAAAACTTTAGTTCAGTATATGTAGAATACTTAATGAGAAGCACTAAAAAAATTCGTTGAGTGTGGTTCTAGAGTCAGTCTGCTGCTGCTGTTGCTGCTAAGTCGCTTTAGTCGTGTCTGACTCTGTGCAACCCCGTAGACGGGAGCCCGCCAGGCTCCCCCGTCCCTGGGATTCTCCAGGCAAGAACTCTGGAGTGGGTTGCCATTTCCTTCTCCAATGCATGAGAGTAAAAAGTGAAAGTGAAGTCGCTCAGTCGTGTCCGACTCTTAGCGACCCCATGGACTGCAGCCTACCAGGCTCCTCCCTCCATGGGATTTTCCAGGCAAGAGTACTGGAGTGGGGTGCCATCTACATGGGTTTAATGCAACTTTAGTACTTCCCAGCATATAGTCTCGTGCAAGTGATTTAGCCTCATTGTTTTAGTTTCTTCATCTGCAAATTGAAGCTAATAATGATACCTAAAAGACGGTTAATATTTAAATAAAATAATAGATTTAATGCTCTTAAAATAGAGCCTGGCTTATTCTGAATACTGAATAAATATTATGTGTAATTAAGTAGTAACAGCAACCTTAAGATTTTAAATTCATTAAATATATGCTCAACATATATGTTCATATTAATTTTACTTGCATAGAAATAAAGGACATCCGTTTCTAATATCTCCATTATTTTTAATTATGTACATATTACATATATAATAATTAATAGGTGAAAAATATTTTTATGCCACACCCAAATCTATAAACCATATGAGCATTTCACATTGTTATGAGTAATCTAAATAATACTAAACAAAGTTCAAAATTACATCTATTGTAGGGTCCTGAGAAAATAATTTGCTTATGGCAGTGGTTGTTAAACTTTAGTGTGTACAAGAAGCCTGGTACATTTTTTAAAATGCTTACTCCAAGGCCCTACCTGAATAAGCAGCTTTGCCATGGAGTCAGTAATCTAATTTTAAAAAGCATGCTGAATAGCAGAATGACTGAATAGTATACTTGAAGGATCCAGATGTCAACCCTTATTCAAAAAATTCTGTAAAATGCCCATAATAGCTCTTTAAAATCTCAGCTCAGGGGCTTGTATAATGCTTTAAAAAAAGTGTTCTAAATAACTGCAAATTAGTTAATCTCCATCCTGAAAGGATGTTGGAGAGTTGGAGTTACTAATGTGCTCTTTTTAAAGCAGGGAAAGTGAATGAACCATATGATTAATGATTTTGAACAAACAAAAAACCTCTTCAAATGTAGCTCTGGTTTATAGTTGGTGCTGAGCCTCATCTTCATATTCAGGTTCCCAGGATAGCTCAGTATGATTAGAGAGCATGGTAAAGCTCTTAATAACTGGCCTTTGAATAAAAGGAACTGACTGATCTCTTTGTTTCAGAGGATGCTAAAGGCACACTTTCCCTGATGCCCGAGTTCAAAGTTCGGGAGAGAGCACTGTTAGAGTCACTGCATCGCTTTGGCGTGACAGAGGAGGGCTGCATCCAGGCGTGGTTCTCCTTCCCCCATTCTATGCGCATATTCTACGTTCATGCATACAGCAGCAAAATCTGGAATGAGGCAGTATCTTACAGACTTGCAACTTACGGCTCAAGAGTTGTAGAGGGTGACTTGGTCTGTTTGGATGAAGATGCTGACAATGAGCAATTACCAAGTAGTAAAGTAAGTATCATTCATCAAGAGTAGTTATGCACCAGGAGCACTTATTTTCAGAAACTCATATTTTAGAAAAAATTTAAAACTAAACATGCTTTTTTTTTAAACTTGTATTTGCTCATCTGCTTCTACTCTGCAGTCAGCTGACACTTAACATGCCATTAAATAGAAGTATAAAAATGGTCAGTGGTATGAAGTGAGAGTTACAAAGATAGTAAGCCTTCCTTAAAAGAACACGCTCATTAGAAAATTACACAAGCAATTCATGAATCGGGCTTCCCAAGTGGCTCATTGGTAAAAGCATCCGCCTGCCAATGCAGGAGATGCAGTAGACGCAGGTTCCATCCCCAGGTCGGGAAGATCCCCTGGAGGAAGAAATGCAGCCCACTCCAGTATTCTTGCCTGGAGAATCCCATGGACAGAGGAGCCTGGTGGGCTACAGTCTGTGGGATTGCAAAAAGTCAAATAAGACTGAGCAACTGAGCACACACCCAATGCATGAAACAGGCTCCTTAAAAATCCAAAAGTACAGATGGAGAGGTCGTTCCTGCCACCACTCTATTGTGATTTCCTCCGCCACTATCAGAAAATCAATCTCTTTTGGCATATTTCCTTCTAGACCATTTTCTATGCTTTCCCATAAATATCCACAGAAAGTGGATTTTTATTGTTAGTTAACAATGAGAAAAAAAAATACAGAAATTTGAGACTTGAAACTCAAACTATGAAAAGGAAAAAGTATAAAATTTCTATAATAATGCTATATGGGATACGAAATGTCATTTCTTTTATATAAATGTGGTTTTACAATTTGTTTTTTTATCTCTTAATATTTTAGAGACATTTATATTAATGAAATATAATTTGTCTTATAAAATTGATCCTTCCATTTCCTCCATGATATTTTGGATATTTTGCATATTGATATTGGTATTTCAAATTAGTATTTTTATGGTATTTTAATCTCTATTGACCTAAATAATGAAATTGAATTCCATAAATCACATAAATTCATTTCATAGCATTGTAATGCAAAAAAAGACTATTCATCATTATCTTAATTCAATCTCAAAACCATATTTTAAAAATTAATGAAGGGATTTGAGTAGTGCTTTTGTATATAACATCATAAAATCATTGAACTTTAGGGGATAAAAATATTTTAGAGACTTCTTTTCTAATTTCCATTTCATAGAAATGAAAATTGAGACCTAGGCTGGAGAGGAGACAGGTTAAGTGACATATGTAGCAGAATTCAGAAGACCTAGTTGTCTGATTCCTAGCCCAGCTTGGTCTTTAGTAGAGAAATCATGGGGTGTAGAAAAGTGTCAGCATGAGGAGATAGGGCATGGTCCTATTTTTCAAAAGTGGAGAAAAAATAGACTCTGACCTTACCATAAAGGATGATTTATCTAAATTAACGGCAGAGCTTTAGATGTATAAGTTAGGATTTTGTTTGTTTGTTTGTTTCAAGTGATAGAAGCCCACCTCAGACTAACTTAAGGAAAGAAGACAAGAATTTCTTGGCCCTCATAACTGGAAGTCCCTGATTGATTCAGGTACAGCTGTTATGAAGGGGCTTAAACAGTGTCCTAAATCTTCCATCTTATTTTCTTCATCTTGCAGCTCTGCTTTCCTGTCTGTTAGATCCATTCTCAGTTTCTTCTCCAGAAAAGAAATCTTTTATTTCTAACAGTTTCAGTCAAAACCATGGAATTGAGTCTCAGAATGGCTTGGTTTGTGTTCCATGTCCCCAGACCAGTTACTGTGGACTGCAGTATGTGATTGGCAAAGCCTGTTTTCCAAGGACTCCTTCCTGGAACCATCCCACCCAAACCACATTCAAGAACTGGGAGGGAAGCTCCCAGGAAATTGCAAATGCACTATTAGAAAAGGAGTCAAGGCTGAGTGATGAGTGAGCCACAGCAAAGAGGTCTGCTTTACTATTCTATTAAATGAATAACTTGTGAATATTTAGATAAGAAAGTGAGGGACTTGCCGGGTGATCCAGTGTCTAAGACTCTGTGCTCCCAAGGCAGGGGGCCTGGGTTGCATCCCTGGTCAGGGAATTAGATTCCACATACCGCAACTAAGAGTTCTCATGCTTCAACTAACGTTCACATGCCACAATAAAGATCCTGCTAGCTGCAACAAGATCGAAGATCTTGGCGTGCCACAAGTCAGACCCGGCATAGTCAAACAATAAAATATAAGAAACATTAAGGGGAAAAAAAAAAGTGATCACTAGGAGCTTCATTGAGAATGGTCATTTAACTGAGACACAGATTCTGAAACTGTGTAAAAAGAAATCTGGCAGCATCTTAGGTTTTATTTTACCTCGTATAAATGGAAGAAGGGCTATGTCAGTTGATTCCATTTTGATAAATAATGAAAAACATTGATTTTTTTAATACCTTTCAGAAAACATGTCCTTTTAAATATTTCTTGGCAAAACATTTTTAGTAAGTCAGCCATTTCTAATTCAAATTTTCAGAAGTTCACTTTGACAAGATATAGCAATAATCTCTGAAATGCATGTGTCTCATAAGACTTTGTTCCAGGTAACATTTGCAAGGATATTTTTGTGATCAAGATTTTGTCTGCTTTTCTTTCAGGAGACATAGGAGAAAAGAAAACATTTTGTCTTTCACATTTTGCAGAGTTTCCTTTTATTAGCAGTGAAAAGTATCTGTATTTTTTAAATTGATTATTTAAACTTTATTAGTTAGCACTGAGAAAAGAAAAGGCAGGAATTGGAGGCTCAGGACATAAAATATGGAAAATATGGAAAAGGAAAAAACAAATTAATATTTGTAGAATATTTCATGTTGCACATCTACATTAAAAATTATAGGAAACTATGGGAAACTAATCTGAGTCCCTTTTCGATAGAATTACTAGGCCTACTGCTGCTGCTGCTGCTGCTAAGTCGCTTCAGCCGTGTCCGACTCTGTGCGACCCCATAGATGACAGCCCACCAGGCTCCGCCATCCCTGGGATTCTCCAGGCAAGAGCACTGGAGTGGGTTGCCATTTCCTTCTCTAATGCATGGAAGTGAAAAGTGAAAGTGAAGTCGCTCAGTCATGTTCAACTTAGCGACCCTGTGGACTGCAGCCTACCAGGCTCCTCCATCCATGGGATTTTCCAGGCAAGGGTACTAGGCCTACAGATGTAGCTTAATTTCAGGTGACTTGGCAGATTTTCATAATTTTTTTGTGAGTAAGATGGAGAAATGTGAATTAGACAATGAGAAAAATCACATGAATTCATCTTTGTGGAACTGCCATACGACAAAGAATGGTTAGTTCATCAGTTGATATCAGCTTGGAGGGACTTCTCTAAAGAGAGCTACAGTGTTCTGTACTTGAAAATGTTTGTTCTGTATTTTCACAGATTGCTTAAATTGTAGTATTTTAGGAATGCTTATGAATTTGTGAAAGGCAAAGAGCTGGAATTGATGATGCAAGAGAGATCATAGCCCCATGTATTTTGGTCAGATCACATCTAGAGTATTATGTCCATTTCTGAATGCAGCAGTTAAAATGGGTTATTAACATGTAAACAAACAAATAAACCCAAAATGAAAAACCAAAAAGGAGGGATATTATTGATCTGAGTAGGGAGAATTGGGAAAGCAAGCAAGTTTAGAGACTATCTAGGCATTATATGGTGAATGCTTTAGGAAAATGAGACTGTGTTAATCCTCATGGAGTGATGGTAGCTACCTTTACTTTTGAGCTTTCATGTCTCAGAGAAATCAGAATTGTTTATTCTGTGTCCTAGAGCAACATTTCTCAAACTTATCACTCACTTCTTTTTTTTTTCCCACGTACGTGTGACAATTATTACTAGTCTATGAAACACATTTTGAGAAGCACTATTTCTCATAGAGTACTATGATACCTGTTGGGGACAGAGGTTGGAGAGGGATTTCATGGAAACAGATTTTTGATTCAGTGTAATAAAAAAAGACTTTGCTATTTATACGTGTGACAATTATTACTAGTCTATGAAACACATTTTGAGAAGCACTATTTCTCATAGAGTACTATGATACCTGTTGGGGACAGAGGTTGGAGAGGGATTTCATGGAAACAGATTTTTGATTCAGTGTAATAAAAAAAGACTTTGCTATTTAGAAAAAGATGATTGGTAACTGAGGTGAAGGTGTTGCTTCAGTGTGATAAGCTGCCCCATTCTCTGTTTCCCCTGCAGTTATTGGGTTAAAGCAAGAAGAATCATTCTAATTTTTAAGTACTCTGCTCCTATAGAAACAAGCGTGAAAAGATCTTATTTGAGTATGAGTATATTCAGTTAAGAAGTTGTATTATACATAACAGAGTTAGGAAAAGTTGAGGCAATTTGGAACATTTGAGAATCATCTGTATTTTCATCATGTTTTTAAAAAATAGGTTCATCTAGTAACTGAAGAAGAGGAATCAGCTAACACATATGCAATACATCAGGTAAACGTGCTTAAATTTAGCATCATTTAGATTTAAATGTAGACATTGTGCTGAAGAGACAGTGTACTAACCATTTCTCCTCCCCGCCTCCTTTTTTTCTACCACTTTTTATTCAGATATACTTTATATACAATAAAATTCACTTCTTAGTTTATAGTTCTATGAGTTTTGATATATGTAGACAATCATATGACTACCACAAGAATCAAGATAAGGAACAGTTTCCCATCTCCCTCAAACTTCCTGTGCCCCTTTGCAGTCATCTCTCACCCCCGCCCCCGCCCCAACTCAGCTACTTCCTGTCCTACAGTTTTGCCTTTGAAAGAATGCCATAGAAATGGATTCGTATAGTATATGTGATTTTTTGTGTCTGGCTTCTTCCAATGAGCATAATGAATTTGAAATTTTCATGTTGTGTGTATTTGAGTTTTTTACCTGGTGCCTTTTGCTGCCTACATTTTGGTTCCAGTTAAAGGAAAAATATCTAGAAGTCATCAGCAAAGGAGGAAACCTCCATAAAATGTAGTTTACTCATGAGCAGCTGAGAAAATAGAAATTAATTTGGCAGCTTCTTCTGTGCTTTCATGTTTTTATTAACAAGTAAGCAAGGAAAATGGAAAATTGTCAAATTTTCTGTCATTGAGCAGTAGGGATTATTATTTTTGTTCCAGAAAGAATATGCTTTTAGCATTGTATGACTGCATAAAGATTAAGCCTGTTGGGTAATTAGATGTACCTCAACTTTTTGTTCCATTTCTTCTACCTTAACAGCAATTTGTCAAATAATATCTGACTTGAGTTGGTTACCTTGTTTACTACGAGTCCTTCTTGATTTCAGTTAGCTCTTCTTTTTGCCTGGCAGCATTAAAAAGAATCAAAATAGTGTAGTATTCAGTGGCATGTTTTAGAGTGATTGCAGTGTTTGTATTCTGAGTGTGTTTTTACATATTCAAGTCCCAGCCATAAAAGTAAATTTAAAATATGATTGCGTATGGACTTCCCTGGCAGCCAAATGGTTAAGACTCCATACTTCCACTGCAAGGGGTATTCAATCCCTTGTTAAGACAGTAAGATCCCATGTGCTGTGCAGGGTGGCCAAACAAAAAGAGAAATGATCACATATTTTTCTGAAGGCTGTTTCATGTACCTTTTTTTTTCCCTTTCCCTTGCATAGGTGGTTCTTCCAGTGCTTGGATACAATATTCAGTACCCTAAAAACAAAGTAGGGCAGTGGTACCAGGAAGTACTCAGCAGAGATGGACTACAGACATGTAAATTTAAAATACCTACCCTGAAACTGAATGTTCCAGGATGCTATAGAAAGATTCTGAAACATCCCTATAATCTCTCATACCAACTGATGGAAGACCATGGTATTGATGTCAAGAAGGAAGGTTCCCACATCGATGAAGCAACTTTATCCCTTTTGATCTCTTTTGATCTTGACGCTTCGTGTTATGCTACAGTTTGTCTGAGGGAAATAATGAAGCATGACTTTTAAAACTGATACCCTTGATATAATCAGTATGTGCCACTTTTTAAAAGAAAGTGAAAAGGGAGCTAAAATTTGAGTGTCTACCATGTGCTACTAGCTTTATAATTGTTATCTCCTTTAATTACACACCATCCCAATGAGGCAGGAATCTGATACTCACATTGAAGAGGACATACAGTTAGTAAGTGGCAAAATCTGAACTTAAGACTCCAAAGCCTTGGTTTTTTTCTATTATCTAATATCTCGATGACCTTTATTCTGTGCTATGAAAGTTAAAATCTTTCTGGACTATTAGGAGCATACTGCAAGATAACATTAAAGAAGGTAACATTAAAGAAAAACTTTTGGAGTAGTGTTTATATCAGGCTCCTTGCTTAAAATGTAGATTAAACTAGGTTGTAATAAAAACATGGTTGGAGATAAAGATGAAACATTTTGTTAATGAGTGCCATTCTTTTCTATTTTTGAAATTATTGATCAGAACAGTACTTCAGGAAAATATTATCCCTCTATTTATTAACATGATATGCAAGGTGATCCAACCAGTCCATCCTAAAGGAGATCAGTCCTGGGTGTTCATTGGAAGGACTGATGTTGAAGCTGAAACTCCAATACTTTGGCCACCTGATGCGAAAAGCTGACTCATTGGAAAAGACCCTGATGCTGGGAAAGACTGAGGGCAGGAGGAGAAGGGGATGACAGAGGATGAGATGGTTGGATGGCATCACCGACTCAATTGACATGGGTTTGGGTGGACTCTGGGAGTTGGTGATGGACAGGGAGGCCTGGCATGCTGCGGTTCATGGGGTTGCAAAGAGTTGGGCACGACTGAGCTACTGAACTGAACTGACCCCAGGGTAGTATTAGTATGATATCCCCTTTATGAAATAAATGATCTTTGATGAACATTGAAATAAATTTTTATACAATTTCTTTATTTTGACATATACTGACCCTCCACTTTTTTGTAATTTTTGTTCTATCATCTAGAACATAAATTTTTAGAGTCAGATCTGTGCTCAGACTCCAGCTCTGACACTTACCAGTGACTGTTATTGATTCTTTTTGAGGCTCATTTAAGGAATCAAGGTGGCACCAACCTCATAAACAACAATAGAATTATCTCCACCTTTTTAATGTTTCTAGAGAAAGAAAACATTTTACCCATTCCGAAATTTAAATATGTCTTAAATTTATTTATTTATTTATTTTAATTGGAGGATAATTACTTTACAATATTGTGATAGTTTTTGCCATACATTGACATCAATCAGCCATAGGTGTACATGTGTCCCCCGATCCTGAACCCCCTCCCCCCTCCCTCCTCACTTCATCCCTCTGGGTTGTCCCACAGCACTGGCTTTGGGTGCCCTGCTTCATGCAATGAACTTGCACTGGTCATCTGTTTTACATATGGTAATATACGTGTTTCAGTGAGATTCTCTCAAATCATCCTACGCTCACCTTCTCCCACAGAGTCCAAAAGTCTGTTCTTTACATCTGTGTCTCTCCCTGTCTTGCATGTAGGGTCATCATTGCTGCTAAGTTACTTCAATCATGTCCAACTCTGTGCGACCCCATAGATAGCAGCCCACCAGGCTCCAACTTACAGGAGGAGAAGGGGATGACAGAGGATGAGATGGTTGGATGGCATCACCGACTCAATTGACATGGGTTTGGGTGGACTCTGGGAGTTGGTGATGGACAGGGAGGCCTGGCATGCTGCGGTTCATGGGGTTGCAAAGAGTTGGGCACGACTGAGCTACTGAACTGAACTGACCCCAGGGTAGTATTAGTATGATATCCCCTTTATGAAATAAATGATCTTTGATGAACATTGAAATAAATTTTTATACAATTTCTTTATTTTGACATATACTGACCCTCCACTTTTTTGTAATTTTTGTTCTATCATCTAGAACATAAATTTTTAGAGTCAGATCTGTGCTCAGACTCCAGCTCTGACACTTACCAGTGACTGTTATTGATTCTTTTTGAGGCTCATTTAAGGAATCAAGGTGGCACCAACCTCATAAACAACAATAGAATTATCTCCACCTTTTTAATGTTTCTAGAGGAAGAAAACATTTTACCCATTCCGAAATTTAAATATGTCTTAAATTTATTTATTTATTTATTTTAATTGGAGGATAATTACTTTACAATATTGTGATAGTTTTTGCCATACATTGACATCAATCAGCCATAGGTGTACATGTGTCCCCCGATCCTGAACCCCCTCCCCCCTCCCTCCTCACTTCATCCCTCTGGGTTGTCCCACAGCACTGGCTTTGGGTGCCCTGCTTCATGCAATGAACTTGCACTGGTCATCTGTTTTACATATGGTAATATACGTGTTTCAGTGAGATTCTCTCAAATCATCCTACGCTCACCTTCTCCCACAGAGTCCAAAAGTCTGTTCTTTACATCTGTGTCTCTCCCTGTCTTGCATGTAGGGTCATCATTGCTGCTAAGTTACTTCAATCATGTCCAACTCTGTGCGACCCCATAGATAGCAGCCCACCAGGCTCCAACTTCCCTAGGATTCTGCAAGAACACTGGAGTGGGTTGCCATTTCCTTCTCTAATGCATGAAAGTGAAAAGTGAAAGTGAAGTCGCTCAGTCGTATCCGACCCTCAGCAACCCCATGGACTGCAGCCCACCAGGCTCCTCTGTCCATGGGATTTTCCAGGCAGGAGTACTGGAGTGGGGTGCCGTTGCCTTCTCCAAGGGTCATCATTACCATCTTTCTAAATTCCATATATATACATTAATATACTGTATTTGTGTTTGTTTTTCTGACCCACCTCACTCTGTATAATAGGCTCTAGTTTCATCCACCTCATTAGAGCCGACTCAAATGCATTCTTTTTTTATAGCTGAGTAATACTGGATTTGTGTGTATTACAACTTCCTTATCCATTCATCTGCTGATGGACATCTAGGTTGAGTCCATGTCCTAGCTATTGTAAATAGTGCTGCAATGAACATTGGAATATTTGTATCTTTTTCAATTCTAAGTATTTGTTAGGTTAACTATTCCATGTCACAAATCTCTTTAACCACTTTATATCAGTTGAATTTGGGAACAAATGGAATATACTGATTGGAAAAAATCCGAGCATTGTTTTATTGCTGGTAGCATTACATAATGATTTAAATTTAAAATACTGTAGACAGTATTATGTTAGTAATGTGGTACTTTTATATATTTAAGTCAGTCAAACCATTTTGGATATATTAACATAAGGAAATAAAATTCAGATGAAGGAAAAAACTATAATGTGAGATTTGCTTAGTGTAACATTTTCATATGTAGAAAGAATCAGTTTGAAAGGCCAGCATTAGCTAACCTAAAGTGAAATGAGCTGGAACAATTTGATGGCAAAACATGTAGGTATTAACAATGAAAGTTTGATGTATGTGAGAAAATATTGCCCCTCAAAAGTATATGTAAAACACAAATGGAGTGTATACAGTAAATGCAGCTTTTACACAGGAGGGGCACTTCAGAATAGTGATTAAAAGCATGGATACTGGAGACAAACTCCTCTAGTTTGAAGCTTGGCTCTGCCATTTACAGCAGTGTGGCCTTATAAGTTTGTGTGTTTCAGTTTCAACTTCTATAAAAACAGGGATGGTAATAAACATAACTCAGGATTATTGTGATGATTTTCTGAGTTAATATATATAAAGCAGCTTAGAAAAATACCTAGCACTTAGTTACTGTTAAATAAATATCCACAAATCCAAGTTTGGAAGGGAACAGAAAGAAATGAAAAGGCCATTCTGTTAAGGTCATAGAATATTTGGAATTTTTTTTAATACTAGAAGATTCCTGTTTTGTCTTTATATATTTTAATAATAAATTCAGGACACGAAAATTACAGATTGTTACTGTGGATTTTCAAAATTACCTTTATTACCTAATGGTCATTAAAAATGAAATGATGCTGTATTAAGTAGTAAAAAAAAATTAGAAATAATGTTTTAACTTTTACACGATAAATTATATGTTGTAAATATAATCTGAAAGTGAATTACTCAATAATTAAATCCCAGTTTTCTTTTAAACATTGGGTGCTGCTGCTGCTGCTAAGTCACTTCAGTCGTGTCCGACTCTGTGTGACCCCACAGATGGCAGCCCACTAGGCTCCTCTGTCCCTGGGATTCTCCAGGCAAGAATACTGGAGTGGGTTGCCATTTCCTTCTCCAATGCATGAAAGTGAAAGTGAAAGTGAAGATGCTCAGTCGTGCTCGACTCTTAGTGACCCCGTAGACATTGGGTAGCAATTAGAAAATATGAAAGTATTAGAAGTGTGCCATCATTGACATTATTTTCTTTGCCTCTAGGTGGCACTATAATTTTAGCTATCTTTATTTAGCACTTTGGCCCTGTGTAAAGAAAGATCACTAAACTTATTTCCGGTTTCCATAAAATGTATTCATATACTGTTCATGTGGAAAATTATTTAATATACTAATACTATTTGCTATGTTAATTTCTATTTTTTTTTCCCCAGTAAGGACTTGAATAGACTTTGGACCAAGCAAAACCTAGGGTTTTGCAGTTTTTCTGGATTTGCATTTTAGGCTCTCAGAAGAGTCCTTGGATTAGCTTTAATTTTCAATGTAATATTTGAAATTGAGCAATAGTGACTCAGGCTTACTGAGGTAAAACAAATTTAGGTCTTTGATTAAGATAAAAACACTTGGATTTTTTGTAAGTTATAATAAGCAAAGTCATATGCAACACTGATAAGACAGGCACTTCCACTCCTCTTGTTGTAATCCATGTTTCTACCCTGTAGATGGATAGTGTTTTCCTTGTTTTTGCAAATGAGAAAATATTTGAGTGGTTTACTGACCTGTTCAAGTTCAAGCAAGATGGTATTTGATTGAACTTTATTATGCTTCTAGATCAGTACTACTTTCATCCACTTAATATTTGCCTTCTGAAAGTTTTTGGTTAATAATTTCTATTTCTACCAACGTAATATTTCTTGATATTGATTAATAGGCATATTGGGGCATGCCTTGAGAGAAATAAAATGACTTTTCAGATGCTGAGAACAAAATAAAAGTAATAGGAGATCATTTAGGGAATTTCCAAATCATTTTGGGGTGTTTTCTAGAATATTTTGGGACTTGTATCTCAATGATAGGCATCACCATTATAGGCTATTGAAGGTTTCTTTAAATGATACCTGGTACAATATTAACTTTCATTGAAAAAGTACAGTGAGAAAATTGTTTTGTTTTTCCAGTACTCTTCCAATCTTTTCATCAACCATTCTGTTTAAGACAAGGAGAAAGCCGACTATTTCACATTTACATATCACTTGCTGGGTTTACCTTTTTAACAGAGCTAGTGGAGGCCCTAGGCTCAGGAGTACCACCAGGCAATAATATCTAACGAGAATTTCATAATACTGCTGTGTTTTATTGACTTTATTTTTCTAGGTACATTTTTTTTTATGCCCAATAATATTGGTTTTCCACTTTTTTGATGTTTCTTTGAAAAATAAGTTTAATTTTGAAAAGAGGAAATCAATGTAAAGGTAATAAGCAACTACTAGTATAGATATAGCAGTAATTAAAACAGCAATACATGAACGATTGAAGTTTGGGAAATAATGAGAGTACCTGAACTCAGAGAGGGCCTGTCACTGTGTTAGTGTGTACCTGGTGGCTCAGAGGTTAAAGCGTCTGCCACAGTGGGGAGACCTGGGTTCGATCCCTAGGTGGGGAAGATCCCCTGGAGAAGGAAATGGTAACCCACTCCCGTAGTCTTGCCTAGAGAATCCCATGGACAGAGAAGCCTTGTAGTCCACGGGGTCACAAAGAGTTGGACATGATTGAGCGACTTCACTTTCACAGTAGTAACCCACTGAATTTCTCTGTTATGATGTCAGGTGTGAAGTTATGTTAGTAATCATTTTCCAGTCCAGGACAATATAGCATCAAACAAAATAATGAAAAATACACAAATTCAATATATTAAAGCACAAGTACTAATGATCACATGTCATATCTTAAAATTGTACTGATAGGGATTTTCTTTTAGAAAATCTTATGAAAGTGCTAGTGTGTAGCACCTAGCAGATTCTTAATAAATGTAACTAGTGTTATTTTAGTTAATATTACCTTACTGGGCTCTCTGTTGAAAGTTTTATAATTGAATGGCTAATGAATTTCCCTTGAGATCTGATCTGACTCTGTCTTAGCATAAAATGATTATAATTCAACACACTTTTAGATTTATTTTTTTTTATAAGTAGAATTACATATTTCTAAATCTGGGAATTCAGCAGTGCATTCAAATTTAGATCTTTAAGAACTATCTGGGTCAGTGTTCTTCAATATTTTCCACCTGAGAACTACCCTTAAGAGACAAGAAATGAAGCTGCATATAACAATGGAAAACTTTCTTGCATTAATGTTGGAATAGGAGAAGAGGTTGGAGGGAGATATGGAGAGGAAGGAAAATAGGACTTGTCATATTTTTTCTTTATTTACTTCTGAAACTGAAGAATACTTAAAGAATACTGAAATTTTAGCAAGTGTAAGGTGAGGAAATTGAGGGATCATGATTGCATTTTTTCAGAATGGTCTGGTTGCTTATGCCAACATATCACTAGAGAGACAAAAATTTATGCATTGTACATTTTCACAATTTCAATGGTGGTTAATGTAGTTTATTAATTAATTTATCTATTTAATTATTTGACCATGCCACATGGCTTGTGGGATCTTAGTTCCTGGGTCAGGGATCAAGCCCAGGCCCTCGGTAGTGAGATCGTGAAATCCTAACTACTGAACTGCCATATATAAATAGTTTAAAATGTAGTACCTGTGCTATAGATTTTGCTTTCAGACTCAGAAAGATTCCTAAGGATAGCCTGATGTCTTATGGTACTGTTTTAATTTATTTTCCTAAGCACCTCTCCCTTTACCTATTTTTGATAGGCTACAAAACATGCCCCTAAATTCAGAGCACTCTGTAAGATGCAATGGGGAAAGACAAATCAGTAATATCCCTGCCTTTGAGGGATATTCTTGACAATATCATTTGATTTGGAATGCCATCTGCAAAAAGAGTATGCAGACCACTAGATGGCGAAGAGAAAAACAAGTGGTGTCTTCATTTCACTTCCGGCTCACTGTAGGACCAATAATAGGCTTCTTGACCACTCAGCACCTCATTCTGAATCCTTAAATGATGCTTATGTTAGCATTTCTAAGCATTGTGAGATCTTCTCTTAAAATATGCTTTGAACTATTCAGTCTAGATACTGCTTTCTAGAAAGCTACTAGTTTAAAGAATGGAAAATGGTGTTAATGGAGTTAATCTTGTGTAATTTCAGTGTGGGCTGTCAGGAATACCTTTAAGTAAAGAAAATGACTCTAATCTTCTTAAGCAATTCATTTTCTCAGCAACTGAGAGGTAAGAGCTAGTTTACTCTGCCTGTGTACACAGACCCTGTCTTACTAAAGGAAAATTTTACTTATGGAGAAAAGTCACGACGATACGCATGAAATTATTTATATTTAGACATTGGAAAATAGGGCAAAATATAAGAAACATTAAATTGCCTTTCCTTTATCAGTTTCCTTTCTACATACTCAACTCAATTACTAATATTTTCTGTTACAAAGTGGAAATTTAATCATGAAGTCAAAACAAGAGCTATTTGGTTGTTTTTAGGGGGAAGAGAACAAAGAACTGGTCACTCCTCAACTGAGGGTGTTTGAGCAACAAGATGAGTGGGGAGTGGAGAGGGTTAGGGACTCGATTCTTTCTGCTTTGATTCCAAGTCACCCTTTTCTGGTAAGCCTTACTGGCATTTTCTTAGACTCATTAAGTCAGAATTCTGAATTTTTTACTACAATAGGGTTTTAATCTTAGTTAATTATTGTTTCCACCGCCACTCCTGGTCATAAAGGACTAGTGTTTGTTTCTGAAAAGGGAAGGTTAAGACTCTTTCTATTAACATAACCTATATAATTTCCTTAGGCTGTGATAAAATGTGCTGGGATTTTTTGCATATGATTTTCAAAAGGAAACTAGTTTTTCCATGAAGTATCTTAAGAGAAATTAATAGATTTTATGATATGTAAATAATAACAATGCACGTTTTACATTTAGAAACCAGTGGACAAACTGAGAAGCAGTTATTCTGAATTCTAAGAGCATTCATCCAAGGCATTGAAAGAGAAAACTAATTTCATATGAAGCATTTGATGATTTGTGTTTTTAATGTACATATTGTCTCTCGTTTTGATTGTTGCTATAATTTTCTAACTGACTGCCCCCATTCTTCACTCTAACTGGTCTATCTTTGTATACTAATGTCAGTTACCCTCCTCCCCCGCCTGAAAAGTAGAAATCTGATCCTGTCATTGTGTTGAGACCATATAACATTTCTGTGGCTTCCCAGTATTAATGGAATGAAAGTCCAAATTCCTAAACACAGCACATGTAGGCCTGCACAGTATGGCTTCAGATTATTTTTCAAGTGTCATCTGCCTCCTGTTCTGTGAAAACATACCTTTGTTCAGTTCTGTTTGTTCCTTTCCAAATATAGCAAGTTTTCTCATGTTTTCTCTCTCAACCACCCCATTACTCTCTGTTTAGACTTAATAAATGTCTCATCTGTAAAATCTGTGTCCTTACAACAGTCCTACACCACGTTATACTTATTTGAGTGAATATCTGGTCATCTATACTAAGTATTCAAGGGCATTTATTTTTATACCTCAGGTACACATTCATGCCTCACATGTAGCAGGCTTAATAATTTATACCTAGGTAAATTTGCTTGGTAAGTATATGTATCTCAGGAAAGCTCTAAAATAGTCTTTTATCCTCACAGAAAATTTAGAGTATTAGAATTGAAACTCCTTATAATGCCTTTCTACTTCTACATGAATTGCAAAAAGAATTTTAATCTCTTCATCTTTGTCATCACTACCTGTAAAATGACTACTTTTGATTTAAATATTAAATGCATTGCAGAATTTCACTTACAACTCAGAACCAGATCTCAAGGAATGTAACCATTCTCATTTTACAAGTGAAGATTCTAGGGCTTGAAGAGGTTAATAACTTACCTTAGTTTTCAAAGAATATTTACCCTAGTTCTTGTTTTCAAGCCCATGATGTTAAATACTTTGCTCTGGTGGTTCCTAATGCAAAGTGTCTCAGTGCAGTTTGCTTATTAACTAGTGATTAATTTCTTCCCATTTCTGAATTTGCATGCATATTTCTAATACTTTATGACATTAAGGCAAGTTGGGGGAACATACTGATAATGGGATTTTAATCACTGAGCACTATGTGTTTAACATTTTACATCTTACCAGTAAGTATTTATCTGTGGGTTAAGTACTGTTATTTTTATTTTATAGATGAGGGCACAGAGATAGAGTACAATTAAAAAACTTGAGAAGGGTAAAACACAGAGCCAAAGCTGAAGCTGAGATACTATTTCTTATAGAATCCAGAGACTCTTAAGCCATGAACTTGGTTTGAACTTAAGTGGTAGTGATTCCACGTCATAGAAGCTAGCACAAATGTTCTCTTGAGGAAACTTATCCCAGGTTTCCCATTTATGTTCAGACACTAAGTAGCACAGAAAAAAAAAAAAAAAAAAAGAAGAAGAAGCAATACATCATGCATGAGTGTCAGCAGAAACAAAAGATGGTATAAATAGACCTTCAAAATTCTGGACATGGACTTCATGTTGACTACTTTTAAAGAAGTAAGAAACAAGCTTGAAAATATGCAGGAAACAAGAAAATTAAAATACAATCTAGCATATTTGAAAAAGAACTAATATACTTTCCAGAAGTGAAAATTGTAATAATCAAAATGAGTTTAATAACTCATGAGTTTAATAACAGTACCCAAAATTAAAAGCAAAATCAATTCAGTTCAGTCACTCAGTCATGTCCAACTCTTTGTTACCCCATGGACTGCAGCATGCCAGGATTCCTCTCCACCACCAACTCCTGGAGCCGACTCAAACTCAAACTCATGTCCATCAAGTTGGTGATGCCATCCAACCATCTCATCCTCTGTCATCCCCTTCTCCCGTCTTCAATCTTTCCCAGCATCAGAGTCTTTTCAAATGAGTCAGTTCTTCACGTCAGGTGGTCAAAGTATTAGAGTTTCAGCTTAGCATCAGTCCTTCCAATGAATCCTCAGGGCTGATTTCTTTTAGGATTGACTAGTTGGATCTCCTTGCAGTCCAAGGGACTCTCAAGAGTTTTCTCCAACACCACAGTTTAAAAGCATTAATTCTTCAGCATTTAGCTTTCTTTATAGTCCAACTCTCACATCCATACATGACTACTGGAAAAACAATATCTTTGACTAGACAAACATTTGTTGGCAAGGTAATGTCTCTGCTTTTTAATATGCTTTCTAGGTTGGTCATAGCTTTTCTTCCAAGGAGCAAGTGTCTTTTAATCTCATGGCTGCAGTCACCATCTGCAGTGATTTTGGAGCCCAAGAAAATAAAGTCTTTCACTGTTTCCATTGTTTCCCCATCTATTTGCCATGAAGTGATGGAACTGGATGCCATGATCTTCGTTTTCTGAGTGTTGAGCTTTAAGCCAACTTTTTCACTCTCCTCTTTCACTTTCATCAAGAGGCTTTTTAGTTCTTCTTCACCTTCTGCCATAAGGGTGGTGTCATCTGCGTATCTGAGTTTATTGATATTTCTCCCGTCAATCTTGATTCCAGCTTGTGCTTCATCCAGCCCAGCATTTTGCAAGATGTACTCTGCACATAAGTTAAATAAACAGGATGACAATATACAGCCTTGATGTACTCCTTTCCCAATTTGGAACCAGTCTGTTGTTTTGTGTCTGGTTCTAACTGTTGCTTCTTGACCTGCATACAGATTTCTCAGGAGGCAGGTAAGGTGGTCTGGTATTCCCATCTCTTTCAGAATTTTCCACAGTTTCTTATGATCCACACAGTCAAAGGCTTTAGTGTAGTCAATGAAGCAGAAGTAGTTTTTTTTTTTTCTGGAATTCCGTTTCTTTTTCTATGATCCAATGGATGTTGGGAATTTGATCTCTGGTTCCTCTGCCTTTTCTAAAGCCAGCTTGAACATCTGGAAGTTCATGGTTCACATACTGTTGAAGCCTGACTTGGAGAACTTTGAGCATTACTTTGCTAGCGTGTGAGATGAGTGTTATGTGTGATAGTTTGAACATTCTTTGGCATTGCCTTTCTTTGGGATTGGAATGAAAACTGACCTTTTCCAGTCCTGTAGCCACTGCTGAGTTTTCCAAATTTGCTGTCATATTGAGTGCAACTTTCACAGCATCATCTTTAGGATGTGAAATAAGAAAATAGTAAACTAAAATATAGGCCTAAAGAAATCCAGAATGGAACAATGAGGTTAACAATAAGAACAAAAAAGTGCAGAGATGAGATGAAGGTTACAGTGAGAAAATTCAAAATGCATTTAATTGGAATCTGAAGGAATTGAATCTGAAAAAAAATAATAAGGTAAAGACAACACTTCAACAGACAGTGGCTGAGAATTGTCTGGAGCTAATAAGACAGTAAAACACAGATTTAAGAAGACCAATCAATCCCAAATAGTATAAATAAAAATAGAGCCACTTTGAGACACATAATAGTTAATATGTAGTATATTAGTAATAAAAAAAAAATCTTAAAAACATCCAGGTAAAGATTATTCTCAGGGTATGATAGCTAATTCCAGACTAGTGATGAAATATATTGAAATAACTCAGAAAGCTTATCACCAGAAGAAATTAAAACAAAAATAATCCTCAAGCAGAAGACAGAAAATCCCAAATCAAAAGCCTAAGGTAGAACAAGTGATGAACAAAAAATATGGTAAATATGTAATTAAATATAACCAAGCATTGACTTGATAAAATGCTGATGTGTATAATATCTTTGAGGTTAATATAGACAATAAATTAAAACATAACACCTGGGAGGGAACTAAAATGTATTACCAATGTAAGTTTATCTGTAAAAATGGATAAATATATTGATTAACTTTAATTTTTGTTAAATTGGAAAGATGTGGTATAATGTCTATAATGATCACTAAAAGAATAAAAACAGTCATAACATCCAAACGAGGTGCTGGAAAATTGCTCTAACAATGTGTGCTCCTCAAATTAGAGCTGTATGATTAGTTGATAAGAGACATTTGATTAGATACAAGAATCATTTCCATTGTCATGAAAAATTTTAACATTGAATTTTTCAAGAAAAATAGGAAGAGTTAATTCCTTCGAACATGATTTCAAGCATTTTAAACTTTGAATATATGATGAAGCAATGGACTGGTTCCAAATTGGGAAAGGAGTACATCAAGGCTGTATATTGTCACCTTGCTTATTTAACTTATATCAGAGTACATCATGCAAAATGCTGGACTAGATGAAGTACAAGCTGGAATCAAGATTGCCAGGAGAAATATCAATAACCTCAGATATGCAGATGACACCACCCTTATGGCAGAAAGTGAAGAGGAACTAAAGAGCCTCTTGATGAAAGCGAAAGAGGAGAGTGAAAAAGTTGGCTTTAAACTCAACATTCAGAAAACTAAGATCATGGCATCCAGTCCCATCAGTTCAGTTCAGTTCAGTCGCTCAGTCATGTCCGACTCTTTCTGACCCCATGAATCGCAGCACGCCAGGCCTCCCTGTCCATCACCAATTCCCGGAGTTCACTCAGACTCACGTCCATCAAGTCAGTGATGCCATCCAGCCATCTCATCCTCTGTCATCCCCTTCTCCTCCTGCCCCCAATCCCTTCCAGCATCAGAGTCTTTTCCAATGAGTCAGGTCTTCGCATGAGGTGGCCAAAGTATTGGAGTTTCAGCTTTAGCATCATTCCTTCCAAAGAAATCCCAGGGCTGATCTTCAGAATGGACTGGTTGGATCTCCTTGCAGTCCAAGGGACTCTCAAGAGTCTTCTCCAACACTTCGTGACAAACTGACGGGGAAACAATGGAAACAGTGAGAGACTTTATTTTCTTGGGCTCCAAAATCACTGCAGATGGTGACTGCAGCCATGAGATTAAAAGACACTTGCTCCTTGGAAGAAAAGCTATGACCAACCTAGACAGCATATTAAAAAGCAGAGAGATTACTTTGCTGACAAAGGTCCATCTAGTCAAAGCTATGGATTATCCAGTCGTCATGTATGGATGTGAGAGTTGGACCATAAAGGAAACTGAGCATCGAAGAATTGCTTCTTTTGAACTGCGGTGTTGAGAGTCCCTTTGACTGCAAGGAGATCAAACCAGTCAATCCTAAAGGAAATGAGTCCTGAATATTCATTGGAAGGACTGATGCTAAAGCTGAAACTCCAATACTTTGGCCATCTGATGTGAAGAACTGACTCATTGGAAAAGACCCTGATGCTGGGAAAGATTGAAAGAGGGAGAAGAAGGGGATGACAGAGGATGAGATGGTTGGATGGCATCACCAACTCGATGGACATGAGTTTGAGCAAGCTCTGGGAGTTGTTGATAGAGCAGGAAGCCTGGCATGCTGCAGTCCATGGGGTCACAAAGAGTTAGACATGACTGAGCGACTGAACTGAACTGAAACTTTGAATGATTGTAAAAGATTTAAAAATATTTAAATTTTTCCCACAAAATGTATGTATGTATGTATGTATATGTATGTATATGCAGTATTTACTATTTTCTATACACTGTCACTTATTATTCTCGTATGTATATGCAGTATTTACTATTTTCTATACACTGTCACTTATTATTCTCTTAATCATAAGTTTAACCAGAAAGTGTGTGGATGTTGCTATTTCACACACAAAACCCATGATTAAGCGATGATTAGAGAAGCAAGCTCAAATTCTTTATTGAAATTTTGAAAATATTTTTAACCTTTATATATGTTCAATACTTACTGTATTCCACAGTAGGTGTATTTTATTTTTCTTATATTTATATAAAAAGAATATTTTTTTCCTTAATTCATACTCTTGAATTCTTTCTAGCCTACTTTAGTGTGGTACAAATATTTTCTACATATGAAAGAAGAGACTGGGAACACTATATTATATAGAGCCAGAGAGAGTGGAGAAGCATATGATCATTCTGCATTTTAAAGGCTATGTTAAAAACAAAAAATATTAGAAAATATATGTATATAAATATGACTACTCATAGTTATTTCCTTGTGTTTCTCCTTTACTTTTCTTTCTCTTTGGTTCATGCCCCCATGCTCTCAGTCTACATTTGACAACTGACTTGATCAGTTCCATAGCCACAAAAAGTCATGTCGTTGGCTTCATAAGTTACTTCTGTGACCTTTGTACTGATGGTTTCTTAGTATTCCCAGAAGAAAACTCAGTAGGAGACAGCCTTCAACTTCAATGCCTGCTCTAATTTCACAGTGAAATATATCCTAGTACTTATAAGCCCTTTGTCACTCATCTAACTCTACGAAGTATTCTCCATTCTTTAGTGCTCTAAAGAAAGCTGGGGACTATTTCAGAATGTTCTCTGCCTGTTTCTGAAGTGTTATAATATTTATTTTTATCATGCAGTCACTTTCTAGGTGACAAATCAAGTAAAGTAATTTGACAATCAGCTTAATTGCTCTAGTAATTGCTATGGAATAGAATTTCTCCTAGTTGGAGCTATTAGGAAATATTTCACATGTGTTTAATAAGACAAATTAGAGAACTTAACAGTTAAATCCTCAGTTACTGTTTTTATAATTGGGTTTAATGTCATCCAAGAGACATTAAGTCTTATAAGTCATTAGGTCTCTGCCAAAACACCTTCAGGTGACTTGTGATATGAATGTGGTTGTGTAACTGGGCTTTTTCACCCTTGTCCTGAATGGAAATCATAGCAATATGCAATAAGGAAAATAGCATTTTTTTAAATCAGCAAGCAATATGATAAGCAAATTTAAAGTGCATGTAAATACTGCCAAGAGCAGTTTTTACTGAAAAAAAGTTGCATGGTAGGAAGAAGGGGGCCGGGGTGGGGGGTGGGGGAAGTGACAAGAGAGTTCAGTAACAGCAGATCTCAAAAACAGCAAGAAAAGCTTTTTCTAAATATGAGGGGTGTACCCTAAAGAGAAAAATTCAGTAGGTAGGCTGGTGGCAAAAATGCTGCCAAACCTGGTTTGAGGCTAAAAAAATCATCTCAAATAATGATGTTGTATCAATACTTGTAGGAAGCAGAAGAGAGAATCTTTGAGTCATAAATCTTGGAAGATTATCCTGGCCTCACCCTCCTAACCAAGAACCTCCTGCAAATAACTGGCCCGGGAAAATTCAAGTCATTCAATACTGAGTAACAAAGAAAACTGTCACAGTCTCAATACAAAGATGAATATGTGAGGGGGAAAAAGATAAATGTGTGGAAAAGAGAAGCAAAATTTACTAACAGCCTGCAAAAGAGTGACCATAAAGAAGATAAAAACCATGACACATACTTTTATTTTTTGGTAACGCAATCACTTCTGTGAAAGAAGACAAAAAAGAGATGTAAGGAACTTTCCTGTTGGTTGTTAAGACTTCATGCTTACAATGCAGGGGGTGCTGGTTCAATTCCTAGTTGGGAAGCTTAAGATTCCACATGCCATGTGGTGTGGCCAAAAAATAAAAAGAAATGGAAGTAGAAAGAAAAGAACCTAGGAAATATAAGACGTGATAAATGGAGGATGAGAAGAAACCTGAGACAGCAGATTTCAAAAAAGGCACAGAAGAGAAAAACAAAACCATCAGAGAAATGAAGATGAAATTGAAGCAAGTACTAAACAGTAGACAAGTAGAAGAACATAAGGGACAAAAAGGTAAGGAGAACGAAATTGAACTCTCCTAAATATTTGAAGACTTACATATACACAGAAATGACAAAATATTGTGGTTAAGATGCCCAAAACCTTTGTGTTTGTGATGACAAGAAAATCTGGGACAAAATAAAAAGTATGCTTTTCTCAGTTCAGTTCAGTCACTCAGTCGTGTCCGACTCTTTGCAACCCCATGAATCACTCTGATGCTGGGAGGGATTGGGGGCAGGAGTAGAAGGGGACGACCGAGGATGAGATGGCTGGATGGCACTGCAAACTTGATGGACGTGAGTCTGAGTGAACTCCGGGAGATGGTGATGAACAAGGAAGCCTGGCGTGCTGCGATTCATGGGGTCGCAAAGAGTCGGACATGACTGAGCGACTGAACTGAACTGATTCCTTTAAAATAAAACATAAACTTTTTTTTTTAGTCTAAAGTTTGTCTCTTGAAGACAACATATATTTGCATCTTTGTTTTCTCTATTCAGGTACTATCTAACTTTTGATTGGTCTATAGTCTTTTGCATTTAGTATGATTATTGATATGGTTGTATTTATAGTTCCTGTTTTGCTATTAATTTTCTATATGTAAATGATTTTTTAATAATTTAAATTCTTTTCTAAGAAAAGTCTTTCTAGCCATTGCTGCTTTAACCATAGCTTTCTACAATATATTCAGTCTTCTTTTCCTTTCAGTGGTAACCCTTGACTTTCTAACATAGGTGTGTATATGGCAGTATACTTTACGTTTTGTACATCTCCCCATCCTCCTCCTCTCAGCTTCACCACATATTATATTTCATTATTTTATTTTCCTTAGTTTCATTTTTTACATTCGTATATCTAATAATTTGCTTATATTCTTTAAGTTACATTTTGACCCCTTATATTAAACTTAAGAAAGTAATTGTGGTTTATAATACTCCCAGTATTCGTTCTTCCTTCCCCTCATACCTGTTATGAGTCATTTTATTTTTACATCCATATTCTAAGTTTCCATTCATCCAGTTTCTAAGATTTTTGTTCTGTTCAAAACAGAAATCCCACAAAATTTTGAGACTTAATTATAAATTTGAATTAATACTTGATGCTTTTGAACTGTGATGTTGGAGAACATTCTTGAGAGACCCTTAGACTGGAAGGAGATCAAACTGGTTCATCCTAGAAGAAATCAGTCCTGAATATTCATTGGAAGGACTGATGCTGAAGCTGAAATTCCAATAGTTTGGCCACCTGATGCAAAGAACTGACTCATTGGAAAATGCCCTGATGCTGGGAAAGATTGAAGGCACAAGAAGGGGATGACAGAGGATGAGATGGGTGGATGACATCACCCACACTATGGCCATGAGTTTGAGCAAGATCTGGGAGTTGGTGATGGATATGGAAGCCTGGTGTGTTGCAGTTCATGGGGTCACACAGAGTTAACACAACTGAGTGACTGAACTGAACTGATTGCTCTCTGAGAGATATTTTATTGTTAAACAGCATTTTCTCTCACTAAATTATATTCTATAGTAGTTTTTAAATAAACATATATGCATCATGCAAACTATACTAAATTCTCTTATATATAAATATTCATCTGTTTCATTTAACTCAGAGAAGCTTGATTAACTATAAAATTCTTGAACTACTGTGTTCCTTAGAGTTCTAGAGGTATTGTATAATGTCCTCTAAGACATATCTCAGGTTTTTTGTAATCTTCCATGTAGCTTGATATTTTATTTTGTCTTAAATAGTCTGGCATCATTTTGCTAGGAATGCCATAACAAAATACCAGATACTGAGTGTTTTAACCAATAGGCATTTCTTTTCTCATTGTTTCGGATGCTGGGTTTTCAAAGTTGAGATGCCAGGAAGGTTTATGTCTTTGAAGGCTTCTCTCCTCAGCTTACTGTTGACAGTTCTTATTCTTTCTTCACATGGCCAGCCCTCTATTAGTTTACATCATTTTATTTTACTTTTTGACATTTTATTGGAGTAGATTTGCTACCGTTCTTTCTTTTAAAGTCTTATCTCTAAATGCAGTCACATTCTGAGTTACTGGGGATTAAGACTTAAACATTCTGCAAAAGCCAATAATTTTAATCCATAGATTTTCTATTCTAAATAATGTTAATGATAATTTTTTAGTTTTTATTTTTCTTTAGGAAAGCAATATTTACTTCAATGCCGAGGTTTAGGTTTTCTTTTGATTTTGACTTTTTTTTTTTTTTTGCATTGTATCTTGGAACTTTTCAAATTTGATTCTTGTAGTTCAACAGGACAATAGTTATGTAACTGTGGCCTTTCTTGTCTTTCCTAAGAAATAGTTCTGTTTCCTTTTAATTTATTGTTTGTTTTCTCTTACTCTTTTTCCCTACATTCTGCTTTGTATATACCAAGGAGATACAATGCTACTTCTTACATAGAGTTTGTTTCTGGCATGATTTTATTTTCCTCTATTTCACTTTTTTAAAAATTTTTTATTGTTTTAACTAAGGTTTCAGATCCTGAATCATATCTTACTTTATTTTGTACTATCATCTTAAACTTTGGATACCTCTGATTTTATGTCAATAACATCATTTTTCAAAAATTTACATAATTTCACTGTATTTCTTATTTTTTATTGACAAATAGTTAATTTTAAATATATTAGTTTTAGGTGTACAGCATAGTAATTCAATATTTTTATAGATTATACTCCATTTAAGTTATTATATAATATTGGCTGTATTCTCTGTACTGTATAATATGTCCTATAGCTTAATTTATTTTATACATAGTAATTTGTACCTTTTAATTCTATACCTTTATCTTGTATTTTCCATCTTTTATGACTTATGTGTGGTCATCACTTTGATCAGCTTTGTCATTTTTCTTTCCTGTCAAGGATTCTATACTTTTCATCATGTCTCTAACCTCCTATTCCCTTTAAGTGTTACAAGTAGTGTCTCTTACATTGTATTGTTGCCTGTTTTAACATTTCTCACCTCTGAATAAAACATATACTTTGTATCAGCTATTTTAATGGGTTTGTAGGAATAAGCTAGAGAAGTATTATAAACCAGAAGAAGTTCTCTCTAGATCTCACTGAAGCACCATACAATATATAGTCATTTAGCCCTCATTGATCTGACTTTAACTTCTTTGCAGGCAACAGAGATCAGAGCTCTAGGTTACTCAAAGTGATAAAAATCTCTTTTATGTGATGTGTTTCACAGAGAGACAGCATCCAGTGAAATGACTTCTTTGTGTACTTCCTCAACAGGTGTGACTCCTCTGCTTCTTCATTATGTGAAATGAGATTCAAGATAACTTTCACTATTGGATCAACAGTTCATTGCCATTGTTCTAAAGATAATGTGAATTTGATCCTTCCAAGAAGATATCTACTCTAGAAAATTGTTCAGATTTTAAATTTGTGTGAGGTCAACAGCTATAGATATCAGGCTGTGTATCTCTCCAATCTTTCATGTAATTTTCAATACATCTGTTAACTTTCCCTTGAACACTATGAGGACATTATGTATAATTCCTAGTTGCATTGAAATTTCAACTTGATCTGATCTTATTCTTCTAATTGGGGATATTTTTATTTTCTTTCTTTTTTTTCATGAAATAAATGTAGTGAAAATGCCTTTACACATTCTTTTAAACATAAAATTATAATTAATGCATATCATTTAATGTATTGACAATTTCAGACATAATTTCAAAGGCTATGTTTGTATTAACTCATTTAGTGAGATTAGAATATCTAATTTCACATATATTCATGTTTATGCATTTCCATGGTGAGGAGAGCATCAAAGGCTTTTATTAGACTTTCAAAAGGATAGAAAATTTAAAAAAGATTTAAAAACACTGATTTCAAAAGTAATATGATTAGCAAATTAAAAAGTCTTGAATGTAATTATGCTAGACACACTGGTTCAAGAACCCAAGAGACCAGAAAACTATTGAAATCAATCTGAAATTCCAAATGTGCACTAAACATCCTCTACAGTTCAGTTCAGTTAAGTTGCTCAGTCATGTCCAACTCTTTGCGACCCCATGAATTGCAACACTCCAGGCCTCCCTGTTCATCACCAACTCCCGGAATTCACTCAAACTCACGTCCATCCAGTTAGTGATACCATCCAGCCATCTCATCCTCTGTCATCCCCTTCTCCTTCTGCCCCCAATCCCTCCAAGCATCAGAGTCTTTTTCAGTGAGTCAACTCTTCGCATGAGGTGGCCAAAGTACTGTAGTTTCAGCTTTAGCATCATTCCTTCCAAAGAAATCCCAGGGCTGATCTCCTTCAGAATGGACTGGTTGGATCTCCTTGCAGTCCAAGGGACTCTCAAGAGTCTTCTCCAACACCACAGTTCAAAAGCATCAATTCCTCAGCGCTCAGCCTTCTTCACAGTCCAACTCTCCACAGGAAAAACCATAGCCTTGACTAAGAAAGGCAATGCCAAACAGTGCTCAAACTACCACACAGTTGCACTCATCTCACATGCTAGTAAAGAAATGCTCAAAATTCTCCAAGCCAGGCTTCAGCAATATGTGAACCATGAACTTCCTGATGTTCAAGTTGGCTTTAGAAAAGGCAGAGGAACCAGAGATCAAATTGCCAACATCCGCTGGATCATGGAAAAAGCAAGAGAGTTCCAAATAAACATTTATTTCTGCTTTATTGACTATGCCAAAGCCTTTGACTGTATGGATCACAGTAAACTGCGGAACATTCTGAAAGAGATGGGAATACCAGACCACCTGACCCGCCTCTTGAGAAATCTATATGCAGATCACGAAGCAACAGTTAGAACTGGACATGGAAAAACAGACTGGTTTCAAATAGGAAAAGGAATACGTCAAAGCTGTATATTATCACCCTGCTTATTTAACATCCTCTACAGACTTTATAAATACACCATATGCTTGTTAGCTATTGTTTTCCTGTTCCAAATTTATGGAAATGCATTTGTGAATAACATACAAATTTATACTGCCTTTTTTTTATCAATGCATGTTTTCTCAGTCAATAATTAATAATAGTGAACAGTTATTGAGCATTTAAAGTTTGCAACTTTACATGTGTATTTTTGCGTTTCATTTAAATTCTCAAAAAAGCCTTCTGAAATTGATTCTGCTGTGATTACCCCAGTTTTGAGATTAGGAGATCAAGGTATAAGAAAGTTAAGTAGTTTGACAAAGAACCTATGATAGTAAATGGTGAAGTGAGATCTGAATGCAGGCTATTAATTTCCAGAGGCTTCAGTTCAATTCAGTCGCTGAGTCGTGTCCAAATCTTTGTGACCCCATGAATTGCAACATGCCAGGCCTCCCTGTCCATCACCAACTCCCGGAGTTCACTCAAACTCATGTCCATAGAGTTGGTGATGCCATCCAGCCATCTCATCCTCGGTCGTCCCCTTCTCCTCCTGCCCCCAACCCCTCCCAGCACCAGAGTCTTTTCCAGTGAGTCAACTCTTCGCATGAGGTGGCCAAAGTACTGGAGTTTCAGCTTTAGCATCATTCCTTCCAAAGAAATCCCAGGACTGATCTCCTTTAGAATGGACTGGTTGGATCTCCTTGTAGTCCAAGGGACTCTCAAGAGTCTTCTCCAACACCACAGTTCAAAAGCATTAATTCTTTGGTGCTCAGTTTTCTTCACAGTCCAGCTTTCACATCCATACATGACCACAGGAAAAACCATAGCTTTGACTAGACGGACCTTTGTCTGCAAAGTAATGTCTCTGCTTTTTTTTTTTTTTAATTTTTACTTTATTTTACTTTACAATGCCATATTGGTTTTGCCATACATTGACATGAATCCACCATGGGTGTATATGAGATCCCAATCCTGAATCCCCCTCCCACCTCCCACCCAATTTCCTCTCTCTGGATCATCCCCATGTACCAGCCCCGAGCATCCTGTATCCTGTATTGAACATAGGCTGGTGCTTCATTCTTACATGATAGTATACATGCTTCAATGCCATTCTCCCAAATCATCCCACCCTCTCCCTCTCCCACAGAGTCCAAAAGTCTGTTCTATACATCTGTGTCTCTTTTGCTGTCTCACATACAGGGTCATCATTGCCATCTTTTTAAATTCCATATATATGCTGTCTCTTATACACATCTCCTTCAATTACTCAAGATCCTTGCACTTTCCTGCTCTGTCTCTAGCATGGGTCTTCCACCCTTATGGTCACAAAATGACTTCTGCCTTTGCATCCACTGCAACTGCATCCCAGGGAGGTGGAATGGATAAATATAATATAAAAGGTATTCTTTCATCACTTTAGCACATTCTGTCTGGCTTCCAACTTTCATATCTGCATCCTTTGCCTAAGGAACTTCTCTAGTCTGCCCTGCCCATGTTCAGAGAATTAATGTCCCAGGAATCACTCCTTAACCAGAGACCAACAGGAGTTGGTGTATAAATCACTTGCACATTGGGTAAGATAAGTCTGTAGGATATATATTTGTACTGGCTCCCTGCCTTTCCACAGCAGAATTCCACCAGTCGATCATGGTGGTAACTGGCTTGATAAACACACCCTTTATGGCTGTTTTCTCTTGCCTGACACACGGCTCTATTCCCTGGGACCACTAAAATCTTTGTCTTAACTAGACTGAGCTACATATCCTGTATCACATAGTGGCTTTATAGGCAACACCACAAAAGATATGCCTACCCAGAACCTGTGAATGTGACCTTTTTAGAAAAAGCTTCTTTGCCAATTTAATTAAGTTAAGCATCTTGAAATGAGATAACTTTGGATTACTTCAGTTCAGTTCAGTCACTCAGTCATGTCTGATTCTTTGCGACCCCATGAATCACAGCACGCCAGGTGTCCCTGTCCCTCACCAACTCCCAGAGTTTACCCACACTCATGTCCGTCAAGTCAGTGATGCCATCCAGCCATCTCATCCTCTGTCATCCCCTTCTCCTCCTGCCCCCAGTCCCTCCCAGCATCAGGGTCTTTTCCAATGAGTCAACTCTTCACATGAGGTGGCCAAAGTACTGGACTTTCAGCTTCAGCATCAGTCCTTCCAATGAACACCCAGGACTGATCTCCTTTAGGATGGATTGGTTGGATCTCCTTGTAGTCAAAGGGACTCAAATCCAAGACTCTCAAGAGTCTTCTCCAACACCACAGTTCAAAAGCATCAATTCTTCGGTGCTCAGCCTTCTTCACAGTCCAACTCTCACATCTATACATGACTACTGGAAAAACCATAGCCTTGACTAGATGGACCTTTGTTGGCAAACTAATGTCTCTGCTTTTTAATATGCTCTCTAGGTTGCTCATAACTTTCCTTCCAAGGAGTAAGCGTCTTCTAATTTCATGGCTGCAGTCACCATCTGCAGTGATTTTGGAGCCCAAAAAAATAAAGTCTGACACTGTTTCCACTGTTTCACCATCTATTTCCCATGAAGTGATGGGACCAGATGCCATGATCTTTGTTTTCTGAATGTTGAGCTTTAAGCCAACTTTTCCACTCTCCACTTTCACTTTCATCAAGAGGCTTTTTAGCTCCTCTTCACTTTCTGCCATAAGGGTGGTGTCATCTGCATATCTGAGGTTATTGATATTTCTCCTGGCAATCTTGATTCCAGCTTGTGCTTCTCCCAGCCCAGCACCATGAAGTGATGGGACCAGATACCATGATCTTCGTTTTCTGAATGTTGAGCTTTAAGCCAACTTTTCCACTCTCCACTTTCACTTTCATCAAGAGGCTTTTTAGCTCCTCTTCACTTTCTGCCATAAGGGTGGTGTCATCTGCATATCTGAGGTTATTGATATTTCTCCTGGCAATCTTGATTCCAGCTTGTTCTTCTTCCAGCCCAGCATTTCTCTTGGTGTACTCTGCATATAAGTTAAATAAGCAGGGTGACAATATACAGCCTTGACGTACTCCTTTTCCTATTTGGAACCAGTCTGTTGTTCCATGTCCAGTTCTAAGTGTTGCTTCTTTGCCTGCATATAGGTTTCTCAAGCTTTTCTAGGAAACTGTAAAAGAGTGCTGTGTGCCAGGAAGTGTGATGGACTGAGTACTGGGGTGAGATGAGTTCTTAATAGTTAGTAGAGAGCCATGTTATTTCCATATCTGAGGGTAGGTAAATCCATTTTAATTAAACTGTGGGCTATTCTCAGAACAACTCAAGCCCCAGGAAGATTCAGAATAAATAGCCTTTCTTTCCAACAGCCAAGTTAGGAAGGAATTTGTACTGTTTGAGAAATAATCTAAAAAATACTGATGATCCTTTATACTTAACACTGGGGAAGAAATTTTAAAAAACAAAACAGTCAATGAAGCCAGAAAATATGATCCATAATTAAGAATAAACTTAGTGGTGAAATATTGTAGTTTCTGTTAAGATCAGAAAAAAAGGAAATATATCTGCACTCATCACTTTTGTTATACTAGACATCCTAGCCAATGGATAAAGCAAGGAAAAGAAGTGCATAAAGTTTGGAAAGGAAACATTAAATTTTTATCTTTGGAAGGCAATATGATTTTATACAAGAAAATACAAAGAAATCTACAAGAACAAAAGAAATAGCTGAAAGTAATAAATTATTTTAGCCGGTTCACAAACCACAAACTCAGTGTACAAAAGTCAAGATTTTTTCCATATAATAGTGATGAATAATTGAGCAGTGGTATTTTAGAAACAACACTATTTACAATAGCATGAAAACATGAAATATTTAGGAATATATTTAACAAAGTTTTCCATGTCCTATATATCATTAACAAGAGAATATTTCTGAGAGAAAAAAACTAAGAAAATGAAAATAGATATGATATTCATTGAGTGGAAGACTCAATTTTGTTAAGATATCAGATCATCCCAAATTGGTATGTATATTTAATGAAATAATAATTGAAACACAACCAACTGTGTAAAAAATGGTACAAATAATTTGGAGTCCTATATGGCAATTTTTCATATATTTAAACATATCATATGAGTCAGCAGTCCAATTCCTAAATATTTATCAAAGATTAATGAAAATATACATCCACAAAATTTTTCAAAATGTTGTACAACAATGTTCACAGTGACTTTGTTTGTAACAGTCAGCAATTGGAAACAACTCAAACATGTATACAAGGAAAACAGATAAAGAAATTGTGGTGTATTCAGACAATAACAGGAAAACTTTAAGATACATGCAAAGGCATTTATGAATATCAAAAGTATTGTACTGCGTGAGGGAAGCCAGGAACAAAAGAGAAAATGTGTTGTGATTCCATGTATGTAAAGTTCAAAGAAGGCAAAATAAACTGTGGTAATAAAAATCAGGACAGTTGGTGTTTCAGTGTATATGTGTGTGCGGTGGGGGCAGAAGGGAGGGAGGTTGGATCTAAGGCCAGGAGAGAATATTTTTGTGTAAACAAAATCTTCTACATCTTATTTGGGATATGGTAAATGGATTTATAAATTTGTTAAAACTTGTTAGGCTGTATACATTTAAGATTTGTACATTTCACTATATGTAGATGGTACTTGAGTAAAATAGCATGTCTGTGGCAGTCACTGAACTCTTTCACTCAGCTATCCCTTCAAAAGTGACCCTGCCATGTGGCAAGCTATTAGCCTATCACCTCCAGCTGCAGCATCTTCAGAATGTGCTGACGTACTGGAGCTGACATGTTCTGTTTGCTACTGCAGCCAGTAGCTTGGATGACATGGATAGGAGAGACCCCTCGATGGGCAGTCTCTCTGTAGACTCCTTCTCTGGACTGCTCATAATGTTTTCAGGGAGCTGCCTTAGCCTGAAGCTCTTTCTTAACCAGCTGTCCTTCCTTTCTCCTCTCTTTGCTTAATTTTCTAACCTGTACCTTGGTCCAAAAGCTTTTCCATTCTACTTCTGTTTCCTCTCACCTTAGCTTTCATAGACAGTATCCTTAGTGATCTCTTGCATGTCTAACTCCATCTTGGTTTTGGACACAAACTTTCAATTAAACAGTAATCTGGGATACAAATGAGGCCCAAAACATTTATCAGTACATTTATAATGGCTTGATCCCAGAAAAGCTTTTTTTGGGAAAGATATCACTCTTTGTGCCTTTATGCTATATGCAACAGGTTCGCCCAAAACAAATATTTTTAATGGTTGAATATAAAGTTGTGAACAAAGGCAAATGCCAACAGAAAGAAGTCATGATCTTAATATCAAATTGAAATCATAGTCTTAATATCAAGTGAAGAAGTCTTAATATCAAGTTAATATTCAAAACACATTAAGAAGGGGAAATTTTCATTTTGACAGCATGAGGAGACATTCTGGATGCAGGTAATTTTTAAAGGCAACTGACAAACTTAAAAAGAGTTAGGTGAAATTTCCCTTGTAAACAAATATTTGAACAGGCAAATCATTCTATAGTTAATTTAGTAAACTTTGTCGATGATACAAAAATTTTAATTTATATTGTATATTCTTGGATCTAGCTCTCTCTTCAAAAAGTTATCTTCTTTAATATCCAAAATATATAATCTGTCTGAGAAACTTTTATAACATCTGTTTTAAATAGCTATACCTATTTCCAAAGTAATTCAAGTCCACTCCCGGCATTTATCTCATTTGAAATTATAAATTTATTTCTGTGATTATTTGATTAATGTCTCATCATATAATGGCATCCATGAGGGCAGGAGCATTATTTTTTGGTTGATTGGTTGTCTTACTTGTATCATTGTATCCTTCATATCTTACACACAGTGTGTGGCACATAGTAGGTCCTCAATGATTCTTATGAATGAGTAAATGAGGAACAGAGCACAATTATATTGGCATAATTCCTTCTGAAAGATTACAGCTGAATTTATTCCTTCTAGATGGAAGCCTTTCTGGAAACAGAGAGAAGCTGTTCTCACTTAATTGAGTCATCTAGTCATTCAACAAATATTTATTTAGTTGGCAAACACTATACTAAGCATGAAATATACATTGATAGCAGGAATAGATAGAATTCCTGCCCTTGAGAAGCTCACAACCTGGTAAGTAACTGCTTAAGAAATTCTCAATTTCCTTTCTAATATTTTATGTACAGCTATAAATAGAGGAAAAAATCAGAATGGGAAAGACTAGAGATCTCTTCAAGAAAATTAGAGATACCAAGGGAACATTTCATGCAAAGACGGGCTTGATAAAGGACAGAAATGGTCTGGACCTAACAGAAGCAGAAGATATTAAGAAGAGGTGGCAAGAATACACAGAAGAACTGTACAAAAAAGATCTTCAAGACCCGAATAATCACGATGGTGTGATCACTAATCTAGAGCCAGATATCCTGGAATGTGAAGTCAAGTGGGCCTTAGAAATCATCACTACGAACAAAGCTAGCGGAGGTGATGGAATTCCAGTTGAGCTATTTAAAATCCTGAAAGATGATACTGTGAAAGTGCTGCACTCAATATGTCAGAAAATTTGGAAAACTTAGCAGTGGCCACAGGACTGGAAAAGGTCAGTTTTCATTCCAATCCCAAAGAAAGGTAATACCAAAGAATGCTCAAACTACTGCGCAATTGCACTCATCTCACACGCTAGTAAAGTAATGCTCAAAATTCTCCAAGCCAGGCTTCAGCAATACGTGAACCGTGAACTTCCAGATGTTCAAGCTGGTTTTAGAAAAGGCAGAGGAACCAGAGATCAAATTGCCAACATCCACTGGATCAT
>SJYT01076119.1:5762-22949 GCA_006410635.1 Cephalophus harveyi
ACAAAGAATAGATGAGATGGTTGGATGGCCTCACTGACTCAGTGGACATGAGTTTGAGCAAGCACTGGAAGTTTGTGATGGACAGGGAAGCCTGGCATGCTGCCGTCCATGGGGTCGCAAAGAGCAAATGAACTGAACTGACCTATTTAAGAAATAGCAGTCCATGGGGTCCCTGAGAGTTGGACACAACTCAGTGACTTCACTTTCACTTTTCACTTTCATGCATCGGAGAAGGAAATGGCAACCCACTCCAGTGTTCTTGCCTGGAGAATCCCAGGGATGGGCAAGCCTGGTGGGCTGCCGTCTATGGGGTCGCACAGAGTTGGACACGACTGAAACGATTTAGCAGCAGCAGCAATTCAACGTTAAATTTAATGTTAGGTAATACTTTCCATTTCTTCTGGAATACCTTCAAATATTTAATTCTACTTACCACTTCTTGAGTTATATCCTATATTATTTTATACATAATTTATTAAGACAATTATTATTTTTAGTATTTCCTTCAGTGTGGTTCTGCTGGTTGCAAGTTATTTCATGTTTTAAATTTATGGAAAATATTTTTATTCAACCTTAATTACTGGGGAATGTTTTTGTTACGTACAGTGTTGTACACTGATAGTTATATTCTTTAAACACATAAAATACATTATTATATTTTCTTCTAGTATTCATCAATCATTTAGAGAGATTAGCTCTCAATTAATATTTTTTTTTCTGCTGTTGTTAGTTTTTTTTTTTTTTAATTTTGAGTGATTTTATTGAGGTATGATTAATGAATCATATATATGATTAACAAATCATTTGTTTTTTAAGGCGTGGGATGGTTGGTAGTCATTTAGACACTAAGTCCTGTCTGTCTCATGCTACCTCATGAACTGTAGCCCACCAGGCTCCTCTGGCCATGGGATTTCCCAAGCAAGAATACTACAGTGGGTTGCCATTTCCTTCTCCAGGGGCAATGAGGGTAGGCCTAGCCAAAAATGATTCAAGCTGATCTCTAAACCTCACCTCAGACACACTCCAATGCGACTGAGGAGAGCTCACAGATATGCTACAAAATAACCACAGATTATTTTCCAACTCTGGAGCATGTTTCCTTGGTGCACAGTAGATGCAAACTATCTACACAGGTTTCTCCAACTCCAACATAGGCACCTTGGAAACATAGCTGTGTCCTCAAGTCATCTTAGGTAGCTGGAAGCCTATTAAGGGTTCATAAATATTTTATGTTGAGTCCTGCCCCAAGGCCACAGGTGCAGGTGCCTTTTACCAAGGCCACAGAAGCAGAGCCCAGAACAAAGATCATCTTTGAAAGTAATTGAGCCCCTTTGTAACCATTGCCAAAAGCCACCTGTTCATTACTAACAAGCTTCCAAATTCCAAATTAGGCAAAGATACCTACTCCAACAATAAGCCATGTATCAAACCCCAAACAATCACCCACTGCCAACCTTCCAGCAGGATTTTTTTCCAGACTCTCCCTGGTCTGTCAGGAGGTCGGCTGGCCCACTGTGCTCACAGTGCCTACATTATCTTATCTCTGCTTTTTACTCTTAATAAATTCACTCCCTTCTGAAATGCCCTGTGTCTGGAAATTCTTTTCCAATTCACACTTGGACTGCCTCAACATTCTATACATACATATATCTGATTATAGCAGACTGAATTATGGGAAAAACATGCACAATAGAGCCTGTTGTAATGTAACTTGTAACTGTCATATAAAACTGTCAGTCCACATGCCTGCCTCGGTGAACATGTGAAATCCCTGTCCTGAAAACCCCATACTTCATCATTCTGGTGCCAAAGCCTCTCTTGGTTTGGCCCACCTCTTCCTTGAGGTGTTCTTTCTGTTCTTCATTAAACTTGTTTCTGCCATGGGTAAGACCTCTGATTCTTCTTTGTTTCCTTATTGAGAGTTGGAAGGGTGGAGAAGCATTCAGTTTGGGACCCACATTCTTAGCAAGTGACACAGAAAAGGATGGAGCATTGCAAGTTCAGAGGTCCTCCATTGGGAGTGAGGGCTTCAAGTCATAAATAGGACACCCCAGTCCTGAAAGACAAGTTTCCTTAGCTGTTTTGCAAGCCAGTGGACTTAGCAGAGGGTTTTAATAAACCAGATTCCACTTGTGAAGAGCTGCGTATATACTTGTTTATTCTCAGGAATAAGGAAGAATAAACAGACTGAAAACAGTCTGAGTTCTCTTACCAGCTTCCCAAGAATACCACAGTGCACACTCATACCCAGAAAGGAGGTCAGCTCCAGTCCCTTTTGCTCAGGAGCTATCCACTAAGGCAAACACTGACATTGCCAAGGAGACTGTATATAAATACTTAGAGAAAATGAAGCAAGTCTGGACTTGACCTTACCTCTGAAGAGGGCAAAGGCAGGCATTGCCAGACTGCATGCAAAGGTGGTCAATCAAAAGCTACCTGGAGCTCTGACGGACTTACCCTTACTATCTCAGCATGTACTCCAACCCTCACCAAATGCCCACTCCTGTACCCTTTCTTGTACAAGCACTGGTTTTCATTGAGGTGTGGAAGCCATTGATGGGGAGAATGTATGCACACTATAGGAACAAGGCTGGTTTGGATGTTTCCATGTTTCTGAACAGGGTGAGGTTAACCACTGCCAGTGTGCACTTGGAGGCAGTTGATTAGGAGCTTCCAGGGGCTCTGATTAGATTGCTGAGACTGTCCCAGTGAACCTCAGAACTGCACCTGGTATCTGCGCCAGTTCCTCTAGCTCTTGGGCTGCTTTCCACTAGGGTAAAGGGGCCATTGCCGGGGCAGAGAACACATTTAGAGGTCAACTTGGACCTGAGACTTTGGCTCCTGATCAACTAGTTTGGTCTTAACCTTGCCCCCTACAGAGTTGTGGTCATCAATAAGTAGAGAAAAAGAAGACCTGTCTCACAACTAACCCTGGCTATAGTTCCTCCACCCCCAACCTTACTTCCCACCAAGGTAGCTGCAATCACAAACTTAGAGAAGACTTAACCCGTGTTCACTTCAGATCCAGTTCTCTCACCAAAGCCACTGGGCACAAACAATGAGTACATGGAGACACACCTGTAAAAGGACATCTCTTCAAGGGCAGAATAGGTAACTGATCTACCTAAATTCATAGAGACAGAGAGTTAAACAAAATTAGAAGAAAAAGGAGTGGGTTTAAAATGAAAAGACTAGGGAAAAATTTTTAAAAATTCATAATGAAACATAGAGATAATTTATCAGATAGCTCAAAGCATTTATAAAAATAATGCTAACTGAACTTGGAAAAAAATAGATGAACACAATTAGAATTTTAATAAAGAACAAGAAAATGTAAACTAGAACCAGCAGAGATAAAAAATAACATAACTGAAATGAAAATACACTAGAAGGTATTGATAGCTTATGGTGAACAATGTCAGATTTGTGATCCCCAAAGAAGATTTAGCTTCAGGATCAGGGATTAGGCTTAATAACTCAGAGTTTTATGTGGCAGAAGTTTTATTACAGTGCAAAAGGACAGAGAAAGCTTCTGACATAGACATCAGAAGGCAGACTGAGAGCACCCCCCCCCTTGCTAGTCTTATCAAGACCTTATATTCTTTTACCAGACCCACTCCCACAACACACATCTTAAATTAAGAAAATAAGTCAAAAGTTTCCTATTAAGAAAGAGAAACATGTTCTCAAGCAACATACATTGTTGTTATATAATCATTAGTACAAAGCTTAAAGAAAAACATACCCTTGAGCTATTATTTCTGGACTTAAAGAAAAAAAAAGTTAATAAAGTCACTACTGAAAAGTTCCTAAAGCTGAAAAAGAAAGAAACAGAAAAGGATCTTATACAAGGGAACCCTACCATAAGATTATCAGCTCATTTTTCCCCTTCAAAAATCTTCACGAGACAGATGTGGGTGTCAGGATATATTTCAAATACTAAAATAAAAAGAAATAGAAATATATTTTTAAAAATCTACCACTTGATTCTCTACACTGAAAACTTACCATGCTAAATAAAGAAGATAAAGAGTATTTCTCAGAACACTGAAAACTAAGAGTCCAATACTAAACAAACCCTAATGAAATATTAGATAATCTTCCCTAAGTGGAAATGAAAAGGCTACAAGAAGCAAGAATTATGCAATCGTAGAAATCTTACCACTAAAGATAAATATATAGTTAGTTGTTGATCAGGCATTAAAAAAACTAATATGAAGATTCAATTCAGTTCAGTCACTCAGTCGTGTCCTACTCTTTGTGATCCCATGAACCACAGCACGCCAGGCCTCCCTATCTATCACCAACTCCTGGAGTCCACCCAAACCCATGTCCATCGAGTTGGTGATGCCATCCAACTATCTCATTGTCTGTCATCCCCTTTTCCTCCTGACCTCAGTCTTTCCCAGCATCAGGGTTTTTTTCAATTAGTCAGCTCTTCACATCAGGTGACCAAAATATTCGGGTTTCAGCTTCAACATCAGTCCTTCCAATGAACACTCAGGACTGATCTCCTTTAGGATAGACTGTTTGGAGCTCCTTGCAGTCCAAGGGAATCTCAAGAGTCTTCTCTAACACCACAGTTCAAAAGCATCAATTCTTCAGCGTTCAGCTTTCTTTATAGTCAAACTCTCACATCCATACGTGACCACTGGAAAAACCAGAGGCTTGACTAGATGGACCTTTGTTGGCAAAGTAATGTCTCTGCTTTTGAATATGCTATCTAGGTTGGTCATAACTTTCCTTCCAAGGAGTAAGCGTCTTTTAATTTCATGGCTGCAGTCACCATCTGAAGTGATTTTACAGTGTCAAAAAATAAAGTCTGACACTGTTTCCACTGTTTCCCCATCTATTTCCCATGAAGTGATGGGACCAGATGCCATGATCTTCATTTTCTGAATGTTGAGCTTTAAGCCAATTTTTTCACTCTCCTCTTATACTTTCATCAAGAGGCTTTTCAGTTCCTCTTCACTTTCTGCTATAAGGGTGGTGTCATCTGTATATCTGAAGTTATTGATATTTCTCCCAGCAATCTTGATTCCAGCTTGTGCTTGATTCCAACTCCAATCTTGATTCCAGCCCAGCATTTCTCATGATGTACTCTGCATAGAAGTTAAATAAGCCGGGTGACAATATACAGCCTGTCTCTTATACACATCTAGATGTGTATAAGAGACAGCAGTTGATTAGGAGCTTCCAGATCCAACTCCAATCTTGATTCCAGCCCAGCATTTCTCATGATGTACTCTGCATAGAAGTTAAATAAGCCGGGTGACAATATACAGCCTTGACGTACTCCTTTTCCTCTTTGGAACCAGTCTGTTGTTCCATGTCCAGTTCTAACTGTTGCTTCCTGACCTGCATATAGGTTTCTCAAGAGGCACATCAGGCGGTATGACATTCCCATCTCTTTCAGAATTTTCCACAGTTTATTGTGATCCACACAGTCAAAGTCTTTGGCATAGTCAATAAAGCAGAAATAAATGTTTTTCTGGAACTCTCTTGCTTTATCAAGGATCCATAGTACGTTGGCCATTTGATCTCTGGTTCCTCTGCCTTTCCTAAAACCAGCTTAAACATCTGGAAATTCACGGTTCACATATTGCTGAAGCCTGGCTTGGAGAATTTTGAGCATTACTTTACTAGTGTTTGAGATGAGTGTGATTTTGCGGTAGTTTGAGTGTTCTTTGGCATTGACTTTCTTTGGGATTGGAATGAAAACTGACCTTTTCCGAAAAGTTAATGAATACAATATTTATTGAACTTCAAGTAACAAGTAAGAGATAGACATAAAAATAAAAACTGTCACATGAAAAACATAAAAGGCTATGAAATGGGGTTAAAAAAAATTGTAGATCTTTAGGAATGTGTTGAATTTAAGTGGCTATCACTTTAAAACTAATATATAAACTAATTGGTCTCCATACATGAAAGCCATGATAACCACAGATGACCAACCTATGACAGACACACACACATTAGAAAGAAACAAAAGCATATCACCAAAGAACATCATCAAACTACTTGGGAATAAACTACAACAAGAAGAAAAGAACTACAGAAACAGAAAATAAGCAATGAAATGCCAATAAGTACATTTCTACAAGAAATCACATTAAATGTCAAAGGACTGTTATTATTCAGTCACTAAGTATGTCTGACTCTGAGGTTCCATGAACAGCAGCTGCCAGGCTTCCCTGTACTTCACCACCTCCTGGAGTTTGCTCAGACTCATCCATTACGTCAATGATGCCATCCAACTGTTCCATCCTTTGTCGTCCTCTTCTCCTTTTGTCTTCAATCTTCCTCATTATCAGGGTCTTTTCCAGTGAGTCAGCTCTTCGCATCAGGCGGCCAACATATTGAAGCTTCAGCTTCAGTATCAATCCTTCCAATGAATATTCTGGGTCGATTTTCTTTAAGACTGATGACTAGTTTTATCTCCTTGCTGTTGGAAGGACTCTCAAGAGTCTTCTCCAGCACCACAATTCGAAAGCATCAATTCTTAGGCGTTCAGCAGTCTCTACGGTCCAACTCTCACATCTGTACATGACTACTGGGAAAACTATAGCTTTGACTATATAGATATTTGTTTGCAAAGAGATGACTCTGTTTTTTAATATATTGTCTAGGTTTGTCATCATTTTTCTTCCAAGGATCAAGTGTCTTTTAATTTCATGGCTGCAGTCCATCCATAGTGATTTTAGAGTTCAAGAAAGTATTTTCCATTTTCTCCCCATCTATTTGCCATTAAGTGATGGGACTGGGTTCCATGACCTTAGTTTTTTGAATGTTAAGGTTTTTTTTTTTTTTTTTCTGTGTGTGTGCACTTTGCCACAGATATATTTATTCTAACTCAACTAGTTAACAAGAAGTTAGAAAACTGACCAATAAACATAAGAATGAAAGCTAACAAACACCCTATGCTAGGATTTGGTCAGTTTTGCTTGGCTTTTAGTCATTGCTTGCTCCCAGGTGATGCATCAGAGAAACCCTTTGCTCACAGATGTTCTTTACCCTAAGCAGAACCATTAGACCCATAGTGACCTCATGGCTTAAATGAAATGGTCCAGTACATTCTGGAGAGATAGGGAGTTTAATGCTGCTATTTGATGGCAGGCAAAGATAAGCCATGCTTTCAAATTGCAGTGCTAGAGAAGATTCTTGAGAGTCCCTTGGACTGCAAGGAGATCCAACCAGTCAATCCTAAAGGAAATCAATCCTGAATATCCTTTGGAAGGACTGATGCTGAAGCTCCAATGCTCTGGCCACTCATTGTAGAAGACCCTGATGCCAGGAAAGATTGAGGGCAGGAGGAGAAAGGGGTCACAGAGAATGAGATTGATGGATGGCATCACCGACTCAATGCACGTGATTTCGAGCAAACTTCAGGAGATAGTGAAAGACAGGGAAGCCTGGAATGCTGCAGTCCACAGGATTGTTAAGTTGGACATGACTTAGCAACTGAACAACAGCAACCAAACTAACACAGAGTAATTTTTTGTAAAAAAAAACAACAAATTAAAATTAGCTTAAATACATTCTTATCTTCTGATAGTTTGAGATTATATAAAACAACAGTTCAGCTCAGTTCAGTAGCTCAGTCGTGTCCGACTCTTTGTGACCCCATGAATCACAGCACACCAGGCCTCCCTGTCCATCACCAACTCCCGGGGTTCACTCAGACTCATGTCCATCGAGTCAGTGATGCCATCCAACCATCTCATCCTCTGTTGTTCCCTTCTCTTCCTGCCCCCAAACCCTCCCAGCATCAGAGGAAATAGATGGGGAAACAGTGGAAACAGTGTCAGACTTTATTTTTTGGGGCTCCAAAATCACTGCAGATAGTGACTGCAGCCATGAAATTAACAGACGCTTACTCCTTGGAAGAAAAGTTATGACCAACCTAGATAGCATATTGAAAAGCAGAGACATTACTTTGCCAACAAAGGTCCGTCTAGTCAAGGCTATGGTTTTTCCTGTGGTCATGTATGGATGTGAGAGTTGGACTGTGAAGAAAGCTGAGCACTGAAGAATTGATGCCTTTGAACTGTGGTGTTGCAGAAGACTCTTGAGAGTCCCTTGGACTGCAAGGAGATCCAACCAATCCATTCTGAAGGAGATCAGCCCTGGGATTTCTCTGCAGGGAATGATGTTGAAGCTGAAACTCCAGTACTTTGGCCACCTCATGCGAAGAGTTGACTCATTGGAAAAGACTATGATATAAAACATAAACATATATAAAATTTTTGGTAAATATTCTTAAATGTTTTCTGTGTCTGTACTGAGAACATTTCATTTTAGCTTAGGCATATGTATTTTCAAGGTGTACAAAGACATTTTCTTTAAGGATTATTATTTTGATGAAAGAAGTGACAGTGAAATTCGCTCAGTCATGTCCGACTCTTTGCAACTCCATAGACTATAAAGCCCATGGAATTCTCCAGGCCAGAATACTGGAGTGGGTAGCCTTTCCCTTCTCCAGGGGATCTTCCCAACCCAGGGACCAAACCCCAGTCTCCAACATTGCAGGCGGATTTTTCACCACCTGAGCCACAAGGGAAGCCTATAACTATAATTTTTATTATAGTTCCATATCAAATCTGTTTTATAATAAACATATTGACAATTTTTTAAGATGCTTACATTCAATGTATTTAAGACAAAATCATTTTAAGAAAGCTGTAAAACAACTGAGTTGAGAAACTTTCCAGATTTTATTATTTTTTCTAGAGTTTTACAGTTGTCTACATGTCTACAATGGCAACACTTTTTTGAGCAAACTTTACTGAGTATTTCCCAAGCAGTCACTTTAACTTTCATATGATTTTCTTTCAAGCTCCATTAACTTACACATTTATCACCTGATATAGTAATGTAAGCACGTAGAATAAATATGTTTTCTGTGTGAGACTGCTCAGACTGCTAAAACAAAATACTGTAGACTGAGTGGCCTAAACAATAGAAATTTATTTTCTCCTATTTCTAGAAGCTGAAATGTTCAAGATAAAGTTATCAGCCTATTAACTTTCTGGTGAGAGCTCTCTTTCTGACCTGCAGATAGTCACCTTCTCTCTGTGCACTCACACTACTTAGCATGTGTCCATGGAGGTAGGAAAAAATAAGGTGTTCTTCCTCTTCTTATAAAGTCACTGGTCCTTTAGATTAGAATTCCATTCTTATGACCTCATTTAATCCCAATTACCTCTTAAAAACCTTGTCTCCAAATACAGTTACATCCGGTTTAGGATCTAAACATATGAAATTTGAGGACTCACAAATGCACCTGCTGTAAGATGGTAAGCATAAGAGAACTGGTTAAAGCAGATGTACCAAGCCTGCTGTGCAAGGGTTTTCTATCTAGACTCACAAGCATGCCAGGAGCTATAGTTTTGAAGATTTTATAGGGAAGTGGACACCCCCCCCATTACTCTTGTAAGTATATTATTTGAGTACCAATTATGAATTCTACTATGTTTAATTATGAAAATGAAAATAAATATGGGAAGTAGTAAATCAAAACTAGGCATTTGTATTAGGTATGATTACACTAAAAATACAAAACAGCATGCATTTGTAAAAGGTTCTAAAGAGGATGTTCTTGTGGCCTGACATTGATCATAGTCCTAGCCCTTGCTTCCTGCTCATTTCCAAATCTGTTTCTCCAGGCTTCCCGATGAGTGTGTGATTGATTCTCTGACACATCCCAATGATTTTGTTTTCCATTAAGACAGCTAAAGGTATTTGTATTCTGGGTGGCTGACTGACAGAAAAACTGTTAACACTGTTTCTGTGTCAAAGCAAGTGAGTCTTAGAGGCAGAGTTGAAAGGGTGCCAAAAGTGGAGAAAATTCTAGCTGGCTCAGTTGTGGTTGTGCCATCTAGCATGTAATTTGTGTATGTGCTTTGAAGACAGATGAATATAGGGAGTGGAGTTAGAAATTATTTTTATTTGCCAGAATTTTCTGCTTTCAAATGAATATAAATAAATTTGTGATTGAATGAGAAAATAGTATTTTTATACACAATATAATTTTCTTTCTGCTCACAGAGTATTGATATACTAATTACCAGACACTGTTTATTTATTAGCTTTGTTTTTCAGAAGGCATTTTTGTAAATTTAGTTAAAAAAATACCTTAGAGGAACTCAAACTACTAACACTACATTTCTGTAAAGTTCCTGTAACCTATATGTTTCAGTAATTGCTTCCATATATATTTCTCATCAAACCATAATGCATAATTTGCTAATAATTATATCAGAATCATTTAACTTCCTTCAGTCTTTAAAAAGCTTGTAAAAATATATTGTAGTTTATTTTGAAGAGAAAGCATCTGGGAAAATGACTTACAATGAAATTTGCAAGGGAAATTATTGCAATGCTTCAAACATTTTTATTAGTATAACCATAGATCACACAAGAACATTAAAAAAAATTTAGTCTTGATATACTTTTTTTTGAATCACTAACAAAATGTACGGTTTCTAACTATAGGCCTTGCAAAGAAAAGAATATCAATGCTAAACTGAGATATGTCCTTTCTGCAGAACAACAAGTACAATACACAGAGAGAACTTTCCCTAGGCAGATATCATTAATCTTAGCCTTAAAAAATCTATGAATTCTCATCAGTTACATTTGAAATGAAAGTAATTATGCAATAATAACATTGACATTGTAAAATATTAAAGTTATTTATAAGGAAATAATTGTCCTTTGTCATTTCCAAAGGAATAGAACTCCAAATATGGAGTTCCATCATTTATAGATGGTTATGTTTTAAAATATAAGTACATCTAAATATACATGGGAGATATATTCTTTGATTATAAATAAAGTTAGTTTTATCATTAGTTTTCTCTGTAAGTAATATTCTATATTTTAATAGTATTAATAAATATAATTTAATAATATGTATTCAGGGAATTATTTAAGGAAAAATTGCAAGTACTATCTGGTTTGTATGTGCATAGTGGGAGTTAAGTCTACTGGATAAATTGTGGAGGGTCATAAGGAATCTTTAGGAATCAGCATTATAATGAGAATACAGTGATGTATACGCTCAATGATTGAAAAATGAAGTACTAATTGAGACTAATAACAGACAAGTGATTCTAAATGCAATATCAGTCCAATCATACAACAAATGGATTACAGCAACCAAAATCCATTCTACTTCACATATATTTAGTTTGCTAGTATTATGTACACTATAGTGATTATTTCATCAGGTATTTATTACTTAAGGTGTAAATATTCTGCCTCGAGTTGTGTGCAATGAATTAAGGACATTTCTGGTGCCATTAAGATGTAGAATCTCATACCTAATTGTGTCTCTCAAAATCTCTTTAAATCACTGGTTTAAGATCTATATGTCTTGTTATGAATTTAGGATTATTTTGGAAAATTTAATCTCTTCTTACATGAATTCTAAAAATGTCCTCTAACTCAGAAATACTTATGTGAAAGCAATTTTTAAAGAATTTTTAACTATAACTAATAAAATAAAATTCCTTTTACTGACTGTTGCTATGAGATTTGTATAGATATATTAACAGACCTTACCTTTAACAATATGTTACATGTTGGAATTGATTCCTAAAGCCAATACCTGAACTTAAGAAGGATATATTTAGAAAATGTGTTGATTTATAGAAGTTTTAGGTCCACCTGTTTTGTTTACAGTATGGATGGGAAACATTGAAAAAGAAAACAGAAAATCTGAAAAGAAGAGACTATTTTGAGAGGATGCTGTTAAATAATTTCAAAGTAACTTATTACAAGTTTGATAAGAAGTAAATAATTTGCAAAAATAATTTAATGAGTTCAGTTCAGAGTCAGTCATGTCCAGCTCTTCGCTACCCCATGGAGTGCAGCATGCCATGATTCCCTACCCATCACCAACTCCCAGAGCTTGTTCAAACTCAAGTGCATTGAGTCAGTGATGCCATTCAATTATCTCATTCTCTGTCATCCCCTCCTCCTCCTGTCTTCAATCTTTCCCAGCATCAGAGATTTTTCCAACGAGTCAGTTCTTCACACCAGGTGGCCAAAGTATTGGAGTTTCTGCTTCAGCATCAGTCCTTCCAATGAATATTCAGGACTGATTTCCTTTAGGATTTACTGGTTTGATATCTTGGCAGTTCAAGGGACTCTCAAGAAGCTCCTCCAACACCACAGTTCAAAAACCTCAATTCTTTGGTGCTCAGTTTTCTTTATAGTCCAACTCTCACATCCATACATGACTACTGGTAAAACCATAGCTTTAACTAGGCAAACTTTTGTTGGCAAAGTAATGTCTCTGCTTTTTAACATGCTGTCTAGGTTGATCAAGCTTTTCTTCCAAGGAGCATGTGTCTTTTAATTTAATGGTTACAGTCACCATCTGCAGTGATTTTGGAGCCCCTCAAAAAAAGTCTCTCACTGTTTCCATTGTTTCCTCATCTATTTCCCATGAAGTGATGGGACTGGATGCCATGATCTTAGTTTTCTGAATGTTGCATTATAAGACAGCTTTTTTACTCTCCTCTTTCACTTGCACCAAGAAGCTCTTTAGTTCCTCTTCACTTTCTGCCATAAGTGTGGTGTCATGTGCATATTGGAGGTTTTTGATATTTCTCCCAGCAGTCTTGATTCCAGATTGTGCTTCATTCAGCCTGGTATTTTGCATGATATACACTGCATATAAGTTAAATAAACAGGGTGACAATATACAGCCTTGACATACTCCTTTCCCAATTTGGAATCAGTCTGCTGTTTCAAGTCCAGTTCTAAATATTGCTTCTTGATCTGCATACAGATTTCTCAGGGGGCAGGTAAGAGGATCTGGTATTCTTATCTCTTTAAGAATTTCCCACAGTTTGTTTTGATCCACACAATCAAAGGCTTTGGCATAGTCAATAAAGCAGAAGTAAATGTTTTTCTGGAACTCTCTTGATTTTTTGATAATGCAACAGATATTGGCACTTTGATCTCTGGTCCCTCTGCCTTTTCTAAATCCAGTTAGAACATCTGAAAGTTCATGGTGTTCATGGTTCACATACTGCTGAAACCAGGCTTGGAAAAAATTGAGCATTAATTTGCTAATATGTGAGATGAGTGCAATTGTGCACTGGTTTGAGCATTCTTTGTCATTGTCTTTCTTCGGGATTGGAATGAAAACTAACATTTTCCAGTCCTGTGACTACTGCAGAGTTTTCCAAATTTGCTGGCATATTGAGTGCAGCACTTTCACAGCAACATCTTTTAGGATTTGACATCAGTTCAGTTCAGTTGCTCAGTCGTGTCCGACTCTTTGCAACCCCATGAATTGCATCACGCCAGGCCTCTCTGTCCATCACCAACTCCCGGAGTTCACTCAGACTCATGTCCATCGAGTCACTGATGCCATCCAGCCACCTCATCCTCTGTCATTCCCTTCTCCTCCTGCCCCCAATCCCTCCCAGCATCAGAGTCTTTTCCAATGAGTCAACTCTTCGCATAAGGTGGCCAAAGTACTGGAGTTTCAGCTTTAGCATCATTCCTTTCAAAGAAATCCCAGGGCTGATCTCCTTCAGAATGGACTGGTTGGATCTCCTTGCAGTCCAAGGGACTCTCAAGAGTCTTCTCCAACACCACAGTTCAAAAGCATCAATTCTTCAGCAGTCAGCCTTCTTCACAGTCCAACTCTCACATACATACATGACCACAGGAAAAACCATAGCTTTGACTAGACGGACCTTGTTGGCAAAGTAATATCTCTGCTTTTTAGTGTGCTATCTAGGTTGGTCATAACTTTTCTTCCAAGGAGTAAGCGTCTTTTAATTTCATGGGTGCAGTCACCATCTGCAGTGATTTTGGAGCCCCCAAAAATAAAGTCTGACACTGTTTCCACTGTCTCCCCATCTATTTCCCATGAAGTGATGGGACTGGATGCCATGATCTTCGTTTTCTGAATGTTGAGCTTTAAGCCAACTTTTTCACTCTCCTCTTTCACTTTCCTCAAGAGGCTTTTTAATTCCTCTTCACTTTCTGCCATAAGGGTGATGTCATCTGCATATCTGAGGTTATTGATATTTCTCCTGGCAAACTTGATTCCAGCTTGTGTTTCTTCCAGTCCAGCATTTCTCATGATGTACTCCGCATATAAGTTAAACAAGCAGGGTGACAATATACAGCCTTGACAGACTCCTTTTCCTATTTGGAACCAGTCTGTTGTTCCATGTCCAGTTCTAATTGTTGCTTCCTGACTTGCATACAGATTTCTCAAGAGGCAAGTCAGGTGGTCTGGTATTTCCATCTCTTTCAGAATTTTCCACAGTTTATTGTGATCCACACAGTCAAAGGCTTTGGCATAGTCAATAAAGCAGAAATAGATGTTTTTCTGGAACTCTCTTGTTTTTCCATGATCCAACGGATGTTGGCAATTTGATCTCTGGTTCCTCTGCCTTTTCTAAAGCCAGCTTGAACATCAGGAAGTTCACGGTTCATGTATTGTTGAAGCCTGACTTGGAGACTTTGGAGCATTACTCTACTAGCATGTGAGAAGAGTGCAATTGTGCGGTAGTTTGAGCATTCTTTAGAATTGCCTTTCTTTGGAATTGGAATGAAAAGTGACCTTTTCCAGTCCTGTGGCCACTGCTGAATTTTCCAAATTTGCTGGCATAATGAGTGCAGCACTTTCACAGCATCATCTTTCAGGATTTGACATAGCTCACTGGAATTCCATCACCTCCACTAGCTTTGTTCGTAGTGATGCTTCCTAAGGCCCACTTGACTTCACATTCCAGGATGTCTGACTCTAGGTGAGTGATCACACCATCGTGATTATCTGGGCTGTGAAGATCTTTTTTGTATAGTTCTATACAAGAATATACATTCTTCCCACTGCTTAATATCTTCTGCTTCTGGTAGGTCCATACCATTTCTGTCTTTTATTGTGCTCATCTTTGCGTGAAATGTTTTCTTGGTATCTCTAATTTTCTTGAAGAGATCTCTAGCCTTTCCCATTCTATTGTTTTCCTTTATTTCTTTGCACTGATCACTGAAGAAAGCTTTTTCATTTCTCCTTGCTATTCTTTGGAACTCTCCATTCAATGATATATCTTTCCTTTTCTCCTTCATTTTCAGTTTAATGAGTAGATGGTCTTAATCATACACACAAAAACAGATAGAAATGCATGTACACACATACTTTATGGTAACTATTCATGCTTTGTAGGAAAACCAGATTATACAGAAGAACTGAAAATCAATTTACTTTCAAATACTTTCTAAGGAGTTCTGTTTACAATAATTTGAAGATGTGATATTAAACCTATAAACTAGAATTGGAAGTAAACTAGGAAAAGTACAAATATTTTGCATTTTCATATTTCAAATAGAAATCCTAATGTAAAATGAATGGCCCAAGATCAGTGTAATGGACCAGTTTTGTTCTTTTTCTTTTCAGAGAGTTTTATTATTGAAATCCACAAACAATTATTATGGAGTCATTTGCAAAACCCAATTAAAAAAGAATATTTTATTCCATAACAAGGCTATATGGTTAGAAAATGCAAGTAAATGAAAGGTTTAAAAAATTAGACAAAGTAATAAAAATTATTGTTTGAGGATGTGATGGTAGACTTAAAATTCAAACTTAATGGAAAATTGTTAAAAATTTAAGGGGAAATGGATGGATATACTGATGAAATTAGTAATTAAAAAAAGTATTCCCTACTTGAATCGTCTGCTTTTCTATCTTCGATTTTTTCATTCTTGAAACACCACACTGACTAATTTGCTTTAATTGTATATTTTAAGGATCAGAGGACACAGTCTGATTGTTCTCATAAATGGGCAATTGGCACTTTAGAAGCATATGCCTTATTAAAAGTTGATTTGTAATTAGGTTTATTTCTTCTTTGTCCCCCTATGTAGACTGTTTCTGATACATTCCCATAATATGCAATTTATTAGATATGTATGAATGAAATTAAAAGACACTTACTCCTTGGGAGGAAAGTTATGACCAACATAGATAGCGTATTCAAAAGCAGACACATTATTTTGCCAACAAAGGTCTGTCAGTCAAAGCCATGGTTTTTCCAGTGGTCATGTATGGATGCGAAAGTTGGACTGTGAAGAAAGCTGAGTGCCAAAGAATTGATGCTTTTGTACTGTGGTGTTGAAGAAGACTCCTGAGAGTCCCTTGGACTGCAAGGAGATCAAATCAGTCCCTTCTAAAAGAGATCAGTTCTAGATGTTCTTTGGAAAGACTGATGCTGAAGGTGAAACTCCAATACTTTGGCCACCTCTTGTGAAGAGTTGGCTCACTGGAAAAGATTCTGATGCTGGGAGGGATTGGGGGTAGGAGAAGGGGACGACCTAGGGTGAGATGGCTGGTTGGCATCACCGACTCGATGGACATGAGGTTGAGTGAACTCCAGGAGTTGGTGATGGACAGGGAGGCCTGGCATGCTGCAATTCATGGGGTCGCAAAGAGTTGGACATGACTGAGTGACTGAACTGAGCTGATGTTTGATATTTTATATATGTATGTATATATATAAGATCCCCTGCAGTAGGAAATGGCAACTTACTCCACTATTCTTGTCCAGAAAATTCCATGGACAGAAGAGCTTGGTAAGCCACAATTCATGAGGCCTCAAAGAGTTGAACATGACTGAATAACAGATCACACATATTGTACATATACCAGAAATGTCTGCCTAATGTAAAGTGTAACGGATGTTGCTGCTGCTAAGTCGCTTCAGTCATGTCCGACTCTGTGCAACCCCATAGACGGCAGTCCACTAGGCTCCCCCATCCCTGGGATTCTCAGGGCAAGAACACTGAAGTGGGTTGCCATTTCCTTCTCCAATGCATGAAAGTGAGGAGTGAAAGTGAAGTCTCTCAGTCATGTCCGACTCTTAGCGACCCCATGGACTGCAACCCACCAGGCTCCTCTGTCCATGGGATTCTCCAGGCAAGAGTACTGGAGTGGGTTGCCATTGCCTTCTCCATAATGTTTACATTTATTATAATATCTTTTAAAATCTATGCTAAAGTTTTCTTTATCACTTAAAATGAAATTGAATATTATGCCATTTCTTTAAAAATTTGTCTTCAAAAGATTTTTGGATTTTATTATAGCCATTCATAATGCACATAAGTTTCATAAAATTGGCACACCTTTGGTTTATTTTCTAAAAATGAATGTAT